>VZTF01009280.1:421181-501317 GCA_013397755.1 Cnemophilus loriae | reverse complement strand
GGGTGAGAAACGCCGACCCTACCCTCGGTGTGTGTGCAGGGCAGGAGGACGCGGAGGGAGCGCGCAGGGCCCTGCCCGCCCCGGCCGGGGCGGCGGCGCTGCCGGGGCTGGGCCGGGCCCTGGTGCGCTGCGTGCCCCGGGCATGGCTCTGACCCTGCGGGAGGGCACCTGCGTGTTCTATGACTTGGAGCTGGCGCAGATCCACATTTTGCAAGAAGAAGGGCAAGAAAAGAGTGCAGAAAGCAAGGCGACAGAGAAACCACCAGACACGCTCCTGATGGAGGTACAAGTTCTGGATAAGATGAAAGTAGAGAGATGTTGTTCACTCTTAGCTTGTACTGTCACACCGATTTGGTTCTTAAGTATTAGTCAGTGTTATTTTTTCTGGTTTGATGGGCTTAAATATCCAGTTCTTTGTCCATCTTTTTATAATCTCATCCCATTTTTAAAATTACAAACTAAATGTTTAGGCTTTCGAGATTCACAGAATCTTCTGAGTTGGAAGAGACCCAGATTATCAAGATGATATCGAGATGATGTTTAACTGTCGAAATTCAGACGAGTTTTTAGTTCAGTTCACCAGTTTGGTACTATTTGGTTTGACAGCCTTGATCTCTTAAGTGGCATAACACAATTTCCCTTTTTCTCCTTAATTCAGTTAGTTCAATCTTGCAGTCATTGTTAAAGCTGGATATGTAATACAGTTCCATTTGAAATAAATTTTATTAAAAAGGACATGCAAACACTGCTGTTTGTTCTGCGCTAGCTGTTATATTGGTTTTACAATAAAATATTATTTTTTTTTCTTATAAAATTCATGCACCACTAGATAATTTCTGAGGTAGGTCATATTGTGGTATTTAAGTCTAGCTAATGCAAGAAGTATCACAACCTGGTTAATTGCTGTATGACAAAGAAGGCATTACAATTAGTCTGCAGAAGTCCTAAATTTGTTAAAAAACAGAGCATATGTCTCATTTTCTTTTAAAAGATAAAAGTACTGAAATGAAATTTTAAATCTTTTCTTTAAAAAATAAAGAGACAGGTTTCTGTGTTCTCCGTGCTGCAATCTTAAAATGATGCTCTGAAATTTGATATAAAATTTTGAAGAGGTAGGGCACAATTTTAGTAATTATTCTAACTTAATTGTAACTTACCGGTCAGGTTGCTGTATGCTAAATGCAATTTTTTTGTTGCAGTTTTGTCCATCACATGTAAGACTGAAAATCAGAATGAATTGGTAGCTTGCATTTTGTTGACTGCTCAGTTGATTTGCCACTAGCGACTGCCTTTGATTGAGAAAGTTGTAAAACATATTCTTTTTTAAAATAGATTGACAGAGATAATGATGCCATTGCATTTGAAAATAACATCCAGCAACTGAGCCCGTCTGAAGAGGGGGAAGGAAAGGAAGTTTTTTCCACTGTTGGGGAAACAAAGAGTCAGAGCTGCAAAGGGGGTGATGGTTTGTCAGAGTTATTCAACGAAAGTAAGGAGCAGGAATATCCAACTGCATCAGAACAAACAGTTGTAAGAAATCTCAAGAATCTAAAATTTGAGGCTCGTGCTCCACATCAGGAAAAAGGTAAAAAGTAGTAGTAGTGGATGTTTGTAGTTCATTTTTAGATAAGGCATGTTAAGTGAGATTTTGAACTGAGGTTGAAATTTTACATTAAATACTCACAGTGGTAATTGTTAAGTTTAGATTAGGTTGAGTCTTACCATTCTGTGGAAATTGGAAGAAGAAATAATGCCTTTCAGCCCTAAGTGCTCGAAGATCTTGTTCAGGCTGATATCATCTGCTTTGTGTTTAGGAGAGACATTTTGGATGGCATTTAGAAATTAATGGTCTTTTGAACAGTATGTGGTATTTGAAACCTCCAGGGAGATTTCAAAGTTAATATTGTATAGATGCCTTTGAATAAACCTAGTAATTTATTTAGTCTTTTGATTCACTCGTTCCGCTTCAAAATGTGCGTGTTTGAGGGTTTATGGTTGAGCTTGGAGTGGTTCCACGTTGCCAGCAGAGGGTGGTGGGCAAGTATCAATCAATACCTGTCAGCAAAGCCTTTCCCAGAACCTAAATACGAGTAACAGAAAATGTCTGATTTAAGATGTTAGGAACCTAAAAGTATGTTCCAGAAGTTAAGGACTGACTCAGAAGAGAACAGATAAGCATCTGTTTCCCTAGAAACTGTGTGTGTGTACTGTAAAAATTGGATGACATCAATGGTGTTGAGTCTGTAAGTGTGTGTTGTATCTGGATTTTAAGGTATCTTGGCTGAGGTTCTCTGTGGATACTGTACAAATTGTTAATGTCCCCTGTTTTAGTTACAGCCTTTATGGGAAGCACATTTGAGCCGTTTTAACATAGCAAACAATGTTCCTTTGTGTGGGCATGAATCCACAATGAATAAATGACAATAAAGTGGTTTTGTTTGCTGTTACTGAAGTGAAGTGTTATCTGCACATCTCTGTGTGGTATAAAGCATTGTGTAAAATGCATTTTGTCTCAGCATGAAAATCATTACAGAGAGCACACTTGGGAGCTGAGACAACTGTTCTGGAAAGACTCTTCAAATATGACGTATTTGCCATTTCGCAGTTTCAAATCTTCTTCATAACTGAAAGTGTTGCACATTTAATCTTAACTTGTTGCTCTCGAAAGAAATTCATTACTCTTGTGCCACAAACTTTATTATACGACTTCTCCAAAGAACTGATTTTTTCCCCTCAAATTCCACCAGTAATTTTAAAGAGGCTTTTACATCATGGTTTTTGTATATGCACTTTACAGATTCAGGAGCACCAGAAAGCTGGGGATAGCTTAACCTGCCATTTCCAAATCTTTGAATAAATTTACTTAGTGCTAATTACACAGTTGTTATCAAGAAGTTTGTTGCACAGGTTGTAAGTCTTAATGATGATATTGAGAGAGGAAGTCTCATCCTGTCTTGGAGGTGAGAGCTAGGATGGGAGTAAGGCTTCCTGGGATTAGGTTCTAGGCTGTATCACTAACAAATAACACAGTTTAGTGGGCAAATCACTTAAGTCTTAATGGAGTCCTTTGATGTAGAAGTTTGAAGTAGTTTTACCCAGGGAAGAGAGACTCTTTAGAAGTTGGTACTGTTTTTTGAAAAAGTAAAGTCATTATTTAGTGGCATGTACAATGTAAGTATGTCTTTGTTTCAGCAGGAGAAGAAGAATGTTTCAACTGTTTTTTCTGCACATTCACCTCAGTCAAATTATCAAGTCTTAGGCGTCATTTAAAAACCCATTCGGATGAGAAACGTCACATGTGTCACCTCTGCCCTAAGGCCTTCCGTACAGCAACTCTGCTGCACAACCATGTGAACACACATACAGGTACCTCATGCTTGAAAATACTTCATGTTGCTGTCTTCAAAACTGAATTAACAGGCAAGTGACTTTGCCTTAGAGCTGTGTTCTGTGATCATTTCATACCCAGAAATTCCTCTGATTTTCTTTGGCACTCCTCACTGAAAAGACACGGTCTTAGTTAGGAGCTCTGTGTGTGTATTTGTTTATTTTGTTAAGTACCATTCTAACAATTCTTGTCAGCTGAACAGTGACTTCAGCTGTGCTTCATTCCTATGTGCAGAATAGAATTTTCTGTGATGTTTTCATTTTGCTATATAAACATATGAAGCAAAGTGATAAATTGTGTTTATAATAAACTTACTGTGTGCATATATATGGAAGAAATTCTTTACTGTGAGGGTGGGGAGGCCCTGGCACAGGTTGCCCAGAGAAGCTGTGGATGCCCCATCCCTGGAAGTGCTCAAGGCAGGTTGGATGGGGCTTGGAGCAACCTGGGGTAGTGGAAGGTCTCCCTGCCCATGGCAGGGGCCTGGAACAAAATGAGCTTTAAGGTCCCTTCCAACCCAAATCATTCTATGAGTTATTGTATATAAAAAAATCAGACTATCAGAAAAGGTTCTAGTAAAAAATTCTGCATGTTGATTTAAGGCAGACAAATCACATTGCTGTGGTGTTAAATAAAATTGTAATGGTGTATTCTTGCAGGGAACAAACCCCATAAATGCAATGAGTGCGACACAGCCTTTGTGACCCGGGGGGAGCTTTCACGACACAGGAGGTACAAACACACTTTGGAGAAGCCTTTCAAGTGCACAGTATGTGAATACTCCAGTGTAGAAGTAAGTACAGTCTTCCTGAATCTTTTGGGAAGGTGTGAAGGTTTTCCTGTGCCAGGATTTTAATGTACATACAATTTTTGCCCAAATTTTTAACCGTGAGAAGTCCAGGCCCTGCTGATGGCCTCAGACACACTGATGGATTGTGTTTATCTGTTAGGTTGCTGCAGTGTTACTGCAAGGTGGCTGATGGCTACGACTCCATGGTGCCATGCATTTCATTTCATTTGTGTGCACATCTTTTCATCCCCGTCACCCTGCAGAGAAGGAACAAATAACCTGAATTCCTGGAACCCTTCCTTCGTCCATGTAGTATTTGCAAATGTGTTGCTCCAAATTAATATTCATACAATTATTTAGGGTTCTTTAACTAGTTGCTTTTTAAGAGCATTTTCTCTTTTGTTATGCTAAGATTGCTGCTAGACTTTTTGGTCCTACAAAAGCATACTTGGTCCGTGTTTATACTACGTTCCATGTACTGTAGAACAATATTAGCTAATGTCTAAAATGAAGCTCATGTATTGTCTTTATATATTTGATGATATTTGGGGTTTTTTCCAGCATTGGAATTTTCTTAATCAAAAAATAAAAACCTTAGAGTCTATTTAAGGGTGCACTTGGAAATTGCAATTGAATTGGGTTCACAGGCTTTCAGAAATGCACCTGTGATTGAATCACTGTCACAATTTAGTGGATATTCAATATCTGAATTTGTGCTCTGTCCAGACCTAAAGCTGTAAGCAAGCCTGGACTTTATTCCATGTGCCTTATCTTAATAATTAGATTTTGGATAGCTTGCATCTTTAAAAACCCTGACAGCAGATACTAAATTATCCTGTTCTTTCCCTTGTTTCAGTAAGGAGCTATGCAGCATTCAGTGCTGTTACAGAACTCTCCTTCCTGTAAGCTTTACCTGAATGAGGAAAGCTGAAGGAGCTCTCTAGTACTGCCATGCAAATTATTTGGCTTTTGTGTAGCAAAGGTTGGCAGTCATGTTTCATTTTACTTAAGTGAATAGTAGATTTGAAGGAATCTAACAGTGAATTCGTTAATTGTGTTTATAAATGGAGGAACTGAACATTTGATAACTCCTAATCACATACCTACAATATTTATGTAGGAAATATCAGAAAAACAGCAGTAAAAAGTAGAATTGAATTAAACTTTGCAACAAAGGTGCTTCATTGGGACTTGAAGGTGAATAGACTCTGGATAATGAGTTTGGTCTTTCATTTATTTTCCTGAGTGTTTTCGAAGAATTTTATATTTGGTATATCCAAGTAGTCTGACAGGAAAAAACACGGATGTGAGAGCGCTGATTCTGGGATTAACGCAATGTTTTAAATTGCAGTAGGTGTAGTATGTAAAATTGCTTATATTTTAATTAAATATATCTCTGATGTAGATGTTACTTTAGAAAATCTCTTTATTTTTATCTGAGGCCAGCAAAATGAGACGCCACGTTCGCTCGCACACGGGAGAGCGGCCCTACCCCTGCGACCAGTGCAGCTATGCAAGCAAAGATGCCTACAAACTGAAGAGGCACATGTTAACTCACACGGGTAGGATTCTGCAGTAATGATCAAGTCCAGGGCCTCAGCTCCTTAATGTCCATACGGTTAAAGTGATCTCATTTCAGCCTCAAAATTAGCCCTTTTTTAATTTGTGATTTGGAGTAAAAACAAGTCTGAAAAACATGTTCTCTTTCAGTGTCCTGGATTTGGCTGTTGGAAGCCCAGCAGTGCTAGTAGTTAGTCTTGCTGTTCCTCCTAAACTTCTTCTACATTAGAAAAATATTTCATTTTCTGTGGGTCAGGTTATCACTTTTATTTCTCAGTTACTGATTTTACATGGAGATGTATCTATGAGAGATTTTTGAATATCTGTTCAGAACATGGATATTGTTGTGACCCCAGATTGCCTGCAACTAATTTGGTCAACAAAGAACTAAATTGCTTTAATATTGAAAGCAGTGTGTGCCTGTCACAGCTCTGTAACATGCAAGTCATTTCAGAGGGCAGTGAGTATCAATCCTATACTTCAGGGTTTAACTTGGCTCAATTATGAGATGTAATCTGTGCTCTGATTAATGTTTTAGGTTGAATCAGAGTGTGACAGCGTGGTTTGAATCAAATTTTCCACATATCCCCACTTGTCACACATTGGTTCATATCTTGAGACAGTTTGGTGCAATTAAACTGAATTATTTTTTTATGAGAGGCAACCACAAGAGTCCAACTGGCAGAGTTCAAGAGTGTTACCCACTACTGGCAGGGACTTGTTCTACAGAACCAATCTGGAGTTGGTTCAGAGCTGTGCCAGTTGCCAGTGTTGATTTAATTTTTAATGATAATCACACCTGATGCGGCTTTTTGGGGAAGAAAGGCAAGAAAATAATTTCCTAATTTCCCTTCCCACCATTATCAATAACTAGTGGTGTATCACTTTTATGATATTTTACTGCTGTTGACTTTCTCTCCTTGCATATTTGAGGATAATTCTGCATTTTTGTACATGAAGTATTCAAGGAAGAGTAGATGATAATTAAAATAATTCCTGATTCCTAGTTCAGAATTGCATGAATGGCTTTATGCTTCATCACTTTGACTTGTGGACTCAGGAAAGCCAAGATTTTGTGTTGCAATCAGTTATGGAAACTTCTGGAAACTTGTTTGGCCTTTTGTGCACTGTCAACTAATATTAATTTTTGGTTGATCTGGAGACTGTTGCTGTTAGAACATGGAGGCTGAGTTCTGTGGGAAGTTGAATTTATATCAAATAAGTAGAGTTTCTAAGCGTGTGTTATTTTAATTTCTTTTTAATAGGTGAAAAACGCTATGAATGTTATGTGTGCCAAGCCAGATTCACTCAAAGTGGTACCATGAAAATCCATATGTTACAGAAGCATGGAGAAAATGTGCCAAAACACCAGTGTCCACACTGTAGTACCTTTCTTTCCCGAAAAAGTGATTTGGGTGAGTTGAAAGGAAAGCACTGACAATGAAATGTGGAGATAAGTAGAGGTGAAATCTCTAATTTTCACAAAATTTCACCAAATACGTCATAGTTGACTTCATATTATCACAGATTATTTTAAGTAAAATGTATTCATAGTTTTACAGGTAAGTTCCTCCTGCAAGGAGATGTGGTGACATCTTGTGGTTGATGTTTTAATTTGTTTAAAATGCAAAGTAGCAAAGATTTAGCTTTTTCTTTTTTTTTATTTGCTTGATACCTGTGTCACTGTGACCTTCTCTTTTTTCAGCAGAAGTGTTGGAGGCAATAGAGCTGACCAGTAACAACAAAACCTATATAAAATTTCAAGTTTTCAGAAATACATGAAAAAGCTACCTTAAAACTGGAATTTTTTGAAGTATTTGATTTGTTAAATGATTTCCAGTGAAATCAGTAAGATTCAGGCTTATAACTGCTTGATTTCTTTGGGAAGTTGCATCATCCTGCTGCAACTTCTGTTTAATCTTAAATTAATTTGTCTGTTTTACCCCTACTGCAGAAAGCGCAGGAGGTTCTTTTGTGTTTTCCTCTGCAAGGTTTTCATTACTCAGGGCTATACACAGCCCAGCTCTTGTTCAAAATTGTGGAAATAAAAACCTTGCCATTAAAACGAATTGTTTTGAATGACTGTCCAGGTGTCCACTTGAGGAATCTGCATTCCTACATGGAAGAGGCGGTGAAGTGCAGGGACTGTGAGGCAGCTTTCCACGAGCGCTACGCTTTCCTTCAGCACAGGAAGACTCACAGGAACGAGAAAAGGTTCAAATGTGCTCAGTGCAGCTGCACATGTAACCAGGTATTTCAGTTCCCTGAGAAAACACTGCTTACTCAGGTGGTGCTGTTGCAAGGCACAGTTGGCTTTGGGGTTATGTTTACCTTAAGAAAACAAAAACTTTTGGGATTGCTGTCCAACTAAAATAGTGTAGTGGTGCTTATTTCCAGGGTAAATCCTTCACAAGTAAACAGTGAAATTGAAATGCTGGAAAGATGAGTTTGTCTTCTTGATAAATCTTTTGTACATGGACTGCTTAGAAGTAGAAAGTAAGAGCAGTCACTTTCAGGGATGTTGTGATTAAGAACAAAATAGAGTATTTGAGCCTGAAATGGGATTTTCAGCGGTGATGCAGAATAAATGCAGTCTGAACTGAAAAATTTATTTTAAAGAGTACTTTTAGGATAGCTAGGACCAGTTCAGCAAGGAAAGTAAGTTATTATTCACTTCAAAACCATATGCAATGAGAACATATTCTCATTTTAGGTTAACTGTGCACACTTTAAAGTAAATGTGACCCTTTTTCCACATACAGATTTTACATTTAAAACTTTATTGCTTATCCAGGAACCAGAAAATGATAAATTTTATTTTATATCCACCAAATGGCAATGTTCTTTTAAAGCAGAATTTTAATATATATTCTGGAAAATCTTCAGGAGTTTTATGGAAGTTAACTAAGTCAGTCTTCCACTTAGTGTTCCAGAATTTGTCTGTCAGAACCATATTTGCTTTGTGTGTGTTAAATTGCTTGCATAGATTAATATTTGATTGATATATTTGTTCTTCATTATGCTAACAGAGTAATATGTGCAAGCATGCTGAAAATTGTGGATTGGTGAGGGCAAAAACTGCTACACCCAGAAAAAGAAGCAAAGGCAAAAATAAAATCCATGAGAACCCGAAGCGTGCTAAGCCAGAAGGTAATCAGTGACTAAGTTAGAATTTAATCATGTAAATTAGAATCAAGACTAAAAGGCTAAGGCAGTGAATCTTCCCTGCTGCTTAATTACTGTTTCACAGTGAAGCTAATAATGGAGGAATAGTTCAGAATAGGCTTCATTGTGTGTCAGAAATTCTTGTCATGTGGGTTGGGTCATTGCTCAGGTACAATCCTGGGCTGTTCCGTGCTCCTGCAAACGAGTTCCTAAACTCCCTTCTTAGCAATGCTTTCAGATGATTTTCGTGGAGTAAGAGACAAGGATGGAGATACACCTTAGGCCTAGGTGTCCCTAAACCTCACCTTTTGGTGTATCAGATTGTATCTGCACTGAGAGAAAATTTGACATGGTGAGAAGAAGAAATGTTGGAGCTTTTCTGAATCTAATGAATATATATCAGCAGCTGAGTTTACATTAGCATTGACACTTCTGTTTTCACTGGTGAGGCTGTAATGGTATGGTTAGAGAGAAGTGTTACAGCTGCAGTGTTTATGTTTTTGCAGTAATTAGATTTTGCTGTTTATTAATGTTTTCCTACATGCAAACAATTTCTTTTTGGTATCTCATAAATACCTTCATCTGAAAGCTTGATTTTCCAGAGCTGTGATAATGTATCTTCAGATGCTATTCATGCAAATACTCAGTTCATTAATTGACTCACACAAAACCTAGAAATTACTGTGCTGTTTCAGAAGGTTTTTCCCCAAAATTGACATTTACAAATATTTATATATCACCGTCCACTTCTTGCACAACTTGAAGGGGCCTGTGGGATCCTCGGTGTGGCTTTGCTGATGATGACTTGTGAGACTGGGGCTGTCAGTGATCTGCTGTTGCTAATAATTAAAAAAGAAAAAGGATGCATATGATAATTAAATTTCCAGTTAAATAATGCTTAGTTTTCCTCTGATGAGAATACCAAACTCAGTGACATGGCTTGTAATGTAATATTCAACAGAAGATACATTCATTCCCCAAATAAAGCGTAAGATAAAAGATGTGCTGTAGTTACATATTGGCAATATTTTCTCCGCTAAATTAAACTGCATACTTGTTAAATTTATTGAAATATTTACTTGTCTTTCTCATTAATCGTCCCAATATTTAATTTTTTTTTCAAAGTTGCCCTGAAATCATTCCAAGATGACTCTACTGTGAGAAATGAACATTGTGCCAGTGAGATTGTTCCTGTTGTAGGTGGGTTAGAAACAGCGACTCTGGGGGAACACAAAAGAGAAGCAACTCATGAAATGGATCCTCAACATGATGGACAAATAATGCACAAACAGACTGGTCTTCCTTGTTCTCAGTAGTTGTAAGTGAGCAATCCAAAGTGTGGAACTACATCCAGTTAGAAAGGTAGAAAAGATGCTGGTTGGAAGCTGTTGAAGCCCTCCTGTGCTCGTGTTTCTTCTTGCTGCAGTTTCTACTGTGTAACCTAAATACCATTGCAAAGTGTGAAGGTTGGAGGGAGCTTTCACCTGGTTTCTTACATACATATAATAACATAATGGGAAAAACCAGCTGATTTCAGAGTCATTTATTAAAGAATGGATGGGTGGTTTTACGTTGCATTCGTTTTTTTCTGGCTTTACTCACAGAATTGCAGACTGATCTGAGGCAAATTTATGCCTCGGTATCACTGAGAGCTGCCTGCATTTCAGTGTTTATACTTTGCTGAGGTGAGCACATGAAAGGCAAGGATTTTTTTAATGCAAGGAAACATTTACTAAATCTCCTTTCTTCAAACACTTTAGTTTCTAATAGAATTCATGACGCAATAGAATGCCTGACACAATTTTGTGAAAAAACACCAGTTTTTTTATGCCTCATACTACTGGTGGTTAGAAACTAATCTATGTCTGAGTTTTTCTCAGCTCAGTTAGCTGGGCAGACAGAGCTGCATGACAAAAATGAAGCAGGAACAGGGTGGCAGGAAAGTGTGGAGGACCCCCACATTCTGGGAACGCAGAACCTTCTATGACCTTACGCTGACTCTTTTTTGAATGCAGGTGGGATCTGTTTTCTTTATCCCTCCTTTAAAAAGCCTTGCAAGTGTTCCCATGCGAGTTTGTGATCCTCCATTTAGCACCCGATTCAAAACACACCCATGACTTTGATTTCAATTAGCTCTTCAATGAAGGATCGTTGTATTATTTAGGAAAGTTCATGTTTATAGTATACTTAAAAATCAGAAAAAAATTTAACTGTCAAATACAATTTTCTGACTTTCCTTAGGTCATAAGAACTACTGGGTTTAACTCTTAATAATTCCTAGAGTCCTTACAGTAAGTACTATTAATTTTTATGATTCATTACAATGATCACAAATGCCATTTATGCACTGTTCACACATTTTTTTGTCATTTATAATTAATACTTGGAAGCCTGTTCATAAAATGTTAAATACTTCTTAAATATTCATCTTTATTGCTGCTATTCTTATGTTACATTTCATTATAAATAAGCACCAGCATAACTAACAAATATTAATAATATTAAGTCATGTAACAACCAAATTTAATTGAAATGCCAAACCCTCATCCCAATTACAAGATTAACATCTGTGTTTAGCTTCATTATGGTGTGGAATTTGACCAGTATTAAATGGTTTGGGTTTGCACGTTGGGCAAGCAGTGGTTGCTGGTTCTGCTGATGTGGTCAAGGACAGAGGATTCCTGTGCTGTGCACCCCGGGTGAGCTCCAGGCTTACAGCAACTGCAACTTTTAAACTTTTTTTTACTTTGAATAGCCTGTTAAAAATGAAACTTTAAGTTTTTGCCAGTTAGTTTATTAAAATAACAGCTTTATCCTATACTTGGTAACATGTCTGCCTGCCTGTGCTAGGATAACTTCTTTAATTCAGCAGCTGTTCTGTGACCCAGACCAGTGCCAGGGCTTTAGCTGCCGCTCAGTGTCCCTGCTATCTCCGTGCTCATGGTGAGCAGATAAGGAAGGATGTTGGTATTAGCAGGAGATAATTGCTGTTTTACAGCAAATAATCCCATTTATAGAGACCACGCCAAAGGCCTCACCGGGACGTTCAGCAATCAGCTCAGTCAAACACATGAACAGGAATTCCCACTTTGGTAACAGAAACCTCCTTCAGTTTTGTAGCAAACCCTGAGAAGTCAGAGGGCTTGAATTCATCCAAATTCCTCTTTGCTTTTGTCCCTCCATTACAGAGCTGTTACTTCAGTGTTTATAAAGTTTCAGGTTGATTGCTCTGTGTCTGTTTTCATGCTGGTAAAATTTCAGTAAGTTCATTTGTTCTTACCAATGACAGGACTTAAGAATACTTTTGTTCATGATAATTGCTTAAATAATATTGTTAACTCTATTCTCGTTGTGCTGTTTCCGTTCGTGTTATAAATTCTAAGCATCAGATTGCTTTGTTAAAATTAATTTTAGAAGTTGTTTAAATTCCTTGATCAATTTGCTGAATATATATTGTTCATTTGAATTGTTAATAACAAAGCTGACTCATTCTGTGCTGACAGCTAAAAATCAGACTACACAGAGTGGAATGTGAATGTAGTAATAAAAGATATTTTTATCTCTGAACTTTCAAATTATTATTTCAGTAGTTAGAAGCTATAAATGTCATTTTAGAAATCAAGAAAGAATGCTTTGACCTCCTCAGGAGCCCTTCCTAGTGGCCTCACGCTTTTAAGCAGCAGTGATTGTTCTTCATGATTAAGAATTTGCATAACTTTGCAAATGCAAATATTTGCATCACTATTCTGATTTATATTTTACAAAGATAATTTAATTTCATTGTATTACTCACATATTTTAGACCAGTAGATATGTATTAATAGCTTTTAAAGCAATACATATTCTGAACAGATGCCAAATTTAAAGTGTTTTAATTTACTAATTATGGAGGAGTTTTTAAATACACAGGAATTATTCATGTCTGAAACAGATAATACTGGAGTGTTCTGTACCATTATGTAACAGTGTTCTGAGATAATTCAGTTATTTGGGAAAGAAGAGGAAGCTTGCATTCCAAGTTTCCTCTGCAAGCTGAAATTGTCTCTGCTTTAAATAGTTAATACGTGAGGAAATTTAGTTCTGCACAGACCCAGCAGATAAAAAGCAGAGAAAGAGTAAAACCAGGCCTTTGGATAAATTCTTTTACTATTTAGGCTCTGTAATAAAACAGACTTGATGCAGGAGTAGCTTCAGTGATGCTAAAATGTGACGTGATGTTGTGGAAGTGATGTGTCAGTTAGAATGAATTCTGAAATTTGGAAGCATTGACCTCAAAAGAATCCTGGACTCTGCCAAGGGGGTGAGAAGAAGGAGCCGAAACTGGAAGCTGGCTCTGGTATTCCTGCAGGAAGAGTTCAGGGGCAGTGCTGCTCCGGGAGCGGTCATTCCCGGCCGTGGTCATTCCCGGCCGTGGTCATTCCCGGCCGTGGTCATTCCCAGTGCTGGGTCCCAGAGCAGTCATTCCCGGTGGGGGTCCTGGAGCGGTCATTCCCGGTGCTGCTCCCGGAGCGGTCATTCCGGGCCGTGGTCATTCCCAGCCGTGGTCATTCCCGGCCGTGGTCATTCCCAGTGCTGCTCCCGGAGCGGTCATTCCNGCCGTGGTCATTCCCGGTGCGGGTCCCGGAGCGGTCATTCCTGGCCGTGGTCATTCCCGGTGCGGGTCCCGGAGCGGTCATTCCTGGCCGTGGTCATTCCCGGTGCGGGTCCCGGAGCGGTCATTCCTGGCCGTGGTCATTCCCGGCGCTGCCCGCAGGTGGCAGCACGGGGCCGCTGCCATGGGAGCTCAGGGAAGCCGCTCCGAGGTGCTGGAATCGCTGCCTCAGTTTCCCGCGGCCCGTCTCTCCATCACTTTGGCCATGTCCAGGCGATATAAAAAGAGCTCTTTCCTTCTCTTAGCAGGTTCCTAAGTCCTAATGTCGCTACAAAGCGTTGTCACCCCAACCAGCAGAGAGGATGGGGAGGGCACTGCTGCCTCATCTTCTGCTGAAGCCCAGCTGGGATGGGATGGAGCTGCCTTGTTGTGTCTGGAATGGGAATTTTCTCCCGGTGGGGCTGGCACAGGCTCAGCTGGTGCCTCCACGTTCATTGACTGTGACACCTCTTCAGCCCTGCTCGTGCCTTTGCTGTGTTTGTGTTTTCCCTTTGGCTGAGTTGGCTCCATGGAAGGTCAGGTCAGTGCCACCACTGCAAGGCAGGTGCAGGGAGTCTGCACTGGGGCGTGTTAAGGTATTTTCTGTCGCTGGTAAATCTTTTTAACATATCAGGAAAATCACTGTTGATAATTTAAGCACCTTATCTAAGAAATCTTTACTTAAAGAGATTTTAGGGCTTTTAACAAGCAACACATTTGTTAGGTAAGTTTTTAAAAGTCCTTTAAGGTGAGGTGAAGTGGGCGCACAGGCCATGAGGAGTGACCTGGCCTTTTGATAAGGGAGGAGCTTGTCAAATCCAGTAGATTTCTTTTATATGTTCTCCAAGTTAAGTGTTGATGCTACAGTGTGGAAATGGTGCACAGTCAGCATCACCACAAGGACTGGGACTCCTCATGCTGTGATGTAACATTTTACCATGGGATGGTCTTTACTCACTGTCTAAGCATTATTCTTGTAGAATATATGAGGAAATGGTGGATTTCCAGCTGATTTCCATTTTTGTGACTGTTCCAAGAAATTTTCTTGAATTGTCATCTTAACGTTCCTGCCATCCTCTCCTTTGTATCCAAACTAGTCTCTTTCCTGTCTTTCAAATCTTTTTGCTGACTGCTGAGTCTGGATCAGGGAAACATGTCTGCTGTCTGTCGGCACATTCCTGGAGATCTTTGCCATGATTACTTTCTTGTTAGTTACACGAATTTGGTTATTTAACAATCTCACAACTATACTGTAAAGATAACTGACAAAAAATTAACAGACGGGAGTGTAATTGTTGTTGTTGTGAGGAAGCCTCTCTGTCTCTCAGCCATAGCTGTGTTGTCTCCATTGTACAGATGAGAAAGATGACACACAGAACAAAACGAATCTCTGATTTAATCCTCTTGCCTTCAGGAGCGATGAAACCCACTGATGACACAGTATGCTCTGCTTATTACTACTTCAATCTCACTGAACCAGAAATAGAAACCTGGGGTGCTGCAGCATGTGATGATTAAGTTACATTAGCAGAAGGTGGTGAGCAAATAGGCAAGGACCTAAAGACATAAAGCTAGTGCTGTTAATCACTTCCAGAGACATTCAAATGGGAATATTAAAGCTGAAATAACATTTATAACTTCTTAAAGGTCAGTGCTTAAGCTGATAGGAAGGCACAGTGGCAGCATGACTAACAGCCATGGGCACAAGTGGTGTGCAGCATCTTGGAAGGAGCAAACACTGAGTTTCATCTGGTGCTAATTGGAAGGTCCAAAAAGGAGACACAGACTCTGTAGTCTTAAGGCCTTTCTAAAGTAGGAAGAGTGGAATAAAAACCACTTTCCTTTGATACAAACAGAGGCCCCTTTTGCTGTGTTTCCCCCTGAATGCAAGCTCACTCCATGCAGTCCCTAATGGGTGACTGAATTACGGTTGGCAGGTTATGTATGGCTCTAGCAGTAACTTCCACTCAGTTTAATATCTCGTTTTTGTTTTGCTTAAGAAACTGGATGTGCATTTGAAAGCAATTTGCATTAATACAGTATGTCTTCAGGCAAACATCATTCCCTGTTTTAAACAGCTTTTAAACTTTTAAACAGCCCAGCTATTGTCTGAAGTCAGTCGCAGAAACAGCTGGGCTCTGTCTGGCGGTAGGGGTGTGAGCGTTACAAAATGGGAAAGCATTTTTGGACAGTTTTGGTTCAATCTGTTTTCACTTTGAATTGGCACTTGACAATGAAGAATTTCGTTTCGATCTCCTTCGGTACTTGACTGTTCGAGTTGCCTCTCTAAATTATTTTATTTTTAGCTTTTGGGGTTGTGGGGTTTTTTTGCCCAGATTGACTATTATTGGTTCTATCCCTCCATATCCACATAACAGCATTTCCAGCTAATGGGAAGAATGCAAAGGAGTGACACTGCTGATTACTTTGATAAGAAAGAGCCTTGCTTTTATTACCAACTAATTAAATGGTAGGTAGCAGCTAATGGAGGTTATAAATAAGCCTGGAACTGCCATCCTTTTTCTGGAAGAGCTGTAAGCTGAGAGAACTCAGCTAAAGTCCCTTTATGGCAAAGGTGATTTTTTGTTCTGTTATAGGAACTGATCAGCTGTTTCACTGCAAAGTGAAAGTTGTAAAGCTGTTTATAGTTGGTATTTGCCAATCCCATTTTAAATGTCCTGCTGCTTGAAGAGAGTTGTTTATCCCTTCATCATTTAGCTTTACTGACTGTGAATTGAAATAGTTTAATTTTTCATGAGCTATACCCTCCAGGCCATGCCCTCTGACAAAACTTTTGCAGGAGTTTTACTTACAGTAAAAATTGTGCGATTATAGATGTCGTAGTAGTTAAGGTAAGACTATGCTCCATCTTTGCAGAGGTGTAAGTTTATAGTAAATTCAGATAGATAGTGAATTCATTCTAGTTAGACGCTGAGTGAGACAGCTGTCTCTTCTTTTGGGGCAAACTTCTAAAAAGTGATGCACAACCAACAAATCCCACCTTTTAACATTAGGCGATGCACCTGTAACTTTGGATATAAAGTGATATTTTTCTGTTTTCCGTGCAGTGTCTCTGAGGGATGCAGGAGTGAGCAGGGTGCTGCAGTTCATCCTGCCAGGACAGCAGCCAGGAGGGAGCTGCAGTTGCTGCCGGGGCTGCCCCTCTGCAGGCTGGCTGCGGGAGGGCACCGCGGGCAGCCGGGCTGTGCTCCGGGGGCTTCCTCCCTCTCACAAGCAGCTGATGAGTGGAAACAATAAAACTGCTTTCCCCATCTGGTGATGAAGACTGACAGTTCGTAGGGGATGAGTCAAAGGTCACTGATGAGAAGATCCATCCAGATAATTGCTGTAATTGCACCCTGGGGATGCAGCTCCTCTCGCAGAGCATCAGGCAGTGACTGTTGGTAAATCTACACATGGCAGTGAACTTCATCCTATGCTTTAAATCAAGAAAGTTCCTTCATGAGATGTAAATGGAGAAAGTTATTTGGATTTTTTTTTCCTCAATCCAACCGTGTTTTCTCCTGTTGGCAGGTGTATAAGGAAATAGTCGCGTTCTGAAACAGGGAAGTAATTGTGATTTAAACAGAAAATTACCATTTAGTGTTAAATCCTTTGATGAATACACAAGCTGTTGTTACTTCACAACAAATATCAATAAGCAGCATGAATGAGTATACATAATTCATAATATTTAACTTGAAAGTGCATCTTTTTCTTACAGTGATTGATTCATTTTTCTTGAGTTTGTCCAGTGACTTCTTTATAATTTAATACAAAAAGCTTTTCTGTTGGAGAGTGAACAGTAACAGACAGGACACAAGCAGCAGCCCTGCCACAAAATTAGCTTTTTTTCCACCCGTTCACAAGGCCCAGAAATCCAAAAGCTTTGTGGTTGCATTGCTGAGTGAAACTGGCGAAATAACACAATTATCAGTCAGTCAGCCCTTGGCACTTAGGACTTTATTATATGAAGAATAAGAAATACTAAGCAGAGGTTGTGCTCAGTAAGAAGGAATTGAAAAGGCAGGAACTAACTCAAATACAACAATCAGATTGTGTTTTTTTACCTCAAACTGTTTGAATGTTGTGTATAACACACAACACTTCCTATTTTAATAGACTGTTTCTTTGCCCATAGGGGAATTTTTCTTTCACCAGAGGCCCAAGGGATGGGAAGCAAAATCTTTGCTTTTGCAAGAAGTTGCAGTGTTTGTTTTCTGTGAAAGCTCCACAAAGCATGGCAATTGCCCAACCACTGGTGAGGAAGGTGAGTGAGCATCCAGCATGACCAGACCCTGTTTATGAACAGACATTTTCATTCCCTCTCAGGCTGTGTGTGCCCTGTATCAGTTTCCCGTGGTTCCCGGGAGCTGACAGAATGAAGAAGTGCAGGGGTAACGCGGCGTTGCTCTGAACAAAGGCCGGTTCCTCTCCGATGCTCTCCGGGCCCGGTTTGCAGGTTCAGGCATGTTCCTTTAGACCCACACTGACACAAAGGCAGGGGCAGAAGAACATTTTCTGGAAGCTGCTTTAGTGGTTTTTAATCTGCTGTTATTTCCTCCTTCCTGGATTTTTCTGTACCGACTCCAAGCCAGTGTGATAGGGAAGAGCTGTCTCTAAACTACGCCCCGGTGCAGGGAAAACAACAAAGCTTTGCTCTCCTGTTGCAATTTATCCAGTCAGGTTTCTTTTTTATTCAGTGAAATCGTTGAGATTTTCCACACTGATAGAAGCTGTGCTGTCAGAGACATAATGGTTTAACATCATACACCTCTCGTGCAAGTATTAATTTAAACTTGTCTTTGCTATTACGAAATAAGTAGGTAGTAGCATGGTCTTGTGCCAGCACAGATTAGTACATTTATAATTAGATTAGTACAAATTGTTTATAGGTTTCAGACTCCACTTAGTCCAGTAGAATATGCGTGCAGTCTGTAAAATTGCTTTCTTTGGTGGAAATTCCTTTGCAATAACAAATGTGTGGTTCAGAATAGAATTTTACATTTTTTACATTAGTTCAATAACAACGATAATCTGATATTATGGCCATTTGGTTTATTCCTTTTGCCACTTATTCATCAAAACAGAAAACGGTATTTTGTGCCTACCAGAGATCTTGGTATTTATTTATGATTCATTCAGTGTCTATAATTCAAATATTCTCTTGAAAGTCTCCCCAAAGCTCTTGCTCGTGGGAAACCAACAGGCTTACACCAAACATATCTGTCACTACTAAAAGCTATTTGATAAGAGACTTGGGAAAAAAATCTTCTTAAAATACAGCAGAAGAGAACTGTAAAAACCAGAGTTCTTGAGTCAACTGCTGCACAGGAGCTCTGGCAGCTATTTTTGCTGGGAGTGCTTTGGGTGGAAGACAAACATGGTCAAATTAGCTAAAATGCTGGAAGTTCAGTCAAGGATACTGCCTTAAATAGTTCACCCAGAAAAGGACAAGGCTTTCTTAGGGCAGCCCCTGCAGAATTCCAATGGCAGTTGCAATTTCTAATAAGTAAATAGCAAATATAGTAATTTTTCTGTGAATTTGTTTTACAAGAGATTATTGGAATGTTTTGAGGTCAAATTCAGCCTTCCTAACTATGAAATACTCACTAGGAAAAATACATATCTGAGAGTAGACCTTGATTAATATTGTTATTTTCCTATTCTAGGTTATAGTTTTTTGCCATTCATGGGTATAGGTCACGTAGCTGGAGGAAAAAGAGTATGGTAACAAGATGCTAAAATTTAAAGGAGAATGTGTTCACTGTCGACCTCCTTTTACTGTGCAGTGATTTTTACTTCTTGCCAAATATCTGCTATTTGACCTCTCTGGGCTATGATAATATTGACCTAAAGAGCACAGGAGATTATCTTTCAATGTAGGAATAAATTCAATATTAACTCGTAAATATTTTCCATAGAGCCATAGAATACCAGGTTGGAAAGGACCTCAAGGATCATATGACTGAACCTTTCTAGGCAAAAGCACAGCCTTGACAGGATGGCCCAGCATCCTGTCCAGCTGAATGTTAGAAGTGTCCAGCATAGGGGAGTCCACCACTCCCCTGGGGAGATTTTTCCAATGGCTGATTGTTCTCATTGTGAAAAATTTCCCACTTGTGTCCAAGTGGAATCTCCCCAGGAGTAACTTGCATACACTGCCACTTGTCTTTTCCGTGTGACTCCCTGTGAAAAGGGAATTTCCATCTTCTTCGTAGCCTGGAGCATGGTGAGGAGGTCTCCCTAAGCCTTCTTTTCTAAAGGCTGAACAACCCCAGTTCTCTCAGCCTTTCCTCACGGGGCATCTTCCCAGTTCTTAGATCATCTTTGTGGTCCTTCTCTGGACCATCTCCAGCCTTTCCACTTCTTTTTTTTTTGCATAGCAGGGACCAAAACTGACCTCAGTATTCCAGGTGAGGCCTGACAAGTGCTGGACTGAGTGGGATGATGACTTTATCTCTGCTGGTGATGCCCTTGTTGGAGCAGCCCAGAATTCTGTTGGCTCTGCCACAGCAGCTCCCTGGTCACTCATACTGAGATTTTTGGCCACCGGGACCCCTAGGTGCCTTTCCACAGAAAGTGGCTCAATTGCTGGCTTGTCCCTGGCTCTCACATACACCGTTCGTGCTGCACCACCACTGCAGCCACCTTATACACACCTGACACTGCAGAATCCAGCCTTTCACTTGATCATCCCTCTTCTCTCATCCCAAACCCCTTCAGCTGCCACAAAAGCTTTGTGGAAGTTCCCCAAATGCCGTATGTGTGGGTGCGACCCCCCCATCTGTTAATTAACATTTGCAAGTGCAGACCAGTTTCTGATCATGTGGGTGGAGGGTGGCTGTACTCTTCCCACTTCTAGGAAAGATTAATTCCCAAATGCCAGAAGTAGAAAGAATGGAGTGGATCATTCATGGCAACCCCTTTGCCTCGCTGTGGGGTTGGGGTGGTCTCAGCAAAGGGTTAACAGGGGCTGTGCACAGCCAGCCCCTCACTGCCTCTGCTAAAGGAACATTAATTATAGAGAGCCCGAAGCATTCAGAGCTAGAAAGCCTTAAAAGCCTGAGTAGTATTTAAAACCAAGACAGTCAAATAACCGGTTGGATTTGATCTCTAACAAATTACTGTGTTCTGATGGTGAAATTCAGCAAGAGGGTGACAGTCAGATGGGGAGGCTGGCAGCAAAAGTTTTAAAAATAAATAGTCTTAAATGGCAGGAAATTACAGCAAGCAGCTCCTTGGAGTTCTTTTTCTGCACGCATTGTGTGTCTGAGGAGGCAGGCAGCCTGCTGGCAAGCTTTTGACCTTTTGTGTGAGAAATAAAATATGCAGGTGCAATAGTGGGAGTGCACAACGGGGAACAGTGACTTTCAGCTGCAGGTTTGAGCTCTGGGGGCCCTGCAGGGTGGCCAGGAGTGCTCCAGATTAGCTCCATTAAACCTGAGAGCAACACAGGGAGAGGCTGTGGCTGTAAAGGATTGCAGAATATGTGTGTTTCCTACAAATATCCTTGTACTCCAAATCTGTAAATCAGCCAGTGGAAGACTTGTGTTAAATGATCTTGCTGAGATCTGATCTGGTTCTCATATTGCCCTATTTACATTTCAGTCTGGAGTAACTCTTAGAGCAGTTGAGTTTAGTTCAATGGCATTGCTGCAGCCATGCTCTAATTCCCAGTTCCTTGGCTGAAAGGAAATCCATATCTGCATGGCAGGGACTTCTTCCCACTGCAATTATATTCCAAATTCCTAAACCCTCTAAGTAAATATGAACGAGAAGTGATAATTTTAAATGTAATGAAGGTGCTGGAGATAAAAAGGTGACAGTAATGTTGGGAATGTCAACACTGCAGTGGCTGGAGGAACAAGTCCTCTCAATTCTCCCTCTGCAGCAGAAGTGATGAATCCTGGATCTCTGTGGACAAAAGGAGTTGCTCCACTCAGATATTCAGTGTTTATCAGGTCAGTGTTCGTACAGAAAAAACTGAGGAGTTGCAGTCATTCAGTTCTCACAGTTTCATGTTGTTACTGCTGCAGTGTTTGTCAGTTGTTTGGGGCATGAAGAATCACCAGTTTTTACTGTGGGAAAAACCCCCACACTGTCCCAAACACTTCCCTGTCTTTATAAATCGTAGAGGAACTTACACTGAGGATTATGGATCCCAAGTTTTATCTACTGATAGAGCACATTTAGAACCAATTTTTAGCTCCATGCTCTTACCAAAATATTGTTTTAAAAAAATTAAAGGATATGTTCTTGGAAGCTTAAATTAAAGCACTCATATTTGTGTTCTCCATAGAGAAATTTGTATCCGTGTTGGTTTTACAACTAAAACCAGTTCTAACTATTATCTGCTGGTGGCACCATTACACCAGAGGAATTTATTATCCAAGTCTTAAATGAAAACTGCCACGGACTACACCTCTCAATCTGATTTAATGGGAATTTATTTTTTTTAATTTCTTCATAGTTTGGTGTCAGTGAAAGCAACTCATTTTGTTGCCATGGAGTCTTTGTGGGTGACTTTTAAAGAAATAAACTTCATAAGGAACCTAATGATGAAGTACCAGGGAATAAAATTGTCTGGCAGTGTCACCTAAAGTAAGTGATCCTTTATGCAATCACACCTTGGTTTTTTCCTCTGCATCAGAGGTAATTCCATACTGAGTTTTATTTTCCCCCTCCTTTTTTTTTCTTTCAGAAATCTTGACTAAATCAATTAAAAAGCCAACTTAGATCATGTTTCATCTTTCAGACGCTCAGGATTAATCTCTGAACTTGATTTTTCTAACTGTAAGTGGGTAGGAACAGCTACATTAGTTTTTTGTCTGTGAGGTAATTACACAGACAAACCCATTTTTTTTTAGTTGGCAGCTAAATACAGCTTATTTTGTTTTCTTCACAAGCTTATATTGTCCTAATCTTTCATGTAATTTCCTAGACCTTCCCATTATTGATAAATATTGATACATAACTGTGTGAGCCACTTAAATACCACAGAACATAGTGCAGTTTGATTTTTCCTGTGGCTAGGAGAGCAATCACTTCCAGCAGTATTTTTCCACACAGGTTTCTTCCAGCTTTAGTTTTTAGCTTAAAGTTACAAAGATTGAAAATTCTGAGTAGTTACCTAAACTAATCTTTGTCCTCCCTGGGAGACACAAACATTTCTAATTAAATATATAGTTGATTCTATTAATTCTGTTTACCTTGCAAGGAACTGACTGCTGCAATCTTCTTTTCTCAAAAATAGGAGAATCACGCTACACTTCAGTCCGTTGTGAATGCCTTTATCCATGGCCCATGATCCTGTAAAATTCAGTTTAAAAATCCTCTTATAAAACCTGGTACTTTTTGGTTTCTCCCAATTTTAGAACACACAAATTCCCCCCCTCCGTGTTGCTCTCTCCCTCCCCTGGTTAATGTTGCTTTATATCTGGGCAGAAGTAATTTGTGCAAGACACATTACTTATAGGACAGTGCCTAAAAATACATCAGAAGGTCACTGCACAGCAGACAGAAGGCAGCACTTGTTCCAGCCACTCGCACTGAGAACGACAGGTCTTTGTTAATGTTAATTGTGCATATTTTAAACAGTGCCTGCTTTAAAAATACATGGCACAAACAAGCAGCAATGAGCATTTTGTGAGCCCTGGGACCGGATAATGGGGGTTGGTTCTTCCCTGATGATTTTAGGCATAAGTGTTTGCTGTTCTTACTGGCTTCCAGGTCTGTGAATTGTGCATCTGCTGCCAGGAAAGCGGGGTATATTTCCAAAAATACAGGTGAAATTAACAATCGTATCAAAGATGTATAAAGTACCAAGAAGATTCAGAGCTAATGATGTGCACAAGCATTCACCATGATTGTGCTTATAATAGTAAGCATGTGCAGAGAACATGGGAAAAACTCTGCTGGGAGAGCAAGGCCAGATTCCCTCCGTGCTCAGGAGAAGCTGAGCTGCCGTGAGGAGGTGGATCAGAGCCTCCACAGGGTCCTGCTGCTCCCACAGGGTCCAGCTCCTGGCCCAGGGATGCCTCGCTCTTTCCTGGCTCCCTCAGCACCTGGAAATGCTCCTCCAAAGGCAGTGGTGGCAGCTGCTCCATGGGCTGACCTTAGGATTCACCTGGATTATCTCCAGGGGCATCGTCTTCCTTCCAGCTAGTGATGTGACACTGAAAAGTAGCTCCCAACACAAAATACACACAGTCAGTCACCTCTTGTGCAATCCCTTCTTCTGAGCCCAGGCAAAATCCAAAGGTGTGGTTCTCTCTTCAGGTGGACATTATCCACGAATGATGTTTTTACTAAAACCACAGATTCTGAGTCTCTGTATGTGTCCAGAGAAAAGGCTGCAATATCTGAAAGGCTCTGTCAACATCAAACAAAGAAACCCTGGCACCTGGACACTGTTCCCATCAAGGCCCTCTCACTTGAGCACGCTTGGTTTGTTTTGTAATTTTTCCTTAATAAGAAAATGTTGAAAAGATCTAATTCTGGCTGGGGATCAAAGGCAGTGGAACTGTACATGGACAGCGTAGTTTATAATGTGACTGTGCTGTGTGGCAATTTACAACTCAAATTTATGTTGCTATTGAGTATGGCCTTTTTTTTTCTTTTGAAAACTGGTGTATAAGTGTGTTTGCAACGGTAATTATTCACACAGAGTTAGAAGCAAAAAAAGAATGCGAGTGTGGTGAAAGCAACAGCGTCACAAGGAAGGTGATGCTGTGTAGGTAAAGTCATTTGAGAACTTCCTCAAATGTTAAGCTGATAAAGATGAACATTAATTCTCTTTCGGAAGAAAGACTGAGGTGGAACAGATGGGTTGGTTGCCAAGAAAATGGTTTGAAAGGAAGTAATGTGCACATTGACATTTCCTGCTTTTACATAATTATTTTTTTAATAACTTATGTAATTGCCTTGAGTGGAATAATTGTGTTCATAAGTGGGGTATGAAGACAAGCATTTCCAGCATCTCAGAGAGGCTGTCTTGTGCTGTACCTCTCTTCTGTTGCATTTAACCACCTCAACACGTGCTTTTACTTTGTTTTTGACAGAGCAATGTGCCATGACTTGAACAAAAATCGAGCAGCATCTTTAGCTTGCCGTGTGTGCAGCCTGTTCCACCTGGAGGGGTTAAACATGAGCAGGACTTTGTCCACCTCCCCATGGCCACCCACTTGGGGTGGAAAATCACAGACCTTGCCCACCCAGGGCACGAGGTTCATCTCCCTCTTCCTCTGAGCACAATTACAGTTCGTTGGCTCATCCCACTCTCCCTGCCTGAGAATCAAACCCATGAAGCAGGTCTTGGAGCAGAGGATGTTGGTAGGTCGAAGGCCAAGGAATATTTTCCTCCCTGGCCCCTCTCGGTATCTGTCCATGCCCTGTGTGCTGGGTATCTTCTCTCTGCTCCCAGATTTTCCCTGTGAAAATCCCAGTTTCCTCCCTGAGCACACACCCTCCTCACCCCATCCCAAGCATCCCGTGGCTCTGCAAACAACGTTCTGCTGCCTTGTTTTCGAGTTCCATGTGAACATACGCTGTGTGTGGAGATGCTGATGGGCGGCAGCATCTGCTGCTCCCATTTGGAGGGCAATTACTGCGAGCCGTGCCCTGTGCTTGCCCACTATCTGTTCCTGTCAGGTCTTCGCCTTCCACAAACTGCCCATTATATGGTGGTGATAATTAAATCTCTCCTGCACCAGGCAGGTCTGGGAAGAGCCCTCCTTGTCCGTGCAGCTGCCAAGGAAGATGCAGCTCGTAATGATGCCGTCATCACCTGACGGCTCCACAATGCCCAGCACCACCTATTTGTTCCCAACGAGCTCTTTCAGCAGCTGTCAGATGCTAATGAAGTGTTTCAGCTGCTGAAGCAACCCCCGTGCCCTGTGCAAACCGGGACACATATCATGGAAATGGGCATAAATATTCATAACTATTCATAATGGCACTAACAAAACCAAAAGTGCGAGTGTGGTTATCAGAGCTCCTGTGTGGATGTGTCGTGGTGGGTTTAGAGTGATGAATGCAGGGTGAATGTTTTGAAGTAATGCTGTTCTTTTTACACTTGTGAGAAAAAAAACCAAAACACTAAAGGTAGTGGAATTGCCAGGGCACGTGGGTAAGAACAGGATTTTGTGCTCCTGGATGATGTAGGCAGTTCTAGATTGGGCACTGCTGTCTTGTGTTGTGGGTGATGCACTGAAACTTGTTCCTGAAAGAAAGGAGTTGCTGTGTTTGCTCAATCTGTTTGCATTTCTCTTCTGTACCTGCTTATGAAGAATTCAAAGTTTCTCACCAGGTCTGTGCTAGATGCTTATGGAACACAAAACCCCACAGACTGAGTTCAATGTTTTGCTTTCTAAAATAATTAGTGTCAAGAATAGCAATGTATCTGATTTGGTCAAGAGTCGATAATTTCCCACCTTTCAGCACCCCAAAGCTTGACATCAGAATAGAAATGTTGTGAGTCAGTCTCTTTAGACAGACTGTTTTACAAATTAATTCTGTCAATTGGATTTTTTAAAAAATAATTTTGTTTGTAATGTGCTTTTACTTTTTTCTTCAGATTCAGGAAAACCCTGCTGAGAGGGGACAAGGATGATGTTCCTCTTGAAACCCTTTGTTGGTAGGGCCCCTTAAGGTGTATCAGAAGTCAGTGACATCCATTCGCTCATGTTTCTCTGCCATATCAATAACTTGCACTAACTTTCAAAATCTGTGAAGTGTTTTTAATCAGTGTTCAGTAAAAGAAATTGATTTGGGAGAGTCTAATAATGTGTCTTTATATATCCCTTTCCTCTTCTGCCCAGAGTGAAGTTTACCATTAAAATTCACTGAAAGGTTGCTGGTTTAAGATTGCATTAAAAGGTGCAGATCTGGGCAGGGATTAAAGGGTCAGTCGTGAAAACTGTTGGAATGCAACTGACTTGAGTTATGAGAGCTTCAGTGGGAGAAAATCCCACTGTGGTCTGGTTCTTATATGCAGTGACTCTACTAAATACCGCTAGAAACAGGTAGGATTCAGTCTTGAGTGAGGTTTACTATATGAGAACTATTTCTTGGGTGTGTGGGAACAAGACAGGCTCCATGAAGGCATCCAGCTGAAAAGCTTCATCTGAATCTGAAAATAATCATAAATTGGTGGTACCTTCATTACCTTGAGCTATTATCCATGTAGCCTGTGTGTGTGTATTTTTCTGGGGAAGAAGTCTTGTGAAAATAAATTTAATTCAGTGTCTCAGATAAAGAATGATATTTTAGTTCGAAATTGTTGTCATAATAGTTGCACAAAAAGCTTCAGATATTCTGCAACTTGGTACAAATAAAATGTTCAAAGATACAGGTGTTGTTCATGAGCCATCAAAGAGTTTTCCACTGCCACCGCGGTGTTTTATTAAAATGAGAAGAAGAGAAAAGATAAAAACCAAAGCTCTGTGCTAATCTTTTGCTTTGTTGCTTGAGGGACATTTCAGTATAAAGTAGCAATTTCCATATCATTTGAATAGCAGTTGCAACCCATTGATGTTTAAAGTAAAATGTGCAACTCCTGTAATCAGCAAAACAGATGCAAATGTCTTGTCTGTCTCAAAATGCAGCTCCCTGCTTGCTGCCTCAATTAGATTTAGAGTGGAAAACACGATCAGATAATGAAAATCATGGGAGCTCCTCTTTCATCTCTTGGCCAGCAATAGTTTGTTCGAAAGCAGCTGGAGTGGGCCTGGCTGGGTGCACGTGAGGGTCCCTGCAGCATCACCGCCCTCCTGAGCTGCAGAAGATCCCGCAGAGCTTTGGAGGTGGGAAAGGGACACATTTCCCCCCCTCCGCCCTCTTCCCTAACCCTTCCCCTGCCCCTGGGGACAGGAATGGCCTTTTAGTTCTGTTTATGCCCGGTGCCATCCCAGTGCAAGCCTCTGCACATTTCTGTAAATAAGCAATAGCAAAAATAAATGACATTTAGCATTTAGATCCCAGGCCAGTGGCTTTGGCTGTGCAGGGAGCAGTGCAGCAGGTTGGATAAAACCTCGCTGAGCTCCCTGAGTTCTGCCATCCCAGGCTTTAGGTGGCTGGAGTCGTTCCTCCAAGGGCTTTTTAACTCTAAAAATAACCCGTAATGGTATGAGGGAAGAGTTTAGTTTATCCTTCACATTTCCAAATGTGACAGTGAACACATCCATGGTGCTTTCCTGTGCCTGGTGTGTCTGAGCTGCTGGTGCAGTGATTAGAGAGGGGTTTCCATCAGAATGATTTCTGAGTGGAACTGCCCTTCCTGGGAAAGGGAAAACTTCCCAGGAAAACACTTGGGTTTGATCAAGTTGAAATTGATGAGGCCTCCAAAACAGGTTGCTGATGGGATGAGAATCCTCCTTTGCTTCCTCTAAAACATTTTCCTGGAAAGAGGCTGTTTTTTGAGGGTTTTTTATTAGTACTTTTCCTAATCAAGAGACATCTTATGGAAAAGGATTTCCATCTTGTGGTCAGCTGTGGTAATAAAACACTCTAGCTGGACTTTTTTTATAGCAAACCAAACTGGTTTCAATAAGAAATAATGCAAGTCTGTTGTAGTTCCTCGTGAGGGTAGATGCTGGAGATGTCACAAAGTCTGTTTGTACAGAAGGTAAAACTGTTTCAGGATTATCCCCCTTCATCTCTGGAACTAAAATAATTGGGAAAGGTATAATATAAATGATTCATGAGGGAATATTCAATTTTGACACATTATGCAGCATGTTGGCCTCAGGAGCCATGCACAGGAGCCCTTATGTGGAACTTTAACAGAAAGGAGGCAATTACTCCTGAACTTCTGGGAGAATTTCTATCCAGAGCCAAATATTGTTGCTTGGATTGTTTTCTATTCCAGGATGACTCTGAGTCTCAGTACAACGTCATCATAACTTCATGCAGATATTTGTTGTTCAGGAGAAATTTTGAAAGCCGTGCTCTAATCTTGAAATAGCAAAATGCTGCAGGGTTAAGTGCTGGAGTTCACTGGAAAATCTGCCCACTTCAGTGGGAAAGACTTTTTAATATATTAAAAACAAAACAAATTTGGAAAGGTTATTTTAAATATTAAGGACTGTGGCTGAAGGGCAGGGCTGTGTGTGCTGGGGAAGTTTAGAGCTCAGATCTTGTGGAGATGCTCTGTAAATGACCTCAGCTGTACAACCCTGCAAGGACAGGTGAGGCTGTTAAAAGGAATAATTAATTTCTTAAGTTTAATTACTACCTTGTCCAGTTGTGCACTGTGATGCCCCTGCAGATTGCACTGAAGATCTTCTGACTTCAGCAAGAGCTGGACCGGCCCTGAACATCTACAAGGAGAGTTAAATAAGATCCCAGATCAAATTCTTAGAGATAAATGTAAGAACTTCATAAGTATTTTTTATTTTGAGGGCTTGTAACCAAAGGAGATGTTCAGTGTGTTCCTTAGTGGGTGCCAAAATGCTTATTTTCAGAAGTGTCTGAATTTCAGGGAAAGTCAATAACTGCTATATTTAATCTGAAGTCCATGCAAATGCTGCTGAAATCCATCTTTGTTCTTTTTGTAGGAATAATAAGGAAAAAAACCACAGCATGTATATGAAAAATCAGGTAAAATGCATATGACTTACGTGACACAGTAATGTAGACTTCAAAAAAACCAGTTCAGCAAGATGTCTGAGGCTGTGCTGTAAATGTCCCTGTAAGGAAAGTAGAAAATAAGAAAATATTTGCGAACTCTTTGAAGTATTTGGTAAATAGTTTCAGAAAAACTTATATCCAAAGTTTGTACATGGGCCTTGTTCTGTTGGTAACTGCAGCCAGTGGGAGTTTTTGCCATGATCTCTATTGAAACAGGATCCAACTTATTTTTTTTATTTCTCATGTGGAGGTATAAATCTTGGACCTTAATTGCAAGAACACTTAAGGAGGAAAACATTTTCTCTTTTTATTTTAAAAAAAAAAATCATCTAACAACTAGTTAGTTAAAAGCATTAAAAAATACTTGAGAAAAGGCTTCCTTAAATCAAACAAATCTCTCATTTTGCTTTTAGACCTTTGTGGAGGGTGCTGTGTTTATCCCATTTATTTGAAGTGTGAGAACTTTGTGTCAGATGAAGCCATTAAAAACTCCTGGGGCAGCAAACAGCAGAGCACCAGGCACAGCTCGGGGCTGCTCTGGAGAAGTGCAGCTTCCACACTTTAACTTTTCCCCACAGGAAGTGAGGGGTGAGGAGAATCCAGCCAGAGAGGAGAGAGGAGATGCCCTGGCACCGAGAGGAGCAGCTGAGCCTGCCCAGGGTGGCTCTTGGGCAGGGCTGGGGATGCTGTGCTGGGCTCTTGGAGCATCCCTGACCTCCCCACGTGTGATGGGAGTTCTGCACCAGCAGCCCAGGCTGGCTCAGCCCCGGGGTCCCTCTCCAGGTTTGGATTATTCTGTGAATTGCAATATGTACCTGGATGGGCATTTCCTCTTGCAAAGCTTTGGGAGCTCATGCAGGTGGTCCCTTACCCACAGTAACTCCAAACAGAGGGGCTTTGAGCCTGCTGAGGATGCTGGCTGAGGGATGAACAATTTCTTCAATTTATAGATAGTGCTTCCTTTCTCTGCTTCAAACTGCTGAGTAATTCCACCCTTTGAAAAGTGTTTCATTTATCTGGTTCTTTGGATTTTTGATGTTACCTGGTGCACTGTGTGTTAGCGAAGAAGTGTTTTATTTGTCTGAAATGTTGTTGACAAATGTCCCCTTGCTTGTGTGGAGGTTTTCATTTCAAAGCATTTGCCCTGTGCAAGTAACACCTCCGTAAGCTCTCGTGTCATCCTGACGACAGTGGGTGGGCACCATCCTCCCTGCTCCTGCTGTTCCCAGCCTTGGAAAGGACTATTTTGTGCAAGTTTTGGTTCCCACATCCTCAGCTCTTCAAACTGTGAGGAGGAAAGTAAGTACAGATGCTTTGGGGAGAGCTGGCCGACCAAATGGACTGGGGTTTTTTTTCCCCTTTTATTACCAGTTGCTAAGAAATATCTGCAGGAAGCTGCCAAGCACACTCTGGTGGAGTTACTGCCCACATAAATGACTGCCAGGGTCACCCAAGTGTGGCCTCAGAGGAGAGAGGTGGAGAAGGTGAGGAACAGCAGGGAGGTGTCACTGGCAATGACAGGGAGACTCTCCTGGCACGGCTCTCCTGGGCACGGTCTGTGCTGGGACACAGCAGGGAGAATTTCCCTTGGGAGGGGCTCCTCTGGCTGCCCCACCTGCTTCCACTCGGACTTGGGAAGTCCCAAGTTTTGCCATCCCAGTGGATGGTGGAAATGAGGAATCTGGATAAGAGATAGAGCTCATGGTGACTCAGAGCAGGCCCTGAAACTTTGGTAGTTCCTATGGCCCAGATCCAGTGCGGTTTTTCCTTTGGTTTTGGTTTTTCTGCAGTTCCCAAGCCCTGGGCGAGTGCTGTGACACCAGGCTGCAGCTTTCAGCAGCAGCAGCCCAGAAATGCTGGTTAATCACTAGTTTATTAGCTCGTGGCCTTAGGCAAACCTGAAATCATTAACAGCCCATTTGTTGGGCTAATGACTCTTTTTTACTAGATGTATAATTTAATATATGGTAACTTTCATGCTTAATTATGCTCTTCAAAGCTTCTTTTGAAGGAATTTATTTTTCTGTGTGCATGTATATGAGAGGGTTGGGAGCTGGCTGGCTTTGCTTGCATGCTGCTGTGTTAAAATCTGGATAGTTTATGTAAGAAGATTTTAATTTAGATATGGGTATTTCCCCTGTTGCTTGTTCTTTCAATATTTTAATCTTTGAGCGCTTGAAAAATAAATAATGATGAATTACCAACAGGTTTAAAATGGCATCATTTCATGCCCCACTGTAGCTTGCTACATTGTTTTGGACAAGACCTAAACCCAAAGTCCTGATCAAAAGGGCCATTGTGCCAGCAGCTTCCAAATGAATGCAAGTCTTGATCTCAGTGTCCTGGCTGTTTTCCAGCCTGGTTCACATTTTACTCAACAGCAAGTCCCACTTCTGTTCCCTCTAACCTCAGTGGGAACAGAGGCAGACCACTGCAAAGTGCTGCTAATCCCACGTGCCATTTGCATGCAGAGCTTGTAAAGCATCCTGGGATCAGTTGGGATGAAAAAAGGCTGTGCATGTAAGATGTTTTCCATTGGCATCCCAAATCCGCTGCTATATCAGTGAAAGGAGGCTATGACTTTGTCAATCGGGAGAAATTTTTTTTTTTTTTTTTTTTGAGCGAGGCAGCTGATTGAGAAGGATAATAAAGATGAATTTGATTTTCTTTCTGTGAGCTCTAGTGTCCCCTTCATGGAGATTAAAAATTTCCCGGTGCTGTTTTCAGCTCCACAGAGCAAGCGCAAGCTAATCTCCTGCTTGGCTATACCCACACCATTGCTGCCCACTAATAGGATCGCCATACAGTTGTGACTTAACAGGCACTGGGAGAGCATAATCCTGTTTATTCGGTCATCCAAAACACCGATGATCTGAGATAATCAGCGGGCTGGGAGCAGGGGAGGAGGAGGGATGAGGTTTGCTTTGCCGCGTGGTTCGTCTGGGCAGACGCAGAGCGCCGGGGAACGGCTCGATCTCGTTACACAGCATGGCAAGAGACCAAAAACATCCTCCCAACGCCAGCCCTGGAGAGCCAGCCTGATAAAACAACAGCCTTGGCAGTGTCTGGTCCAGATGTTGTGCCCAACAATTCTAAATTGTTCTTTTTGTGACTGATTTAATATAGAAATTCTCAGTGTCTGAGTGGCCACACGAGGCACTTTGTGCAAAATGAAAATGCTTTGGCTACCAGGTGGCAGAGACTGTGTGTGGATGGGTCATCTCCCCACGTTCACTCACATTTGGAAACCTACACCTACCTTGTACTTGGATCCAAATTTACTAAAATTACAACTATTATTACATTTTTGTTAGACATGAGGGAAAGCTTTTCATAGGACACTGAATGTTTGTAAGTGGCCACTGGATCTGTGGGAATGTAGGAGCACATTCTGCAGAGCCCCTCCCAAGAAATAGAATCTGTAAGCTTTCCTCAGTGACCTAGAGCCTGGAAACTGGGCTGTGTAAAATCTCTTGAGAGGGCACAGTAGTGAGCTTTCTAATGACTTTCTTTACTTGTTCTTGTGATCATTAAAGCTTTCACACTTCGTATTATATCCTGTTAATTCATTGACTCGGGTTTCTGTGAAAGGCCTCATCTTCACTTTGATTTTATCTCAGTCCACGTGTGTTTAGCAGTCAATACTTTCCTATTGTAGATATTTCAGTGTTTGTAACCTAAACTTTTACAGCTGGCATGAGCCATGGATTAACTTCAAACAGTGATGCTGACTTTGAAGCCTCATTTTATGTTCTCTGAGCTGTCCTAGCCCAGACGACAGGTTTATAGTTTGGGAAGCCAGTAGCAATGGCTGAGCTCACTGGTCTTTATAACTAAAGCACTGTCGTTAGGTGCAGCTCCTCACCATGGTGACACTGCAAATATTGAACACAAAGTGATTCATGGGACCCAATATAATGCTTACTTTAATTAATATTTTACAAGATAACTTGCTTTATTTAACTTTTCAAACGTGAGTGGGTTGGGAAGGACAGAATGTTGCTATGTATAATTTATGGACACTCATATTTGTGTGCTCGTTTTAAAAATTAAATTTAAGAAGTATTGTTTGTTTTCTCCTCTCCCTGCTGGCGGATGTTCAGGCTCTTGCAGGGCTCCAGGGGATTTTCTGTGTGTGAGTGTTGAATGATGAGCTCTGAAAAGTGATGTTCTTGCTCTCCTGCCTCCCTGCCTCCCTTTGTTTTCGCAGGCAGTCAGTGTGGCAGGGCTGTGTCCTTCCTGGAAGTGCTTTGGGACACCCCGAGCAGAGAGCACTGTGCTGGGACCCCACTGGTGCACCCTGACCATCAGACCCCTCAGACCTGAGGTTCAGCCACATTTCCCTGAAGAAATGATGTTTTGGGTAAGTAACACCAGATTCTTCACTAGAGCTGGCAGGAAGTAAAGGAACATGGCAGTTGCAGAACTTTGGGGCAATCCAGGAAATTCATAATTAGCCCCAGGGCTGTACTTCTGAAGTGGAATGCTGTGACGAGCATATTCCAGATTTCCATGCACTTTGACTGGAATTTGTTGCACCTGAAAATCAATCTACAGACCAAGGCAGAGGATGCATCAACCCATCTACTTAAGTGCTGGCCACACCATCCTTAGAAGGGATGATATCCAGGGTCTTTCCCTCTGGATACGTCCTGATAATCTGAGAGATCACAATCACAGCTATGGCCTCTCACAGCAGTGACCAGCACGGGGGAGGCTTGTGAGAACAACCCTCTGAAGAAAATCTTCCTCAACGCTTAAGTTTTTCTATAAATTTCCCTCTTACAACTAAGATTTCCTCTTGTAATTTTTACAGCCATAACTGTAAATAAGCAAACATTATGAAATCTTTTAAATTCACCAGAATTTTTCTGCAAGCTGGGAAAGAAATGCCAATTATTAACTCCTGTTTGCCACAAAGAAGTGCCCATTAGTGTGTGTCCAACCCCTTTATATAAAACTGAGAGCAATGAAGTCACTGAGAGGGCTTTTATTTGTCTACATTGAGTCCTGCAGAGATGCCAGAGAAAAAAAAACTCCTGCATTAATAAAAGAATAGATTCCTCTTCACTTTAACATAAAATGCTTCTACAGTGATGAAAAGTTTTGGGTTTGCTCCAGTGTGGTTTTCCCCGTGTGGCTGGTTTTTGCATTTCTTTCAACTTGCTCTTTGTAATCCATTTCCAGTTGGGTTCTTTTCCTTTCCAAATCTGACATATAGCGTGATGTTACAAATTCTGGTCTGTGACAGCTTGAAGAATATTTATGTGTTTGGACAAAATATCTTCCCTTCCAAGTCTATTTTAAATGCCATGGAAACATCTTACTCCCGAGGTTTTGCTTGTCATTGTTAGCTATTAAAAACCCCTGGCCAAGGTCAGCAGTGACACCACGATCCTTTGCAGGAGGCATTTTCAGGGATTTTGCATGTATGGCTTCTGGAAGTCAGGACGGGGTGATAGAGAGGAGAGGAAGATCGAGATAAGATCTTTTTCTAGACTATTTAAAAGGTTTCTTTTTCTTTGCAAAGTGTGCAGCCAGAAGTAACCACAAGGCAGGAGGTGGAAGCTGAAACTGCAGCACCAGCCTGGCCCAGCCTGATGTCAGGGGACAACCTCTGGTGAGTTTTGTTTCTTTCCCTGTCCTCACAGCTGGGAATATGCCATGATTTAAAACCAGTGTAGCATTAACTGCCCTGTTGCACACAGCAGAAACCTGAGGGACCGACCTCATCTGCCAGAACAAGTGTTTTAATGCTGCCCAAAGTTCAAATCAATCAAGAGGTCAAATTTGTTTAAGGCAGGGAGTGATAAGGGGGGCCATGGGAGCTCAGGAAGCTCATTCTCACTTGTTGGAATTCAGCCAGCCTGGCTTCAGGAAAATCTCCAGATAGGATGAACCCTGGAGAACAGTGACAGATGAGAAACTCAGGGCTGAGCCTCCCCTTGCTCGAGACAGAGAATTCCCGTTAAATGCAACAGAAGAAAAACAGACCCTGGTGAATGGGACTTCAGGTCATTCTCCTGGCAAGGCCTGCTCAGGAGACAACTCACAGTGCCCTGATGTTGGTGAAGTTTTTGTTCAGGTGATGGAATGGACTGTGAGAGGGAAAGGGGATTTTCAGCCTGAAAGGTTTGTGCCTGCGAAGGAGGAAAGACTGAGGTTACTTTTGCAGTCTAGAGTGCTCAGAGCAGCTCTCTGAAATGGCTGGTCCTGGGGGCATCTCTGCCAGCATGGGCGTGGTGGGATGTGCAAAACTTCTGGTCAAGTTTGAGGGAAGTGGCATCTTCAGTTTGTCCCCTTTGGGAGGGATGGGGGGAAGATGGAGCTCATACCTTGCTCAGTTAAGACTGGAACAGACCTTTCTCCCTTTTCAAAGGCAGAGCTTTTCCTGCTCAGTGTTTTCTTCTGTGAAGGGGAGAACACGGAAAACTATTCTGTGGAAAACCTTCCTTCTGGTTCTGTGGGAGGCTGCTCAGCACCCTCAGCAGCTGTTTGGAAAACTCTTTCCACAGTTTGTAATGGCTGCTTTTTCAAGGGTCTAATGACTTTATTTAAAACAAACCAAAAGAAAAAAAAAAAAAAGAGAGAAGAGGGAGTGAGGAACTTCTTCGAGTCTGCTGCTGCCATTTGAATTATGATGGGAGGCATTGCTGGGGAGCCCATTAGCCTCTGTGGCACATGGCCATGCTTTCATAAGCTTGCAAGAGATGGAGTTTTTCTATACAGTTTTTTTTTTTTTTTTCCTCAAAGAAAGCATTCTCCAAGGGCTGACTACAGAAAAAAATCCCTGCTCTTTTTGGCAGAATTCCCTGGTACTTACACAGCCAGGGTTTTCTGTGCTCCAGCTCTGGTGTGTGACCCATGCTTTCAACACATCCAGGGCCAAACGAGGATCTTCTGACTCGGGGCTGAATCTGACCATTTTTCTTCTATGGGAAAGATGTAAATAATTCTATGGGTGGGTGAAGAAAGGTGATATTCAGGTGAGAAAGGTGGCTCGGGCTGCTGACCTGGCTCTAAGAGGAAGGATGGGTTGAGGACCAAGCCATAGACCTGCTGGATCAGAAGTCCAGCTCCAGACTGCTCAGCCCAGGAGGGTCCTGCCCATCCTGTCCCTCCAGCCTCTGGGGTCAGGTCTGTGCTGCTTTTCACTGTTGGCAAAACCAGCAACACTGCAACAGAGAATGGGGATTTTTCCGAGCTCTTGTTCATGACACCAGATGTGCCTGTGCTTTTTTTTCAAGCTCATTTGAATGTATGTAATGGACTTCTGGCTTTGAAAAGTCATCAGTTACCAGATGTCTTTTAAATTGTCTACCTTGCAAAATCATCCGTTACCAGATGTCTTTTAAATTGTAAACCTCTGTAGTCAGAGGTTAAAGCTGTGTCAAAACAGTCACTGATATGAATTCATATTACACTTTAAATGCACTATGATTTCCTCCAACTCTTTCCCCTTAAAAGTCCTCTCATGGAAATTTTACGGCTCACCCAAGATTTGCCACCCGCCCATCGCTAGAGATTCAGTGATAAATGCTTTTAATAATTAACAGTGGCAGGGGCTTTGTACCTCTGCCTCATGGATATCTCACCTCTCAGACAGCAGAAATAAAAGCCTGTTGTAACAGGAAGAGTAATGATCTGGATGCTGGTGGAAGGTTCCTGCAGCTGCACCATCAGTGCAGATCTTCTACAACTGGAGTTGTTTGAAAGCAAACAAGATTTTGTCCTGGGCCCAATTTGGAGCTCAAGGCAGCTGGAGAAGCAGCAATGCTTGCAGAGTGCCTAAGGTAAAAGAGGTCTGGGGGCTGTGTGGGGCTGGGAAGAGGCTGTGCAAGTCAAAAGGACAGATAGGTTGGGTGTGAGTTTCCTTCTTAATCCGACTCTCCAGGGTCTCATCCAGCCTCTGTGCTGGCTGCCAAAAGCTCGGACTGAGTGGCTATTTCGGGATACAGCAACACCAAGTGTTACTTCAGAGATGTTTGGAGAGAGATTTAATAAAATCAACTAATAAGGTTTGACGTTCTGAAGATTAGGAAAAGTCATTCCGAGCGTCTGAACTGACCTCAGGGGTAGGAGGCTCAGGGGAGTCACGTGTTGTCCTGGGGATGGATGCCCGCCTGGGATGGCTGGTGGGACAACAGCAGCTCACCTCTTTGTGAAACCATCTCTGAACTGTGAGGGCAAACCAGCAGGGCAGCCTGGCACTGGGTATTGGCCTTCAAATGGAAAAAAAATAAAGAAGGGAAAAGGCAGCTCTAAGCTGCTGCATGCTCTGGGGCTGGGAGCAGCCCCTCTCCCTGCAGCAGGCAGCTGGGGTGACTGCAGCAGTTGTCCCCGTGTAAATCACCCTGTCCCCAGCCCAGGGGCTGGCACTGGGCAGCGGGGTCCCCGCTCACGGCCGAGCACTGCCCTCGCTCTCGGCGCCAACTGCTCGGGGCTGTCAGCTTCTGGTTTTGTTTTGATGGTTTAGGGCTTTTTTTTCCTTTTTTGTCATAGGACCAGCCCAGAATAGAATCACGAGATCGGTGTTTATTACTTTCCAAATAATCTATAGCCTGGTTTTAGTGCTGACACCGTTTGAAAGGCGGTGTCACCGCTGCGCTCATGTTTCCGTGTGACACCACTGCTCGCTGTTTTTTCCCCATTTCATAACTAATAAGTGAAGTGAGTTTGACAGCCTTGGTTTCAGCTTCAGCCTCTTGGTTCCCATGTCACAGATAGGCTCTGTTAGCAGCAAATTCTTGTCAGGAGAAGAGAATTACAGCTCGAGCTTAAAATGTGCTGGTGTTCAGTGCAAAGCTTTAAATTCTTGACCAAAGTTAGATAAAGCCAGCTGAAAGTGTGACGTTTGAAATACACTATCTATTTATCTTTTCCTCCTGACCAAAAATACCTAGAGTGGAAGTATGTGTCTTTGCATCCAAGCTGAGAACAGTTGAGCTCCTCTTAAAAAAAAGAATAAACACAGCATTTTAAATATTCTGGGTTTTCAAATCTGTGCAACTGTCCCTCTCCATAGATGTGTGTGTATTAGCTGTTTTGAAAGAAAGAGGTATGTATTTTTTCTTTAAAGAAAAAAGAATGATTCGTTTTCAAGGTGTGGGAAGCTTATTTAACTGGTAATAAGAAAAAAATGTTAGTTCTCCCCCAGCAGTCATTAATAGCTCTGAGCTCCAGCCTGAGTACAGATGGAGCTTTGATATGATCACACTTTTGCAGAGACTATGTGCTGTATATCCTGCTGCTAATCCTGGGGTGGAAACCAGCTCCTCCTAACACCTGCTGCCAGGACCTGACACAACTGATTTCAGCATCTGCAGCCTCCTGGGCTGGATTTTGGATTTGAGCACATCCCAGCTGGGCAGGTCAGTGCTGGGCACTTTCTTTGCCTGGTGCTGACGTCCTCCTGTAAAACCTCCATCCAGAGCCACCATTCCGTGCTGCCCTCCTGGGTGCCCTTCAGCCCAACCGTTCCTTGAAGCCCCATTTCTCTCTGCTGGATGGGGGCTGCTCCTCCCCTCTGGGCACACCAGAGGTTTGTGTTCAGACAATGTTTTTGGTTATGGTTTCCAGCAGGATGAGCTCTCCCGCATTCCAGCTTGGAACAGCCTGTGAAATACAGCAGCTTCTGGGGTCAGATGAGGAGCAAGTGCCTGTGGAGCTGGGAGCCACAGGCCCTGAGGCTGCAGCTCTGGGCTTCTTTAGGGAATGCTGCTCCCAGAGCCTTCCTGGCTGTCTGGGGCTGCCAGGCTGCCATAAAAACTGGAGTCAAACGTAGATCCTGATGGTTTTGGCCTCTTTGTTAACATTTGGCAATCAGATCTTGTTATTGAAGAGTTTTCTAGAAGCTGAGTGGAAGACTGGAGGGGGATTTGGAGGGGCTTTTTTGGTAATGGTTTGCTAAATTTATGGTTTAGATCTGAAGGGACCCTTAGCCTGACCTCTGGTTTATAACAGAGAGTATTGAATTTCCTGCACTTAACTCCCACAGTCTATCCAAGAACTGCCTAACCACAGTGCTCTCCTAGGGAAAAAAAATGCTCTTAAACGCATTCATTTCAGCATGGCAGAAATGTTCCTTATCCCTGATAGGGAGGAATGGGATTTTCCAGACAGCTCTGGGATGAAGAACTTCTGACCTAGGTTCTCTCTGCCTTCCCCTTGACCTCATCCCTCCCCCTAAACAGCACCCTGTGATCTGCTTGTGTCCTCTCCGGGTTGTGCTGGAGGTTGGAGAGACATTAAATGAGCTAAAGGGGCAGAGGAGAAGAGGTTTCCATTTGGGAATAAAGAAGAGGCAGGCACGTAACCCAACTCAGCAGGGACAGGGTTAATCTGACCTTGCCCCACATTTGGGTGGGAAATTTTCAGCTCAAAACAGGTATTTATTACTCCACACAGATGTTTGCAATGACATATGAGCCACCACTGCTGCTCTTTTGCACAAACCCTGTTGGGCCAGGCACCGCGCTGGTGCAGAACAAAAAGCTGTCCCTGCCCTGAAGAGGTCTCAGACCACAAGGTAATTACTTCTCTTTGTCCATTAATTTCCTCTCCCAGATTTAAAGTGCAATGACCAATAAATGATTTTAAGTAACCTCTTGAGATAGATGTGCTGCCAGCAGGCGCTGACCCGCCTTGGGTAATGGAAGGCTGAGGGATTCACAGATTTGGAAAGCTGCAGCGTGGCTTTGCTAAAGTGACACAGATTAAGATATTCTAGAGATTATCTTCCAAAAACATGGTGGTCAAGGGCTTAATGACTTAAATTGTGGTCAAATGTCTCCTTGTTATCAATTGTCCATTGCCAGTTAAACTGCATTAATGAAAGTCTCTCGATAAAAGCTGCCTTATCACCCGGAACTGAGATACCCGGCCTAATGTGCTCCAGCAAGGCTGGAGGAAATGCTCCTTTCAGCAGCAAAGGAGACGAGGTGTCGCTTTCCTGAATTAGGCTGAGTCAAATGGATGGTCAGGCCAGCCAGAAAGGAGCAATTTCTTTCACCTTTTGTGCTAAAGGGTTGCTTTATCCATGTGTCAGAAAGGATTCTGGCTGTCTTGCAGGAGTTTGGAGTCCAAGCAAACACACCTTGCTGGCCATCTGCAGTGGCTGGGGCTGGAGGCAGCATCACTGCACCCTGAGGGGATGGCACAGCACATCCCTCTGCCATAACCACTTACTTCCTTGGAGAAAATGGGCTGAAAATGGTATTTAACGTTGTTGATGACAATTTTTCCAGATTTATTACCTGTTTTTTGTTCACTGTTTGGCTGCCTGCTCCCCTTCCATCTGCCAGCCCTGTAATCCACCTCCTCTTATCTCAGCACAGTTCTCTCCACCTCTTGCTCATTTTCATTTTATTGCCTAGCTAATCTCATCTTCCTGCTTTTCCTGACACTGCTCCCTCCTCCCCATCTGTGGAGATTAAATCACTGCTCCTTTTGTCTGATGCCACTCAACATTCCCCCGTTTCACTCAGGCTTTGGGACGCTTCCAGGCACTTTTGCTGTTGTTGCATACATCCGTTTTCCTGGCACAAAAAGGCCCATCAGCATCTGATGAGAGCGTTAGCAAATCCTCGTTTCAACCAGTTCTCAGAGATGTCCTGAATCTGAAATGGAGCCGAGCTCAGCCTGCCCAGTGCAGCAGAGCCAGGTGTGTCTGGAACACCAGGACCATCAGCAGGATGCCCAGGGCAGCTCTGCAGTGGAGCCTGGCACCCGAACATTAGCTGAGAAAATTCTAGACCAAAGGCTTGGGCTAGGAAATCTCCCAGCTCTCAAAATGTGAGGTTTTGGAAGTGGTTTCTCGTCTTGTTGGTGATGTATCAGTGCAGTCAACCATCTTCCCTATTTACAGCCTGTCAGCGTTCATGGCCTCAACACTTTTATTCTAATTACTGCTGAGAGTTGCTGAGGATTTTGGGTCAAGCTTGAACAGCCTCCCTGTTCAAGGGTGTTTAGTGCATCCTGGTTTGGGGTCACAGCCGTGGATGGGGACACTGGATTTTCATGCCACGTGTTTCTGGCACCCTTCCACCTCCCCGCAGTGCTGGAGACTCTTGTCAGTCCTTCCTCCACCTGTGTGACTGTGCATGGCCACTGACTGCAGTGCTGCTCATGTGGGCTCAGAACAGGGACCAGCAGAGCCTTTAACTGCCTGGCAAGCCCCTGACTACTTCAAACCGTGTTTCAGGGACCACATTCCCTCACAGGACTCCTCGCAGCTGCCACTTGCTGTTCCTCCCTGCTGTGAGCACCCCAGTCTGTTTGCTGCCAGAACAAGTCCTAAAGTCTTGATTCAAATAATCTCACTCCAGATACATGGGAGATGGTCCCCTTAGCAAGGACTGCTGCTGTCTGGCCCTAATCTTTGCATTTAGATGTTCATCTTTATGCTGTTTGGGTTGTACCCCTTGCCTTAATCTCAACTTGCAATGCCAACCATGGTGCATTTGCTGTATCTCCCCTCACTACCTTTATCTGCCAGCACGTTTTAAATTAGTTTGAAGAGTATGGGAGCTAAAAAGAAAAAAACCAGGCAGCTTCAGATGAAAGCCAGCAGCATGCCTTTAAAAATAGAGCAGCAGCCCTGCGCGAGGTGCCGAGCAAGTGGGTGCACGGGCGGGGAGCTGCGGAGGCTCTGTTTAAACAGAAGGTAAATAAGTGGCTGGGGGAGCTGCAGTTCATCTTGTTCCCTTACGTGTTGCCCAGATAATGCAGCAGATCTTCAGGCAGGCTGGTTCTAAAAATGGACACAGCTCTTGGGTTTCAGTGGGTGACGCTCAGGCTGCCGCTGTCCGGCCGTCTCCGGTGAAGCCTCCGCGGGAGCAGCGCGAGGGCACGCCAGGGAAATGGCATTTGGTGCTCCAAAACCAGCAGCGGTGCTCAGCTCTTGGCACTGGCGCTTTATGAAAAAGACTTTTGCACCGAAGATTGTGTGACTTTATACCGTGGTCCCTAATGCAAAAGTTGCTGCCTGTAAATGCCTGGGGTCAGGCAGTGTTTTGTTAAAATTCCCTTTCCTGCTGTGGTTGACCTGTGAAAACAGCAATCGTGTGACAGTGACAGCAGCACTTAATTAGTAATTCAGGATTAAAGTGGGCTGTCCAGTGAGTAATTTCACAGGAGCAGAGTTTAGGATTGAAGCTACTTTAATATAACAATTGTCTTGAAAGCCTCCTCGGCATTTTAATGGTGTTTTTCTTTGGTCTAAATATATATGAGAAGTTGAGAGGATGTTTAAATCTGAGCAGGGTATAAAAGTGACCAAGAGAAAGACTGAAAGGTCTTGTTCAAACTCCACCCAGCTGTGTGAGCCCCCGGCTTCCCTAGGACAGAGCATCATCCCAGGGAGCTGTACCATTCACCATTCCTCTCACTGCTCTAGGATGAGCATTAGTATTTTTACCTTCCTGTCACCCTCCTCTCTCCTGCCTAGTTGAGCTCAGCTCAGCTGTGCAAAGGACAAGTATTTGTCATCCTTCAGTGGCTGCAGCAATGGCCAACCAGCCCTTCCCTGCTCCCAAGGAGACTGTGTTTGGATTGAGCACATGTTGCTCACTGGAATGGAGAATTCTCCACTTCCTTCTAAATGAGTTTTCTCAGGCTGTCCCCATTCAGCAGCTTCAGGAGAGAAAGGGCAGCAGTGCCCCTTGGCCAGACCATGGCAAGCACTTCTGTTGTCCTACAGGAGAAGGCAGAGTGCAGCCTTCCCCATGGCAATAGAGTGATCCTCTGGTGGGTGAGTTGTTGCTTACAAGGTTAATTAGCTGTAGAAAATGAGCTAGAATACTTGGGAGTAATGAATCGTAATGAGTCGTTATATTTGAGGAGTGACAAATTAAATTCATGCATGTTTTGGACTACTTGTTTTAGTCAGAATGGAAAATAGTGCTGTGCTTTCTTCTGCTGTCTGCTTTTGTGTCGAGATGTCAGGAGATAAATCAATATGGCCAGAGCTTGTAAAGTCTGGCAGTGCTTGATTGCACGATGTTTAATCTCTCTCCTGGGTCCTTGAGCTGGGCTAGGAGCAGGAGCTCCTCTGGAATCAGTACTTTTGCCTTCAGCTTCAACAAGAGGGATTTTGATCCGTTACTGAGAAAACACGAAGCTTCTCCTGAGCTAAAAGAGAAAAAAAAGTTGTGATGTCCTAATACCAGGAGTGGTGGTGTCCTCTGGCAGCTCTGATTGAGGCGCAGCACCCCTGTCTAGGGAAGTACATTAAATTGTAGCTCCACCTCCCACACCAAGGAGAATCAAGGGACCTCTTGGTAGCAAGATTCATGAGATCCTTCAGCTCCTGCTGTCTCCAAAAGAATCTCTGGAGTTTTTCTGTGGAATTAGACCAAGCAACATAGCAAACTAAGGGGCAGACAGACATTGTAACCCTTGAAATACCTGGAAAGTAAGGATGAGCAAGCTGCTCCTACCTGGAAGATACCTGCTGGAATCTCAATGTAAGATGAAGGACACTGTGAAAAAGAGGATCTTGATGAGAAGAATTCATTCTTAGTCCCCTTCAAGAATTATAATATGTCCCTGGGTGAGCTGAGGCCTGGCACGAACTGCTGTGCTTGATTTGGTTTTTTTTGGTGTGGTACCAAGGTTCAGCTGGTTCAAGGCTGGAGGAGCTGTGAGCAGTGGGAGGATTTGAATTCACAGCCTTCCTTTTAAATAAATCAGTGGTTCCAGGAGGGCAAGTGGGACTGCTGCAGTGATTAAGTTCTTTGCTGGATCGATGCCTCTGGAAATGTTTGGAGAGATTTGACAAATCTTTCTGTCTGTTGAAGGTTCCCATGGCTGTTTGTCACCACTGGGAGAAGAGATCTTTCTCCTTCTCAGAACAAAGAGCACTTTGGGGTTCAAAGACAGAAGGTACCAACTGGCATTTCATACTGCTACTAATTATATGTCAAAACCTAATATAAGTTAGGCCCAAATTAGGGCATTTCTCCAGATGTTTTCAGAGCTGCCCTGCCTGCAGCCTCGTGGGTTGTGTTCTGAGTTTTTAGGCACTCATTTCAGTCCTTCTCATCTCCACTGACGTGGCTGGTCCTGGCATGGTCAGGTGCAAACTCCCACTTACTCAATGCTATGAAGGCATCACTGACATGAAGTGGAAACTTCTCCTTGGGTTGCAGAGCTGCTCTTTCAGGAGGCAGCCAGTGGGGTGACTGCTTATAGACCTGGCCCTGTGCTTGGAGATGTGGATTCACATACAATATCTTCTGTGAAAGCAGCTATTCTTGCTCTTGCCAAGCTGCTCTGAAGACCCATACAATGATGTTAATTGTAAGCCACAAGCTGGCTCTTATCTTTGAATTGTTTTTCTCTGACAATTTTAAGAAGAGCTCAGCATGTTCTCAGTAGGAGCTGATAGATGCTGAGCACTTCTGAAATCCTGCCAACTTCATTTAGGTTCCTAAACGGGAACTGAGTGCTTTTGAACATACGATCCTAAGGGTGCATTTCATAACTCTACAGCTCTGTCCATATCATTTCTTTCCTCTCTCCCTGTCCCCAGAATGCTCCTGGCAGCAGCAATAACAACAGGAGCACCAGGCTAGTCAAGGCTTGAGTGATGTCTCAGTTAAGATGTCAGCTCGAGCCACACTGAGCAGAATTAAGTGACAGCAGTTAAAAGGTGCCTATCTGCATCCTGTCTGCAGTAAGGTCCCCATCATCACTGCCAGCAGTATGGATATATTTGAGAAAGCTGGGATGGATTTTATATATGTATATGAAAACAAGAATCTAGTGCACATTCTGCCTTGTTTTTCAGAGTATTTCATTCCATGTTTCAGGCCATGTACACTGTGCTTGACAATGCTCTGACCCTCAATTTCAGGATTCAGATTTTCCCCTAAGCAGGTTCTTGGGGCAGATATAATGAATATTTTGCAGTGTTCGTGGGGCAGAGGAGGAGGGCAGACAGGCCTCTATCTGAAGCTTTTCCAGCAGAGTTAGTGCATGGACAGCATCTGTTTCGGTGCTGTGAGGCTGACATCCTCTCCCAGCAGACTTGGCAGCGAGCGGCAGGACCACATGTCACAAAATCTGGGGGGCCCATGCGCTGTGGACAAAAGTATGGCAAAGAATTTAAACACCAGTGAGTGGAGTGATGCCGGAGGGCTGGCGGGGAGCGATTAGCACAGTGCTCTGGAATGCGGCGTTTCAATAGCGCTCCAGAAGGCTCTGCAGCCCCATTGACTTCTGCAGCGTCAGGACAGAGCCCCTGCGCTCCGGCTTTTGCCGCTGGGAGTGGGAACGTGCAGGGCTGAGTGCGCAGCAATCGCAGAGCTCCCTGCTCTGCTCAGCCCGCCCCTCGTCCTGCCCAGGGGGGGTTCCTTTTCTGCACAGGAGTCAGGTGCACACAAGGTGCACTGCCAGAACCCCCTTGGCAGTCTGCAGCAGTGTCAGCTGTTTGTTTGCCCTGGGCCAAGGCACTAAAAGCCACCTGTGGCCATGATCCAGCTGCTGCCAGCTGTGCAGTGGGGTGGGGTTTGCATGTTCTTCTCACGTGTGTCACTGTGGGGTTTGGGTGGTTTTTTTCCACTGATTTTGGTCTCTTTGGGAATGCACCCAGTGGGACTAAGAACGTGTCTGTGGTAGCATTCACTTGTTTCGTTTTGTTTTCTTTAAATTTTCCTTTTCTTTTCCCCCTACCTCAGATTTCTAGGTATATAAATCGAAGTGTGGAATGAATTAAAAATACAACTGGCTGATGTGAACATATACTTTTTCAGTTGAGGTGGGAGAAGAACACACTCATTCAAGCCCTCATCTAGGGCAGGGAATTCCCTGGCTTTTGTCTAAATATGGCATGCGAGAGCAGAGCACAGGCAATGCAATGCTTCACTGAGTATTGTTTAAAAGGGAGCTTGGCACTAGCCAGCAAGTAGGATTCTTGTGGAAACATGGCACAAGGAGTTGTTTGACAGATTCTGACATAGCAAAGTCTTTACAAGAGGAAAAAAAAATTAAAAAAAAAAAATGAAGAAGAAGGAAAAGAGAGAAACTGCAGAGTGCATGAAGCCAAAAGCATATTGTCTGCCTAGGAAGATTGCAGAATAAAAGGTGCTTAGCACTGAGTCATACCCTGCATGCTCTGTGGGTCTGATCCTATCAGTGATCCATGGCCCTGAGTTACAAATGCACTCCTAAATGATTGGTTCTCTCATCCAGGAGAGGATATGAAGAACAGTGAGAGCTGGGGAAGAGACTGCCATGGCTTGAACCCACTGGCCAAAGTCTCTATCCCAGACTTGCCAGGTTGGATGGACCCATCCTCTGCCATCCTGTGTTCCACCCTGCAGGCAGTGGCATTTCACCAGCAGATCTTTGGATGCAGCACTCAGTCCCAAGCAATCCTGTGGTCTGTGAGGGTGTCTCCTTTTTGCAAAGCTTATGCCGAGTTGTGGCTTTGAATACCTATTGCAGCATCTGTCCCTGCCTGGAAGGAAACCCTTCTGCCTCTGCCTGTGCTGCATCTGGAGACATTGTGAGAACCTTGGAGCTCGAAGGCCTTTGGACATCTCAGCAATGGAGAATTTTGTCTCCAAAATTCCTGGTCTATTTTTGAAATATGGCCATGATATGAGTGTGTTTTGAGGGAGGGAAAACTGATCTGGAACTCAGCACTTCTGGAGGTCTCAAAAGAGAACACGTCACTTGATGATTCTACTCCTGACAGCAGCTACTGAACAGCCTGTGTAGCTCATGCAGAGGAGGGCTTGGCTCAGCCTTCCCTAAATTTGCCTTGAATGCAACATCCATGCTTGATCATAGCTGGAGCTTCCTCTCATCAAAGGTAAGTCACTCTTCCTCTGGTCGGTTTCTTGGATGGTGTCTTGCAATGTAAACTGGAATGGTAGGAGTAGTCTGTAATTAGCACATACCCTCAGGCAGTTCTGTTGTTCCTGAAATGCAAGGCCGGAATTGTTCTGCAATAGGATCGGTTTGGTGAGTGCTTTAACTGCTCTGCTTTTGTACTTGTGTTAGTGGAAGCTGTTCCCTAAGCCTGGTCTGGTATGGGTCAGAAGCCAGGAGTCCAGATCCCGTGGGCATCTTCCAGCAAAACCAAAGGTTAATCCATCACACGTGTTGCCCATGAGATGCACTCCATGGCAAAGCAACAAAGCCCAGGAGTTTCTGTGTCCTCTTAGCAAAGCTCAGGGGAGCACTCCCCCACCCTTTTTGAGCATTTCAGTTGATGTTGTTAATTGTAGCAGAGCTGCTGCAAATATTTCAGAAAGCAAATATTTGGTGTCCCCATCCAGAAGAAAATAAGTCAAAGAACCAACCGCCTGCCACTCACTTGGTCACCTCAACAACACCAGGCTGGGGCTGAGAATCAATAGCAACGACTGAGCTTTTGTGGTGAGTTCTTTCTGAACAAGAGCTGTGCTGGGAGAGCAAACAACACCTGGAGGAGCTGGGCATGGGCTGAAAGGGAGCAGGGATGGTGGGCAGAGACTGTTTGTGCTCCAGGGTGGGGCTCTGGCACGGGCAGGACGAGGAGGATGCCTCCATCAGCCCCTGGTAATGCGGGAGGAGAGCGGGCGAGCGCCCGCCTTGCCCTGCCCCGGCTGGATGGGCAGCGGCTCCTCTGTGCCTGCCGGGAGCAAAGCCCTGGGGTGGAACTGCCCCCAGCCCCTCCTGCTCTTGCCTGGGCTGGGGTCACACCAGGGGAAATGGCAGGGTTGGCACTGGGAAATCGCCTGTCTGGCGGAGGCAGCGGATCCGTCACCACTCGCAGCCCTGCCCAAGCTGAATTCCCTAAGGAAGCCAGTGTCCCTTTGCCCTAGCTGGGAGGGATGGCACGTTACCCGCTCTGGCTGGGCCCAAATACCCAAAGTCCGAGTGATCTGCATTTGGGTGATGGGGTTTTTTTTCTTACTCTTATTTTTTTTGTTGATTTTAGCCTTCTAAAAACAAACTTCGGATTTGTCAGCTGGAAGTGATCTCATCGCGTTACGGATTTGCTTTCCTGGGAAACTAAACTCTTCTGGTGAAATGATGGGAAAGTCTCACCTTCCCTTTTTAAATATTCCTTTAGCCAGAGTTCTATTGAAATCAGCTTGGCAGGCCAACAGCTCAGAAGCACAGACACAAAATAAAACCCTTTGTTAATATTAGGTTTTTTATTCTATTTATTTTCTTACCCATCTCATGATTCTGGGGAGATGGCAAGTGATTTTTGAATATTTATTGACACATATCCAAGTCTATACAGAAGGATACATTTTACTGATACAGCAGACTCTTTGTCCCTCTGCCAGCAAAAAAAAAAAATAGAGGCAAACCCCAATAATTAATTATTGCAGTATCTTTTGTAGTTTTCTTTGAGCTGCAACACTGTCTGCTCACTCTTACTCTTTTTTCTGCCTCTTACAAATTCTTTGCACAAGTGGAAGCCCAGCTCAGCGAACCCAGTGCAGGATCACTGTACTCAAGTGAGGATGGGCTTGGCTGCTCTTCAAAGGGAGCTTTTATCGAGTGTTTAGTGTGATGTGACAAAGCAGGGAAGTGTGCCACGGATGTGGTGCTTCCAAATCCCCTCCTTCTACCTTGATTAAACTCGAGGGCAATTACCCTTGCCAGGGAGATGAGCACTGCCAGTGTGCACCTTGTTTTCAGCTGTGCTCATTTTTTTACCTTGTTTTACCATTTTCCACTAGGACAAAACTCTTCTGCTTTATGCCCTGGATAAAATCCATTGAAAATACCAAGTTCCTCATGTTTTGCCACAGGAGCCATGGGATTCAGAACGTTATGTTTCAGGCTTGGCACAGCTGCTCACATGTGCAAAGTGATGCCCAGGCCCCAGGAGACCTGCAAGGTCTCACTGTCAGCGCAGGGAAGCTTTGGATGGGGCCAGTAGAAACTAAAAAGATTTATTCTGGGACTATTTTATTGTGCTTGGAGCAAGTATTTACTGTCTAGTGTGAGTGGGCTTTAGACGCTGCTGTAAATTCCAGCTGAAAACGTCACAGCATTTGCCATTCCATTTTGCCCTATTTTATTTTCCGTGTTTCATTTTCATTTCTAGATCCTGCTTTATTCTGAATTCTGATAAATTTAGATCATTCAGTCAAAGTCTTATTAAAAAAAAAACCACACACCACATTTTGGCAAAAAAATTTGGCAAAATATTTTTATTTTACCAATTTCCCAGTTGCCTAGAGCAGCCATTTTAAAAATGGCTGCATCTAACTAATTTTACTTGAAAATATCCTCTTTCTTTTTTCTGTCTGTTTTTTTTTTCTTTCTTCACAAGATCCAGGCCACATTTCAGAGAAACTTTAAAAGGAAAAATGCACATCAGCACCCTGAGATACTTCCACGTTTGGCTTTGAATCTGTCAGTTTTACTTGGAGAAAAAAAGATGTTGTGAATTTCCTAGTTCAGAGACTTTGTAGTTTGGTGATTTTGCCTTGCTGGTTGGGCAGAATGGACAGGAGCTTTCCTCCCTGGTCATTCCTGCCTCTGCCCTGTGTTTCACCCATCACTGTGCCCTGGCAGCCTGCTGGCTTCCTCCTTTCTTCTCTGGATAAACTTCTTCCCTCTTTTTTTTTTTTTACTAGAATGACATGAAAGCCTGTTTCAGCTGATTATGACACGATGCTGAACTTTTCTTTGCCGAGGACTCACTGGTGGCCTCTGAAGCCGTGGGTGGGCAGTGGTGGGACACCAGACCCAGCTCCTTGTTGCACTTGGCTCTGTGCTGCGATTCCAGGCCCGGCCCGGGATTCCACTCGGCACGTTCCTGGGAGGGGTGGCCCTGCAGGCAGAGCCAGGGCGAGGCTCCCACAGGCTGTTCCCATTGCTGCTCAGCACGGATGCAGCAGCCCACCTGTTCTGCGCTGTGCTGGAATATCAGCCGGAGCCTTGGCTCTGTTGTTTCAGGCTGCAAGGGGGTGACTTTTAATCCCTCTATTCAGAGTGTTTCGAGGAACAGGAGGTGAAGCATACGGCATATGCTCACCTCGGCTCCCAGGAGGTGTGGGGGAGTGTCTCAGCAGCTGCTGGGGTGATCCTTGTCCTTCTGTCCTTCCACAGCCACGTCCGAAAGGTGCGCTCAGGGTGCCTGGGCATCACCCCACGAGCAGGTGAGCTCCACGAGCAGCTGGTGTCCCTTCCTCCCCTCTGCAGCCAGCAGGGGCATGGACAAGGGCATGGCAGGGCAGAGGGACGTGAGGAGGGACTCCACCCTCTCTCTCCTGGTTTTCCTTCGGTGAGATCAGCTCCACAGCAGGGCTGGGAGCACCTCGAAGGCACAGGTTCTCCCTCCACAGGCACACTGGGGCTTTCAGGGTATGGGTGCCTTGGGTGTTTGGAAGTTTGGTGGATTAAGGACTCACGTTTGACCAAAGCAGGTCTCTGGTGAGATCTGGATGCAGCTTTGGCCTCAAAGCATGCGAGATACCTGCAGCAGTAGAGTGAGGGGAGCAGGCTGAGTGCTGAGCCACTGGGACCTGCCTCCTGGATCCTGCACCTCCCCACGTCTGCCCTTGTCACCAATCTCCAGCACATCCATCCTTGATGTCCTGTCATTGCCCATCGCCTGCCCCTCATGCTGACCCAGCTGCAGCCAACAGGAACACTGTCGATGGCATAGCTGGCACCTCATCTTCTCCCTTCCCTTGTTCCCTCCTGTGTCCCCTCCTGCCCACCCTGCTCTCACTGCTTCGCCTGCTCTGGGCACCATCTGCTGAGTTTGGGGCTGTCTCATCTCACCAACTGTCGTTTGTCCTGGCTGTGAGGGAAACGCGCTCACGTTTTGCATCAAAGGACCCCTCAGCCCCTCTCTTTGTGGACCAGCCGGGCTGTCGGAGAGGAGCCAAGCCGTTGGCACTCAGTAAGCAACGAGCATTAATAAAAGCATTACAGTGAGGTTAGAGCCTCATTAAAGTACTGCTAACGAACCGTCTGCCTTCCAGAAGTATGAAATTTTAGCTAACACTTCCTCCTTCTAATTTTATGTATATTTAAATCTTTCTGGGCGGGCAATATTCATTTCTCCAGGCTGCTACAGCATAAACAAAGCCCATTTCAGAGGAGCTGCTCTGGAAGTGCCTTTGGGTGCTGTCTCCAATCCTGCAGCCTCATCAGACACGGTGCAGAACCTCTGGGCAGCCCCTCTGTGTGGTCATGGCAGTGTCCTGGAGCTCGCCGGACATAAACCGCAGCGCTGCGGGGTGCACAGCAGCACTAGGGGCTGTGGGATGAAGGCAGGCTCTGGACACACCGCTTCCCCCCTCTCCCAGCCCTGCCACTGCTGCTGGCACCCTCTGCCAGGTGTGTTTTGGGGGACAGAGATGTCACAGCTTGTGTGTGGGAGTCGCAGTGCCTCGAGGTCCACAAGCGGCACCTGAGCTTTGCTGGGAGAGATCGCTGGGCTGGGGGCTGGCACTGATGCGTCTCGGCCGAGTGTCCCCCTGGAGCCAGCAGGGATTTGTGCAGGAGGGGGTTTGCTCTGGGTGCCCCCCAGCCTCCCCAGCACCCTCAGGGCTGGCTCCAGGTGGTGCTCCTGGCTCCCCACGCTCCCCCCGGGCTGCTCAGCTCCGTGCCCGCTGCGGCAGACACCCGGCTGCCCGCGGAGCCCATTGTAAAGCAAATTAATTCTCCCCTGCGCCGAGGAATAGCCGTGCTCTCGGGGAGGCTTGGCAGCGGCAGTGAGGAAAGCAGCTGCTCCGAGACTCACAGCCCCTTTTTATTTCGTTTGCCTGGTTTTAGCAGCATGTGAGGGGCACGCGAGATTCGGCGCGGCCGGACACGCGGCCGGACACGCGGCCGGACACTGCGGGGACATCTCGCTGGCCAGAATGCTGAGGCTGCCGTGGGTGAGCTCACAGCTTCTCCTCCTGGGCCTCCTCCTCTCACCTCAGACACGTTTTTATTCTCCTGCTCACTTCGAAGCAAACCCAGTGGTTTCACTGTCAAAGGACTGTGTCTGATGGATGAATCCATCTCTTTTACCTTACAGGGTAAACATGGTGTTTTTGACAATAAATGCCATTTTCTTGGATGGAAACAACCAATGCAAATGAGTTCTGCTCGGTTTAGCAGCCTGTTTGGAGGGTCTGCCCTGGGGAGAGGTGTCATGAGAGCAAACTCGGAGTTACACTGCTGCTTTGTGGGTTGCAGAGACTCAGAGCTCGGTGAAGCTGCAGGTTCGTGCTAAGGATGTTCCCCCACTGCTTCCCAAATCTTGTGGGTTAGAGGGGCTGCACGGGCAATCTTGGGTGTCCTGCCTGGGGCTGGCAGAGTCTCAGGCTGGGGGACAACCACAGCCTGGGGGTGTTCATGTCTCACTGCAAAATTTCTTCTTCGTTTCAGGCATTACAACACAGATTTTCCTCTTGTGAAGGCCTCAGCTCTGCAGACAGGCACTACCCTCACTGCAGGGCAATTAGTAGGATGTCTTGGGGCAAAGGTAAAACTCAAGTACATCAGTAAATGTTTGCAGGATCAGGACCTTATTCAGGCATGAATCAAGTAGCTCCAGCCAACAATAGAATTACCTAAGTATAAAATCCCATGTAAGCCAGTAAGATCAGCTCCAAACCTGCTATGAATTTGCTTTTTGTTCTCATGCCAAGAATATATCACTTCTAACTGCTGCAGTCAGGGCTGGTCCTTTCAGGGTTTTTTAAGTGCTTTTGGGCACGTTTATTTCCCGTCCCCAGCAGATCCACACGGAGCCTGACCCTCCTTCCCTGGGGCATGTCCCAGCCTGCTTCGCCCACAATAAATCGTCGCTATCAGAGAATATTTTTTTTTTCTTTCCTGGCCGTTTTTGTTACTGCATTCAGTAAACAAAGGGACAGCAGTGACGATCCAAACCCACTCTTTTTTATTTGCCTGGGAACAGAGTCAACTATTTGTTGGTCTTTTGTTGCTGTTTTTTTGTTCTCTTTTTAGCCAGTGGCCGTTGAAACAGCCACTGGTACCTGAGGGGAGCACGTACTGGTGCTGCAGGATTTGTCACCTGGTGGCACTGGGTCACAGAGGGGGCAGCGAGGAGGACAAGGGGCTGCTGGTGGAAGGTACCAGGTCAAACCAAGGGTCCAGGGCACAGCAGTCCCTTCTGTCCCTCCCAAACAATATGAGAACAGCCTGCAGAGGTTTCCTGGTGGTTGTACGTGCCTCAGTTTCCCCAGTTCTCAGTGCACTGTTTCGAGATGGTGCCCCAAGATGAGAAATCTGGTGGTGCTTGTGAGTCAGGATGGGACCAGTTCTTAGGAATGAGCTTCTCAAAACACCTGGGAGAAGGAAGGCAGGGAGAGATGGAAGCGAGAGAAGGAAGCTGGAGGCTCTTTTAGCCTGAGGGCAAACTTCTCCTGGCCTCTTCATCCCTGGGGCCTGTGCAGCAGTGAAGGCACCTCAGCCAGCTCCCAGGCTGGTCTCTTCCTAGCAGACACCAGGAGAAGCATCCTGGCTCCCACTGCCATCCCCACCTGTCTCTCCAACCACAACAGAGCTCTCCAAAAACCCAGGCAGAGCTTCCCCTTCCCTGTTCCACTGGGACACAGCAGTCCCTGGGACAGCACCACGAGGAACAGGAATGCATTTTCCATGCTTTGGGCCCTGGCATGGGCTGGGGATATCCTGGTGCCACCAGAGCCATTTGTCACCCCTGGGCACTCTGGAACAGGGCGGGGGAGCTGCTCTGCTGCCTCTGCCAGGCATAACTCCTGTGCTGCAAAACAAATCCTGCAGGGGAACAGCCCCGGGAGCCATATGGTGTCTCTGAGGCTTTGATGGAGTTGAACAAAGCCCAGAGCAGCCCAGCAGGTTGGACTGTGAGCCACGGTGAGCCCGGGGGACTTGTCCTGCCCTGCTCAGGGCTGCCAGCCCGGGCGTTCAGAAGTTTGTTGGTGTCTCCTGCCAGTGCCCGGTGGAGCTGCTGAGATTGAGGGGTTTGCACGTAAAGGAGGATGGTTTCGTGGTCAAGTGATACAAGTGGAGAGAGCAGCATCTCAGGCTGATGTTTGAAACACCCTCAGAGAGCAGGTGGGGCAGGGGAGCTTGGGGACACGTGGTGCTCTGAGCCTGTGCCAGGAAAGCCACGATTCAAACCCATTCTCAGGGCTGAGGGCTGCACTGCCAAGCCACCATGGATTGCTGGAGAGGGCTGCCCTGAGCTCTGCTCCTTCAGAGGAGGATAAACAGTCCTGCAGCACACAGGAGGAGGGGGACACATGGCTCTAGCTTGATAGGGTCCACCCAAACAAGTCCCAAACACACAGAGGCAAGAAAAATAACTCAGGAGAATTTCTCTGGGATTTTACCTTGCACCTCACTTTGCAAAGCTCTGAGTTTGCTGTGGAAAGACACAGCCCAGGTTGGTTGAATCTCAAACCTTATATTAAGCATTTGCTGCCTGGTCTCCAGGAGCTGTGAGCAGCATCTCCCGTGCTGGGAAACACAGGCTGGAGGAGGGATGTGTGCCCTCCACCTGGAGCTGAGGGGGCTGCAGTGACTCACTGATATCAGGGGGCTGCCCAGAAAGGGCATGTGTGGATGTTTAATGTTGCAAAGGCTTCTGGAGGTTTGCTCTGTGATTACAATTATGTACAAAAAGCCAGATTTCAGAGTTTACTCTAAATGAAAAAGGGAGGGATGATTGTTTCTGACTGGTCATGGATTAATTTTTTAATTGTGTACCCACAATGTGTTGTCATGCAAAAAAAATCTAACCCTTACAAAAACTCATTTCAAAATGAATAACTGCAACATTTTTTCAGTCATTGTCTAAGAAGGCTGCAGCAGGACTGCTGGGACTTCCCTTCTCCCCAGAATAATATTCTGGTATAATTAATGGGGCATTTGGACTCTGATAGCATTTGCTTCCATCCAGTTTCTCATGAAAACCCTCCTGATGCCTCTCAGAAGGTATGTAAGCTTTACTCCCCCACTCCCTCCCTCCCAGAAGGAGAATGGGAACTGGAAAATTCCCCCAGTTTCTTGGCAGGAGAGGCTGAGGTGATGTGGTTCTGCACAAAGCAGGACTGGCCATGGGCTCTGGCAGCAGTTTTACCTTCTTGCTGGGCTGGAAATCATGACCTCAGCCATTGCAGGAGGTGTTCTCTGGAACACTCTGTGAGGAAATTGGTTTAAACAGCAACAGCATGATTTATACATCTGAACTAGCAAAGTGTTAATCTGTCTCAGGGGTGAAACAAAAATTCTGTGAAACTTTCAGGGCTTTGCTTGGTTTTTCTGCACCCAAACAGGCTCTCAGAGCTGTGCCTTGTGCTTGTCTATCACTGCCTGGAGAATGCCCAGCACAGAGAGGCCATTTCTGCTGATAACAGGAAAGTCAGTGTTTGGTCCTGCTGTCAACAGGTTTTAGCTTGGAGAGAAACCTCCACTAATCAGCTGCTTTGTGGCATTTTTACAGCAAGAGAAAAGATGCCTGGAATTATTTGTTGGTCACCAAGCAAATGTTTTACTGGTGAAATGTTCCAGAGGCTGTTTAGGGTCTTGATTGACAAAAGTGCCAAAAATTTAAAACCCTCTCCATGCCCTCCCCTCCCCAGATTCAGGGCTGAGACAGGAGATGGAGATGATGGAGATGATGGAGATGATGGAGATGTAGATAAAGAAGGAGATGGAGCCACCTCGTGCAAGAGCTGCAGGGGTAACCCGGGGTTGAAGTGTGGGGAGAAGCTCATTTGTTATGCAAATATCTGCTTGAGCCTGGCGTAGACAGTGGAAAGCTCGAATTATTTTAAGCAGAGGACAAAAGTTCTCTCCATCCTCCTATCATCTTGGATCCTTGAAAAAACAAAACAAAACAGAAACCTCTGTGTGAACCATCTGACAGTGATCAGCACTTGGCTTTTCTGGCAAGAGCTGGGCGTGCACAGGCGCATGGAAATAGAACAATTAAGGGGGAAAAACAGTATTGGAAGCAGCCAGGCTTTATGTTGTCTTGATGACAGCCTGAAGTGATCATCCTCCAGCCTTATCTCTGTGAGCCTGCCGGGGACAGCAGAGCTGCAGGGCTGGGGGGCTCTCCCTGGGTGACACACAGGTTCTCCTTTGCTGCCTACCTGGGGCTGAGGGCTGTGGCTCAGCCTGGGCTCTCTGGGCAAGGAGAGGAGCAAGGGTGGCAGTTTTGGATGCAGGAAGTCCTTTCAGGCCAAAAGTTCGAGCTGGGAGGCCGGCCCATGCAGGGGAGGCACCCGTGCATGGCAGCGACCTTCCTGCTGGAGCTCCCCGGCCACCCGCCCGCAGCTTTGCATGAGCAGATGTGCATTTCATGCTGCTAAGAAAATCCTGTCAGTATTTACATAGCATCCAGAGGCACCAAGGGGACAAAGCCGAGCCTTTCCCACGTGGACAGTGATGCCACACTGCCATTTCCATGGGGAGAGGCAGACCTGTGCCTCGGGCTGTGTAAGGCACTGGTGCTGCCTGGACTCTGCCCACAGGCAGCTGGAGCAAAAAACTGTTTTCCAGACAGGTTGAATCTCTCCAGAGTGGTTTTCCTCTGAGCTGAGCTCTCCCCTGGCCTCAGCATCCTTGTGCCCCATGAGAAGGCCCAGTGGGCCGCTGAACTCTGGTGTGCACAGGGCTGGTTAAAGCTGGGGATGAATCAGCTTCTAAAAAGGAGCTTCAGACAAGCTCTTGATCTGCACTGGAAAGATTCCCACTGGTTCTGCAGCCCTATGGTCAAATGGGGGGTGCAGCCTTTCTGCCTCACTGGGTGGCTGCAGGGTGCTGGCACAGTTTGGCCCCTGCCAGGGAAATCTCCCTTTTTCTGTGCAGCACGTGTCACACAGGGTCACCTCCAACGATTCCTGCACTGGGTTTCCTCACAGCCCAAACACACCAGGGCTATGAGCTGTGCTGCATCGCTGCTCCCCAAAGCACGTGGGTCCCTGGGGCTTTGCTGGTGTCTCTGAGGGAGGGCAGCGAGGCCATGGAGGCTGGGGAAAACCCTTAACAAGACTAAACAACCCCCCAAAAGCCCCATCCAGCCTGCAGAGTCGAGTTCAAGTCCTTCTGGGCTCCACTGGCTCCTCAGCTAAGGGCCTCTTGCACGCCAGGATCCCTTTGGCACAGGTGAGATCCCTGTGAGCTCGGGACTCACCTGTCCCCAGCCTGGCTCTGTCCTGTGGCACACAGGGGAACCAGAGGCACTGGCCATTCCGTGAGGCACTGGCCTCACGCGAGTATCACGTGTGGTAAGGGATGAGCCACTGTGCTGGCAGGTTCCTGGTCGCATGCCACTGCCCCCCACCATCGTCTGCACCACGAGGTGGGAGCAAAAATCCTTCTTCCAGGGCCATGAGCTAACTGGAGTGAGCTCAGCTGCTTTTAGTACACATATCATGAATAAAAGGATTAGTATCATGAATAAAGGAATGATCCTGGTGTGCCACAACAGCCTGTGCTGTGGCTGGCCAAGACTGAAGGTGACACTGAGCCCGGGAGGTTCGTGAGCCCCTCCCAGGCACAGGGCACAGAAAATGGAATGATTTTCCTTGGCATGGCCAGGAGATGCCAGCAGGACTTCCCCAGTAACCCAAACATGTCTCTGCAGGGCCACCTGCTCCCAACCAGGTGTGAGCCAGGTGCAGAGGAAGGAGCTGGGGCTTGTGGTACAGTAACACCTGGAGAATGTTTTCCCCTCTGCATAAAATGCTTCTTTTCCTTAGAGCCATGTCTGCACTGCAAAGTCTCCACTGTGATTCTTCAACACTTAAAAGCATTTGCTGTCATGGGCATTTTTGAAATTGTTTGAAAAATCTGTGTGGGCATTACAGTGTTTGTTTTCTCTGATGACTATTTTTAATCTCGTTTTTCATTAAAAAAAAATAAATCAAGATAGATATGAATTGAAACTGCGCCTTTAAATGTGACGTGATGCTGGCTGCCCAAAACTAAACACAAAATAAGGGAGAGTTGGAGCATGTGCCTAAAAGCTGGGAAAGGCTAAAGCTTTGAATGCCACTTGCTTGGCAGCACTGCGAGAGCCCAGGGATGACAGCCAGGGCACGGTGCTGGCCAGCTGGCACCAGAGGGGTTAAATAAGTGGGTTCACCCTGCAAGGAAAGAGCTGGAAGTGGCCTTTCCGGAGAAGATGCTGGCACCTCAGCCTTCCCCTTGGCACCCAGCCTGAGAGAGCCAGTGCACCCCTGGAAGGCACACGGCAGCGCAGCCGACAGCAGCACCAGGAGTGACAGAGGCAGCGAGGGGATGGTTCACTTCTGTGCCCCGCTGGTTTCCAGCGCTGGAGAGGAGCTGTGCAGGGAGCTGCACCCTCCCCCAGCTCCCTGGCCCGTCGCTGGGGCTCTCTGCTTTTGTTCCCGTGCTGGGGACTTGGCCGAGTGGTGTTCGGCTGGAGCCAAAGGCTCTGAAAGGCCGAGAGGGCACGGTGCTCCCTGCAGCAAGCCAAGGATGGGATGGGGGCCCTGCAGCGGGGCCTGGGGGAGTGGGGCACCCCGAAAGCAGAGGCAGAGTCTTGTCCTGCAGCGCTGGCAGTGCCACGTCACACTCAGTGCCGTGTCACACTCAGTGCCATGTCACACTCAGTGCCGTGTCACACTCAGTGCCGTGTCACACTCCGTGCCGTGTCACGCTCAGTGCCACGTCACACTCAGTGCAGTGTCATGCTCAGTCCCATGCTGCCTGGAGACCACGATGCTCCAGGACAGAAGCAGCTCTGCATGTCCTGCTTTGCATTTCAGGAACTCAGCCTTCGGCAGGGATGTTCCTGGCTGAAGCCAGGGAGGGAGGACGGAGGACGGCAGCACGTGGGAAATGCGGTGGCACAGCCCCCGATGAATGTCATGGTGAGCTATTTTAAGATTTTATCTTGCTAGCCTCTGACAAAAATGTGCTGTGGAGCAGAGCTTATCGTGTGCGATTTGGCACACGGGGCCGGTGAGGGGGCAGTGGAGCTGAGCCCTGGAGCTGGGGGCAGGTGACACGGAGCCAGTGGAGCAGCAGTGGTGGGTGCTGCTGGTGCAGCCGTGGGTGTGTGCCACGGGAGATGGGCATGGACAGGGTCTGACCAGGTATCTGAGCCAAAATCCCAGCCCAGGTCTGAAGCAGGGGAGTGCCAGCTTTGCTGTGCTCCTGGCTTCCTGGTGTCACCCAGAGCATGAGCATGGACCTCACCTGGCACCTTCCCTACCCACAGCTTCTAAACTTTGGATCTTCCTAAACAGGGTTGATGGTCAGATGAATGATGCTGCCTCCTGTAGCCCCCTTTCCCTATGGCTGTGCCCCAGGAGCACAAGGAAATAAGAGCAGAGGCAGGTGAGTGGGCCAGGGGGTGAGCCCTGGGGTTGCCACCACCACCAGGCCCTGCTGGCTCCCCAGGGAGGGCGAGGGAGTGCTGGGCTGGGCTGGGCCACTGCAGACAAGCCCTGCGAGGTGAGGAGGTGCAGCTCTGCAAACACGCAAACCGACAGCAGCACCCTGCAGTGCTGGGAGCCAGGGGCTCTGTGAGTTATCACCCTCGCCCTTTTGGCTGCTGGGGCTGGAGATTAGGGAGCTGCTCCTTATCAGACCCCAGTCCTGCCCGTGTGGGGCTCCCCTTTCGGTCTTACTCACTGGAGAAATGAGTAAGCCTGCTGTAAGCACCACGCTGGGACCTGTGGGGCAGCAGGCTCGGGCTGTGCTCGGTGGGTTGGGGTGGGAGTTTTTAAAGCATCTCTGCACAGTGACCTGCAGCAGCCAGGACACGCTGCAGGCACCCACCAGAGCTGGGGCTGTGCTGGAGCTCAGGGCCCTGCACATCCAGATCTCACTGTGTCTGGTGGGGATGGGAAGAGTTAATTCTGTGTGTGCACAAAGGATGAGAGGGGAAATTCAAGGTCCTCACATGCCCACAATCTCCAGTGCCTCACTTGCACAGAGACCCCCACAGCTGCTCCCAAAACCATTGCCTGTGCACAAAGCTCTTGGCCCAGCCTCTGAACTTGGGCCCAGTTCCTGTGTGTGTGTATCCATCCATCCATCCATCCATCCATCCATCCATCCATCCATCCTTTATCCATCCATCCTTTATCCATGCATCCAAGCAGGTCTCAGCCCCTGCCTGCTCCGGGATCTCTCCACAGTGACCATTTCTAGCGGTTTATTCGACAGCTACAAGAAAATATTCCTGCACTCTCGAGCTCCACGAGGCACATGACCCGGACAGTGCCAATGGAATAAACATTTGGATTTAATTTATTATCTTTCCTGCAGCCTCTGTCTCTGCTGGCGGCTGCAGAGGGGCCGGGGTTGCTCCCTGCCTGCGGGACAGGGGCCGGGGCAGCCTGGCAGCCTTTACCCAACTCCATGGGATATTTTTATTTTTTTTTCCATTCAAGCCTTTGCAGAGTTCCTGGCAGGACTGGAGCTTTCGTCCAGATTGCAGATGCCCAAAATATCTGTATTCTAGGCTGAGCAGACTGAGGCTGAAGTGCCCGTGGTGGGCTGATTGAAGAGGACATAGGGGAAAGACAGACAGACAGACAGACAGACAGACAGAGGAAAAGTGCCTGAGCATGTATGGCAGCAGTGGGCAAGAGGATGGGGGATGCCCCTGTGTGCTGCCCCATCTCCGTGCACGGCTCTCACATCAGCATGGGATATTTTTACTGTTTTTCCCAGTCTGCTGAAGCCTGAGCTCAGTCCAGGATGTGGTTTTGCCCCAGATTAGCTTGTGCTACCAGCCATTAAATTTGGTTGCATTGCTGTTATGTTCTGCTTTTCATTTTAAATTATCTTCTAAACTGTGGTTCACCTGGCATCTTCAGGAGCCAGCGTTTGTGAAATAAAAGTCAAAATGACAGTTGAAATAAGGCATTTTATATATTTTATATTATATTTTATATTTATATTTTATATATTTCACATACACACATGAATGCACACAGCTACTGATAAAAACCATGTGTTTGTTCATACATACGTGTTTCTAATCAGATTTATAATGTATTTAATATAAATGTTTTTATACATATAAAATTCATTGGAAACAGGAAATCAAATTAGTTTACCTCGCTAAAGTGGCATGAAATAAAGAGCAGTGTACACTGTAGAAGGTAGGATGTGGTTTTTGGAGTGCTTTTCTTCCCCTGAGGGCTTGTTCTACCATGCTTATGTCTAAAACCTGCTAATTTTAAAGCCAGCTCACAGGAGACTAATGGCATGGCTTATTTATTTCATTTCACTTTCATTTTGCAAAGCTCAGGGTTTGTTTAAGGTGCTCACATGTCGGCAGCTCATGCAAACACACCAGTGGATGCTACAGGAGAGCACAAACAGCCGTGGGTGTCTGCACACACTGATCCCCCTGCTTATCCATGAACAGGAGCCACTCCAATGAGCTGAGTCTGATTTTAAAAGAGCTTTTGAGTGTTAAACGTGTAATAAGATGTTCAACGCTATTTTCAAATCAAGACATGTTCCTGGCTGATTTACAAAAGGCCACGGTCTCCAGTTTTATGTGGGCAAATGCTTTTAAAAATTGGCTCCTGGGGTTTTGGGTGCTCATTGATTCATCCTCTGACAAGCCTCCATCTCTGACCTTTCCATTACCAACTTTTCCATCTCCAACTGCTTCATCAGCCCCCTGAGCATGGGCACACAGCTAATAAATCTGAGTCTTTAATTGCCCTCCCACACTGTGTGGCCTTATCTGAGCCATCATTCCTGTCGCTGTGCCTTGTTGCATCTCTCTGCTTCCAGGTTTGTGCTGCTGGAGTCAGCAAAAAGATAAAACAGTTATTTAGGTTTGGGTTTAGGTACATACCTCCCCACGTCTGGAAGGCTGCATGGCCCCACATGATGTGTCTGACATGGCTGAGCTGGCTCTGCCTGGGGGGAGGCATAAACCTTCTTTTATTTCGTGCAAGGTCCCATTTTTTCCTTCTTTATGCAGCTGAAACTATGCAAAAATTTGTGTAGTGTAAAAATCCCCGCAAACCTCCCATAAATTCCCTTCCCAAAGACATCAGTAAGGGTGGAGGGCCAGTGGTGCTGGGACCACTGGGGTGAAAAAACCTCTGCTCCCAAGAACACCCAGTGCCTCTGGTACCCAGGGGAGATTTATTAATTCCCCCTCAATTTACCCCCCTGTCAGGAAGTTTCCCGCAGCCCTCCAGGAGTGGGTGCAGCAGTATCAGCAGCCACAGGTCTATCAGGCTGAACAGAAGCTTTTCCAGGAACTATCTAGTGAAACACATGACCGTGCCCGGCCGAAGGGCGATACGTGACAGGCATTCACCGGCTTCCCGGCCAGTCAGTTGACTTTGTTATTCAAACTATTTTAGTGATGGTTTTTAATCCCAGGCTTAAGTTTTTCTTTTTCTATTTTTCTTTTTTTTTTTTCCTCCCTTTCTTTTTTTGCTCTCTGAACAAGGGAATCTCTACGCTGGCAGGATTCAGAGAGGCACAAAGGAGGGAAAAACAAGTTTCAGCCAGAAGAGAGAGAAAAAAAAAAAAAAGGATGCTGTTAGCATTCCCTGTATGCGAGGGGGTAAAAACATTTTGCTGTCAACTCTATTTTAAAGGGTAAGTGCCAACAGCAGCCCAGTTACTATGCAAATAAATCCTGTGCTCAGCCTTTCCCTCTCAGTGCAAAGTTTTGGTGCTGGGGCCTGTTAGGCAGGAGGGCTGGGCTGTGGGGGCTGGCAGTGCCCCCCATGCCCCCAGTGCTCCCATCCCCATCCTGGGGATGGCCACTGGCTGGGGGTGCCACTGCGAAGCTCTGGACCTTGACAAGAGCCCGTGGGGGTCCCCAAGTGTCCCAGATAACACGGGACAGTGAGGGGAGCACTGAAAAGGTGTGGGCTGGGTATCCCCTGCTCCTTATCAAGAGCAGATTCAGGCAGCTGCTGGCAGCAGAGCCCTCGGCTGTGCCTCTGTGACAGGGGACACCCCAGGGAGAAGGAGTGCCTGGAAAGGGCAGAAATCTCACCCAAGCCAACCCTTTTCATGGCAGGCAAGCGGGGAGGGTCTGGCAGCAGCCACCCTGGGGTACGGGGCTGTTTCTCACTCGCTGCTGCCGGGTGGGAAGGGAGGTGATGCCAGGACATGATGCCAGACTGTGGCTGGGCTCGTCCGGGTGACGACCAGCCCCCCAGCACTGGTATTTATGGTGACACTTCCCCATGCCAGCAGAGGGGCTGCACATGCCCCAGCCCACACAAGCCAAACCTCCCCCCGACAGCCCCAGCGTGATGGTTTCCTACAAAAGATATTTGAATTTGTCATGCAAATGACTGGGCATGTGGGCACAGCTGCTGAGAGGTGGCCTGGGCCAGGTCAGCTGCCAGCATGGCCACAGGGATGTGTCCAGGACAAGGTCTGGCCCCCCAAAGCTGGTCCCACCCTTGGAACCTGCCAAGCAGACGGTGCTGCCAGGGCTGCCCTGCCAAAGCCACCCAGCCCTTGCTGCTCCTCCCGGTCCCTGTGGCTCACTGAAGCTTTTAAAATAAGCGTTGTGACCCCCCCTGCTCGTCCCCTCCCTTGGCTTCTGTCTGGCTGCAGCAGAGCTGAGCTGCCCAGGACGAGCTTTCTTTGGGCTGGGACAACACAAGGAGGTGGAAGAGGATGCTCCATCAAGCAATGCACTAAAAAAAAATAAAATTATACTTTTAAGCAATTTCAAAATGATTTAAGCACTTGCCCTGTGCCACCCTGATCAGTCAGGAGCCAGGCAGCCACTGCCTCTCACCCACACCCCACTGCAGTTCATCTCTTGTCCTGCTGACACAGCAACCCTTTGAGCTCTTCCCACTTTCCCAGCCTAGCACGGGACAGGGAAGTGCTTGGGCTCCTTTCCGGAGGCTCCCAGCACCACCTGGCAGCACAGCCCCGCTCCCACTGGGAAGGAGCACAGCAAAAGTTCATTATTCTGCCCGCCCGCCCGCAATTTCACAGGCGGGTTTTCGCAAACAGGAAGGCGGCAGGTTGGGCTGTTGTTTTGATGTGGCTGTTTCTCAAAACGAGCCCGGAGCAAAACTGAGCGGGATCCAGGAATGGCACTCGGCAGCGCTGGGTGCTGGGAGCGCCGCCTGCGCCCTCGCTTCCTGGCAGTTTGGCCACCTCTCAGGAAATCAGACAGCTAAATGGAAAATCATCACTCTTTTCACTTCAGGGCGCACTGCACACATGGGCTTTTTCAACAACACATCGATTTTCAGCAGCCCTGTTGTCCCCATTGAGCCGGGGCAATGTGGGTCCCACTGCCTGGCGACGGGCACCTCAATGCTGCTGGGCTGGGGCCAAGTGCTCCCCAGCAGCTCCCAGCACCTCCACCCAAAATTCCTCCCCTCCCTTCTCCTCAGAAGGACTCCTGACAGGGAGAAAGAAGAATTGCTGAATAATCTCCAGCCCCGATAGCACTTCAAAGGCAGGGCCCGGGCCAGGCTGCGCTGCCGCCAGCGCCGGGCTGGATGCGGCGCTCGGCTCTTACTCCTTTGGCAGCCCCACAGCATATCCAGAAAGCAATTACTTAAAAAGGAAATAAATGTCACCCACATGGTTGTAAGCAAAACCCCGGGCAGGATGAACAGAGCCCCACCGGGATCTGCATTCTCACGCAACACAAGCAAGGCAGGAGCGAGTTGTTTCCATTCATCGAGATGGGCTGTTTACTCTGAGGGCTACTGATGACATTAGACATGCCCACCCTGGGCAGTTAAGTTCCCCAGGGCAGCCACAGTGCTGAACTGCCTCTGCTTTCATCCTACGGCATCCTCTTCCCCCAGGATGGCTTTAGGCATCACCACCTGGAACAGCAGCAGATGCTGGTGCCAAAACCGCAGCCCTTCCTGGCACCAGGCCTGCCGTGACCTTTATGGAGATGAACCAGATAACTGGCGTGAGCAAAACCGAGTAATTTTATTTACTTTTACAAAATGATTCTTGAAGTTTGTAACCTTCAAAATCTGAACACCAAACCTCTAAAGCAAGTTGGTTGGGAAAGTCAAATGCAGCAGCGGAGCAGCGAAGGAGGCTCAAGGGTGAGAGTCGCTCTGCTGCTGGCACCTGCCTGGCTCTGCTGGATCCGAGACACCCTCAGAAAATTCCCTTCACCCAGCCAGGGCTCTTGCAGACCGCTCACTTTCAGACAGATTCAATTTTAGAAAAATAACCCCCAACTTATTCCAAGCAAATTACACAAGTGACAGCCCGAAAACTCTGGGATGAGATCCCATCTGCCCCTCCTGCCACCGGAGCTGCACCAGGATGGCAGCACCTCCCACCCTCGGCTCCACACAGCGTGAGGAGGCGCTTGGTACCAGCCCACGGGGTTCTGCGAGCTCGGAAACCCTGAGGTGCCTCGGGACACGCAGAGCAAGGGCAGCACGCAGGATGGTGGCAGCACCTGATGCCTGCCAGGATGGCAGCAGGGGCTCTTCCCAGGGGACAGCTCCCAGCCCACCCCAGCACACCCGAGGGTGAAGCCCAGCATGGCCAGACCAGGTGGGTTGGGAAATACTCCCCAAGGCACTGCAGCCAAGCAAACATGGTACCATACAGCATCGACTAATTTTAAAAGTTAAAATAGTTTATTGCTGTCTTTGTAGAAATGCACTTAACTTACATTGCCTGTTCTCTTCCTTTATTTGGCTGTTGGATTACAGGCATAAAAAGGTTACATTTACCCATTTGTTCAGTGACATAACACCTTTTTCTCTATTGCTCCACTCATGATATTCTCCTAAATCTTGCTGGCCAACAGCCTCAAATCTCTTTTACATAAATACTGTAAATGTCTCCATAGGTTGCAGCATTGTAACAAAAGATCTACCAAAGTAGACAAAATGTTCAGTATTCTTGGTTGGTTTTTTGCATTTAAAAATATACCTAAATTTGAGATAATCTTAACAGAGTAACAATTACAATAAGAAAATAGTACAGTGCGTTGACTAAAGGAATATTCTGCTCTCCTTCAAGCCAATATTCCCTTTTGCATGTTGAAGTGATTCAGCAATTACTTAAGAACTTTAACCTACATACAATAATTTAGTAAAATGAGAATTAAACAAGGCAGATACTTACTACTATTCTTCTGTCTGCAATTCACAGCTCATGCGAATAAAATCGCAATAAATATTAAAAAATAGTTTTTCTTTCGCTTTTTTTTTTTCTGTAAGGCATCTCTGAGTATTACAAAGTTTTTGTACAACCAAAAAATAAGATTGCTTTTTTTCCGTGTTCTCCGAGTACCTCTGTACCTCACCAGTAAATAAGAGGATTGTAGGCTGGATGAGGAAGGAAGGGCTGATGGGGAAGGGGGCGGGAAGAAGACCACAGGTGATGGAAGCAGACCGCGACGTGTGCAAGAATCTGTAGATTCCCTGTGAAACATTTCATCCGCTTTCGGAACATCTTCAAGACAGTATCTGTCCAGATTGAAGGGAAAAAAGAAAAAAAAAAAAAAAAAAGGGGGAAAAAAAAAACTTACCAGAAGTCCACTTTCATAAGCACAGTCAGACTGCAAGGATTTGGGTTCGCCCTCAACACTATAAATAGCTTAGGTATCGATATGCACCTACGCAAGGGGGGGGGATAAAGGGACGGGGTGATTTTTTTTTTCTGTTTGCTCGTTTTAGTTCTTTTATTGTTTTTTTTTTTTCTTGTCGTTTTGCTGTCCTAGTCGTATCCTTGCACGGTGAGAGATTGTCCGGGGAGGCCGAGCGGGCCCTCACTGCATGCGGTCGGGCTGCAGCTGCTGGGGCTGGTACTGCACGAAGGCGGTGGCGGGCGCCGCGGCGTTGCTGGCGGTGAGGGGCGGCTGCACCGTGCCCGTGTAGCCGTATCCCACGAAGCCGGCGGCGGGGGAGGCAGCGTAGGGGTACTGGTCGTAGGCAGCTGTGGTGTACTGGGAGTAGGCTTGGCTGGCGGCGGTGTAGTCGATGTAGGGAGACGTGATGGACTGCACGGGGGTGGGGATCACCACGCTGGGCTGGATGATAGCTTGGGGGTAAACATAGTGAGGCGTGAGTCTGTGGAGGCAAAGGGAGAGAGTGAGTGAGGGGCTGGGCTCCCCCCGGCCTGCACATCATCCCCTCTTCCCCCCAGAATTCGCGTGCATCAGCCACGGAAACGGTGCTGCCCAGCAGTGCTGCCCTCGAGCGAGGGGTGCTCCCCGGGGTGGGGATGAAAAGCAAACACTCCTACACACCTGAGGCAGGGAGTAGTGCAAGGTGAAGCATGGGCTGCTCCTAATACACACACCCTGGTCCCCATGGCTCGTATCTCCCACTATCCAGGCTGCTGGTCCCCAAAATAAGGTCCCTGGAAGGCGGTGACACAGCCTCTGGCTCACGGCATTTCCTCGGCCCCCACACGCCCTGCCTGTCCCTGCCAGCCTTTCTGCCTCCCGTGTTCTCCAGATCTCACCGCCCAAACTTGGGTGGGGGGTCCTGAGGATGCACAGCCCCTGTGGGGCACCTCCTGGCACCAGGGACAACGTGTCACTCCCCACTCGTCCCACCAGGAATGATCACTGTCCCTGGGCACAGCCCCGGGCCCTCCAGCCTGCCAGGTGTTATCAGTTACTACACACTTACACCATGTTTCCACAACACTGGATGTTTAGGGAATGCTACAGGGTGCTTGTTGTAAAACACGAGATATTAATGCTGCTTTCTTCTCCCCAGTAACACTTCCCAGTAGCTGGCAGGGCAGTGACACTCCTGTGTCCATGAGCTGTCACATCTGCCCCTGGCGTCTCTGCTGCCCTTTCCAGGAGGGTCCAAAAGTGCTGCTTCTCCCAGGTTTGCCCTGCCCTGAGGTAGGAACTGCTGAGAGGAACTTAACAATGTCACAGTCAATTAAAGTCCATAGATGGAAAGATCCTGGAGGTGATTAATGCAGGAGTGCCCACTAATTTGCTAGAAACTGCTAATGAGGAGGAAGGAGGAGGGGAAAAAGCATCAAAATGAAAGGGCTGTGTTTTCCAAAGGGCCCACGTCAAGTCAGGACTCAAACAAGGGCAAAAACTGTGCAAACCTGAGGGTTTAGGTACATCCACACGAACTGCCATGGGCCAGGCAAAAATGGGGAACTGCACGTGGCCTGAAGAGTGTGGCAGGGTGACACATCTGGGGGTTGTTTAAGAAATATGGGGTGCAGGCTGTCACCAGCAAATGACAGAGTACCAGTGGAAGATCAGAGTCACACACTCCAAAAAGGGTACCCTGTGGAGAAGGTCCCTTTGGCCACTGCTTGCTGAACCACGTAAGGCCACAGAATGAAGCAAAGCCATCCCCTGAAAGCTTGTGCCACCCTGTCTCCAAACCCAACTCATTTTGGCAAATTAAAAAAAAAAAACCCCAAGGCAAAACTCTGCAGAGAGATTATGCAGATTCAAATATTTTGGGGATTTTTGTGTGGATGTGTGTGACAGCACATTTTCAAACACAACCACTTTTAAAAGCCTCCCACGGGCTCTTCACAAGGCACAGGGCTGTACATGGCTGCCCTTATTCCACCTGAGCATCCTAAATCTCAGCCACCACCTGCAGCGTGCTGGGGTCCACCCAGGGCTGGTCCTTCCTACCCAGCACTTCCAGGGCTGTTCCCACTTGCTTTACAACCAGCACTGGATGGCTTAATCCGCTCTTCAGGCAGGAGAAAGGCTTCTCACAAACAAGTGCTCATCTGAACCGAGTTTTCTCTCCTTTTCCCACTCCCATATGCAGTTTGTTTTTGCTTGAGACAATTTGGATGACAAGAGAATGACTGCTCTCCTCTCCCCACACAGCAACACTGCCTCTGAAATCAGGGTCCATCCACATGCCCAGGGCAGCAGGGAGGATGGACGATGGTGAGCAGCACCTCAACCTTTGATTCAGTGCAAGACCTTCTTCTGAGGCCACAGACACCCCTGGACAGCAAGAGGGACCTCACAGCCCTTCAGTCCATAAACACACCGTACCCAGCATCACCCTGTGGGTAACAAGAATGAGATGAGGCAGCAGAAATGCACTGAATCCCTTTTTGTTCAGCTCTGATCTAAACTGAGGCCAGCACAGCTGAATCAGAGCTGGAGCTCAGGCACCAGCTCAGCCCTGGGGCACTCTGTGTCACACACTCACACCAGGCAGTGGCAGCCACCTCTTGGAGGAGCAGGGCTGAGTCCCTCCCCGAGGTTCCTCACGCCTGTCACTGGGGGATTTTCTCTTTCATTTGGTTTTAAGTGGCTCAGAGGTGCAATCGCCGCCTCTGGGCCTGCCAGGGTCTGGGGAAAGGCTCTGCAGAGGCACTCCCAGGCACTGACCCTTGGGCACGACATGAGCAGAGTCTGTCCACGCTTACTGCTCTACCCCCTGGTAGATCAGCAGCTCAGACAACATCCTGCACCCCAGACTGGGGACGGATGCTCCGGCTGCTCGTCGCTTCTCCCTACACGTCACATCCAGCCACCAGGCTTCCTGCTTCTCCAGGGCCCAACAAAGTTAAAATCACTCCACAAATGCAACAAAAAATGGACAATCCACTAAACACCACCCAGTGGCAGGAGCAGAGGAGGGGCCTGCACTTTTCCTGCCCACAGGCATTCCTCCTGTGCTCACCAAATGACCAGGACAGCCTGAGAGACTCCTGGCAACCCAGCCTGAGCATCATCCTGTTTGAGCAGCTCCTCCATGTCCCTTGCTGCCACCCAACTGCTCTCCAGAGCTGGCACAGCCCACGCGGGGGACGTGGTGCCATCAGGGCGAGTGGACATTCCCAGCTCATCCCAAGAAACTCCACACTGTTGGCTTTGCTTCCATGTACAGAGCTCCTCCATCGCAGCTCCACGGTGGGCTCGGAGACAGCGAATCTGCAACATCCTGCACTACATTTTTCCTTCAGCAAGGAGAAATTCCAGCTTTTCAGTGCTACTTGGAACAAAAAGCACCATTAGCTTGGAAGACAGAAAGTACTCCTGTACCCTGCTTCCACAAATCCATCCCACCAGCCCAGTGCATACACAAGCACACATCACACACAATAGCTGGTACTGCACTAAAAAATCACATTCAGCAACTCCAGCATCTGCTTCTAAAGGGAATGTAAATGTAAAAGGGAAGGTTCCATTGGTCTGTGGGATTTCAATAATTCAGCTAGAAATTTCAATCAAGATATTACGCAGTTTGGTCTTCTGAATTAGGTGGACAGATGGCAACTCATTGATCAAAACAAAACACACAACCCAAAGTAAGGTCATTTCGATGACTTGCAGCTACAAACAAAACAAACCAGTGCAGTACGATGAAGTTCTCTGCTGGCTACATTTCGCATCCACAGAAAATCTTAAAATGTTTCCCCCTCTTCCATTATTTCTGACGATGATCTTTCAGGAGGTAAATTTTAAAAAAGCAAGCTGTTCTGGAGTTCTCTTTCTAGAAAACAGCAAACTCTAATCTGAATTTCTACAGGATGAGTCACATCTGTGTTTTAAGATGCCTTTCCCTTCCTCCCTCCCTGCAGTTTCCCTCCATCCCCCACGCCGGGCCCTGCCAGCCAGAAGAGAACTTCACCAAAAACACACACGGTGTGATTATAAAACACCAACCAAGTGATCAGCCGTGGCCACCACACACCAAAGTCATCCCGTGAACAGCAGATGGACGAGCTGCTGCTGGCACGACAACGAACCACGGGCAAAGGCCACCCAACACAACGAGCATGGCCAAAGCTAAGCCCAGAGGCGGTGGTGGCGCAGGAGGGACAGCAGGAGGGACAGCAGGGACTCGGCAGGGCCGCCGCGGTGCCAGCCCACGCTCCTGGCCACGTGGCACCCAGCCACGCTGCCCCGGCAGCCAGAATTGAAACAGAACAAAAGAGATGGTTACAGAGCCACTGGCAGAGGGGACACAGGCTCTGCCCTGCTTTGGCTGGGGGACAGGACAAAAGGGGCCCCGTTTTGGTGCAGGCCTGGGTGGGGATGTTCAAACACGTCAGGGGAGGCGAGTGGGGACAGCGCCCTTGGCTCCAGGCAGATGAGAAAGTCCCTTTCCAAACCTGCCATCACCCAGGTCTCCCCACCACAGCAGCAGGGCAGGGCTGCCTGGGGGGCAGCTAGGAAAAGGGGACAAGTCAGGTGGAAATGTGTCCCACACCTCTCCCCAAACACTGAGGAAGAGGAACAAGCTCTCAACAGCAGCTCTCTCCAGCAAAGCTCAGCTCAGAGACACTTCATGTATTTGGCTATTTCGTATCAGATTTATACCTAAAACGGGCTTTAGCTGCACTTTCTCAGCTCTCTGCCATCCTGCAGGACTTCCTACGCATGAGCCATGAGCTGTTCCTGCGAGCTGCTCCTGCAAGCTGCACGAGTTTGGGAGAGCAACAAGGTGGGAGTTCCTGACCCCCTCGATCTCTGCCAGCCCTGCTGGGAGCTGGTTTAGTCAGTTCTGAAGAGGTGGAGACAGCTGCACCCCTCTGTCAGGAGGGACACGGCATCACACAAACATTTGGGAAACAAGGAGGGGCACAGGGCTCTTGGCAGCCTCACAGAGATCAGCACACAAATGCCACCACCACGACCAGCCTTTTATTCCTTGAAGAATAAAAGAAACAGAGCCCTTTGTGTCTGCCAGTGAAGGCACAAATTCTGGCATTTGACCCCAGGAATTTGGCCTCCATTTCCACTAGAGCTGACCCATTGGCTGCCACAGGGACACCCACACTGCCACACACAGCTCGTGATGGCAGGCAGTGCTGGGGGTGCTGCAGAACCAGCTGAGCACAGCCCCTGGGGATGTGACACCTCCAACACGGCAGCTCCAAAGGGGTATTTTGAAGTGGGCTCCTGAGTTTAAAGCTGCTCTGGGAAGCACAGCCCACCGGCAGTGCCACGACAGCACCGCAGAGCTGGAGATGCAGGCACACATCCCTGTGTAATTCACACTCCAAGGAATCCTGAGGGACACTCCCAAGCCAGCAAGCACTCACCTCGAGGAGACACTCTTAGTAAACGTGTGTGGAGTGCAGGCAGGGTTGGCCACAGGTATCATACGGGCCCCAGCCACGATGACAGGCTGTGGAAATGTGAGAAGTTCAGGCGCTGTTCTTAATCCAGACACGAGGAGGAGGCTGGAGGATGGCTGGGGGGTCCCTGCCTGCCCACAAGGACTCTCGCTCCAGGAGGGGATCACAGTTTATCCACCAACACTTGGGTGCAGATCAGGACATGGGTTGTGCCCCAACCACTCCACAATCCCTCACCACTCACTGACAGGGCTGCGCTTCAGCCACATGACAAACCTCCAGCTCCTGACATGTCCCTTCTAAAGCTGATTCAAACATGCACTGAAATGTCAACAGCTTCTGCCTCATCAGCCAGCTATCCCAGCCAGCTCAAAGTCACACAAGGATGGACTCTGCAGCTCCACGGGATTTATCATCACCTGCTGCAATACGACACAAACACAAAATAGCAAAGCAATCAACACAATTTCTGCTCCTCTTGTAACTCATTTGCCTGTCTGTCTTCTGCTCATCCTCCTCTGTCCCTCTGAGAAGATTTACACAGCAGCCTGTGCAAACAGGTACAGGACTGAGTTTCCTTTTTCCCTGCTGGGAGCAGATGCCACCACACCAGCGACAATCACCAAGGCATGACGTGCCACAACCCTGTCCCAGACTGCAGTCAGCAGGGAAAAAACCAGAAAGAAATAGAAAAAAGGCTGCAGACCAACGATGGGAGTACATCTCACAAAGATCTAATCCTTTTTCTCAGCTCAGTCAAGAGTCTGAGATCAACATGCTGAGCTCCACCATGAGTTATAGCCAGACTCAACAGCTTTATCCTCTGCATCTTGCTTCCCCCACACCCAGAGGAAGAAGGAAAAAAAAACCACCATGATCCCAAACAAAGGCATGCTGGGCCAGACCAAAAATAGTTTTGGAGAAGCAGGCTGAAAAATACTCAGGTAGCAGGAGATAACATCTGCCTGAAACAAGAGCCATCTGGCACCAAGGAAAAAGCCACATGGAAGGTTATCCGCAACTAGTCAGCTCTCCAGAGAAGGAGAAACCCCTCCCCTTTCCAGTTATCAGCACAGCCAAACCAGAAATTAACTGACAGAAGAAACAGGGACTGTTTCACACCAGTGCACGACAGGAACCTGAGTCCTTCAACACCAGTGTGAGGAACCTGGTAGGATGGTAGGGAAAAACCAGGGTCTCCAACAGATTAATTCAGGAAGTCCCAGAATTCTGCCTTTGACTGAGCTCTCCAATTTTCTTCTGCAATTTAGAGAAAATCAATGGCAGAAACATCTCTAAAGTCTTCTGAAGTACCTGACAAGTTTTGGAATAATACACATTAGTGACTAGTTTCAACCGGTTCCATTTTTAACAGACTTTCTTTCTTTACCAATGATCCCTTCCACTGACCTTTAATTAAAACCATCCACTCATTTGATTTATCAAAAGCCCTTTCTTGGAGAGATGAAGTATTTTGAAGTAGAATGCTTCAGCTATGGAAGAAGCAATGAAATATCTCTTTTTGATAAAAAAAGACCTACACTGATAAAACAAGTAATTAAGTAATTTTTCAGTCAAGAAAGAAATTCCATTTTAAGAGTTTGTGATCTCTGCTACCAGCTGTGCTTTTGTTGTAGCAGAACATTTAAGACATCTCAGTCTAATCCCTCCACACCTTCCTGCAAGCTGGAACCTTGGGGGATGCCTGGATCCAGCGTGGCTTTCCCAGCCTCTGCTGCTTTGGCCAGAGCAGCTCAGCTCTGACACACGAGAGCTAAAATGCTCAAAGCTGGTGACAGGGAAATTGCAGGGGACAGCACGACCCTGTTTACAGCACTTGGAGACTGAGAAACAGGAGACTGAGTTTTAGCTCAGAGGTCCACGACTTTTCATCTTTTGTGATCATGGAGTATATTTAGCTCTGGTATGTAGCTTGCTCCCATCCGTGGGGAACAAGTTCTTCATGAAAGTCATATTTAGAAGTGACCCAGTGTCCTTGCTACCAAATTATCAGCACAACAACTGTCTGGTTCCCTGGCTGGTGCCCTCAGCGCTGGGGCAGGATGCCCAGGGCCGCATTCATCATTCGAATTACTGGGCATGTGCTTAATACTACGAGTTGGGGCCCATATGCCAACAGCTGCTCAAAGGAAACATGAGATCAAGCACAAGCTGGGCTGCTCTGGAAATTCAGACGTGTGCATCAATCTGCCACACTGGGACTCCGCGGCACCAGCCACAGCAACACAGGAGAATTTTGGATCTGCCACTCCCCAGCTCCTGCACCGAGGGGAAAGGACTCGGGTCTCTGCTGCTGAGGAGGCTGCTCTTGTGCTGGGGAGGATGAAGAGAAAATCCACCAGAGGCAATGGAATCACACAGAGAAGATGGCACAACTCAAGCCACGTGCTGTGAAGTCAAAGTTGGAGCCAGCTCAGCCTGACTCTCCATCACACACAAGCCTGTGTCCCAACTGCCCAGGAATGGCTCAGACCCTTCACCCAGAGCCTGTCCCTTGCCACAGGTCTGAGCTTGGCACATCATTCACACAGCCAAGTGTGAGGTCACTATATCAGACCACGCTTTTGTATTGCTTTACAGGCAGAACATGAGCAAATTGTGCCCGAAAGCCAAAAAACAGGCATGCCAAACCCTTGGGTCTGACACCAGCATTTGCCATCTTGAAGTAGATGTCCAAGAAAATTCTCAAAGCCGTCTGATCTGCTTATAAATACACGTCTGTGCTTAAAAACCACAAAATAAAATAAAATAAAGAAATAAAAAGGGATTTCTTTCCGACTGGCAAGCATTTGGTCTGAACAGCAGTCACCATGCATGAAAACTAGCAGCTGAAGCCGTTTGGAAAATGGATTTGGACATTTCTTAGGAAATGCCCCCTTTCTCCCCCAAGCTTTCATGTTCCTGGCACAGGATCACACCAGGTGCCGGGTGCTCCATCCACATGAGCCTGGCAGAGTGGGATGGGAGCCTGCAGCCTCCAGCTCCGGGTAAGTGGGCAGTGGGAAGCTGGAGCAGGGGGATGCCAGCTGACAGAGGCTGGGCACAGCACGGCCAGCGTGCCCCCTTTTATTAGCATAACCACAGAAAAGATGAAAGTTTGCTGCCTTTTATTTTTAACCCAATAGAGAAATTTTAAGGATAAACAGCTGCGAGGGAGGCTGGGCTGACACAAAGAGGGACTTTCTTCACTTCCTAACTGCAGCAGCATCAACGCATGAAATTTTAAACTCAAAGAGATTTAACTCTTTCTGACATTGCCAGAGACCAAATGTGGGCCAGAGGCAGGGGGCCACCAAAACAAGTAACTGCACATGGATGGGGTCTCTGGAGCAATGACATCCAATGTGCAGCTACGGAAAGAGCTGGATCCTGCCACAAGAGACAGCTTTATGCTTGCAAGAGCTCAGTCACTTACTCAGTCACTGGTAGATCTCCCACACAGATAGCTCCTTCGCTGAGGCACAGCCACAGGAATGCATCTGCCACATGCTGCCCGTGTCCAGAGCAGCAAGCACAGAAGAGAACCAGGGAATCCCTGCTCCCTGCACAGCCTCAAACCTGCCTCCAGCTCCAGAGTCCCAGAGGAGGGAACCATGAGGTGGGACCAAGTAGCTCTGCCACATCACCTAGTCACATGAAGCATGGCAGCCGCAGGGACACGCTGGCACTGCCAGGTGCCTCCAAGCAAAGCACAGTCTGCAAGCTCCAGGCTGAGCCCCAGGCCGAATGCTGCTTCCCTAAACTCAGCAGCCAGATCTCCAAGTCACCCTGACACAGACACATCCTTTGCCTTGCATTACTGTTAAGATCTCTGGTTGCAACAAGCTAGAAACTTCTTTTCCAAACAGGATTTACTACTGACTCTGTGCTGTCTGCTGTGCAAGTGCCTCCCCCTGCCAGGACAGCAGGAGGAAGGAGAGAGGCTCCTCATGGTTTCTCTTTCTGTTCCGCATAGCCCTGGCAATATTTACAGCTGCATTTGGGTGTCTGGGGCTGCGAGGGGGAAGCCTTCAGTTTATAAATAATCCTCACTGGTGTTTGGGTAATTTTCATAGTTTCCATTCATTTCAAGTTTCACCAAAACCTGCATTTTGTGGCTTGATAGCTGGGCCATGACTGGCTGCTTGCTCTTCGTTAATGCCCAGGAGTTAACGGTTGTTCATTCATTCCTGCCCTGCCAAGCCCAGCTCGCTCACCAAGCACCCTGTGCCCCGTGACAATCATCTTTTGGAAACCACAATGCCAACCCTTGGGCACAAACACTTTGCAGAGACAGGAACTGCAGGAGGGAGAGCCAGGGAACATCTCACACCGGGGCAAAGCAGCCGAGCCACTGAGCTTCCTTCGGGAAAGGTCAGGATCCACTCAGCAAACAGACAACAGCAATTCAGTGACAGACCCTGATAAACTCCTTATATCCCACTGAGGGCCAAGGAAACTGGGGGTTCAAGGGAATGCAAGAGTGGAGCCTGGCAGGCTCTTAATTTTGTTGGTCTACTGAGGAGACAAAGAGCAAACTGGCAGCCAAGCTCTGCTGCTCGACTGAGCACCTGAGGCTTTGCTCAGAAGCCACAGAGCAGCCCCAGTTGTGGTGCTCAGGTAAAGGTGCTGCTCAGGTAAACATTCTGCCAAACCCACATTTCCAGTGATTCTGCCACAGCAATGACTGAATTCAATGAAATTCTTGTTTACTGATGCTTGCAAATAATGATATATAATCCCCTGCCTCCAGCCCTCCATTCTCCTGGTTCCTGTCTCTTGGCAACCGATAAATAATTTATAGTGTTCTCCACTGTATGTGCTAACTGCAGCTCTGCTGGTTTAATGATGAAACCAATGCCTAAGAACTGCAACAGGAACTGTCTAGATCACAAGGAACATGTAATCAGTCGATCCCACACTCCTCTGGATGTGAAACCAAAAGCAAACTGTTGGGAAAAAAAAAAATGTTTTCCAGAGCTGCATCTGCGGGGTAGAAAGAACATACAGAAAACTGCAGATAATCTGCAAGGTGCTCCTGCCAACACGAGGAGTTTAACGGGCTTCACCATTTCGCTCTTCCCTGTTCCCATGTGTGGCAGGACTCGCCAGAGGCTGCTTTTATTGGCAACTTCTCCCCTGCGCTCCCATGCAAAAGTCTCTGGGTTCGCATCTCAAAGGTGCTGCTGCTGCTTCGGGGGCTGTAAAAGCTCTTGCAGCTTTCTCCCATGCAAGGAGAACTATTAAAAAGCAGCATCTTGTCCATGCAGACTAATGTGGCTCTTGCCCCCCAGAAAGGGGAGACTCTTCATTTCATGGCAGATGTTCTGCAAGGCTTTCCAGCAGAGCTGTAAGCGCTCGCGAAAAGCAGCGTTTGAACCATACACAGCACACGCACACTGGGCGTGCACTGTTGTGGCAACACAGCCTCCTACCCCCATAAACTCATCGGAATGAGACTATCCAGGCAGTTGGCAACTGCAGCCATAAGGGCAGAGGAATTAAAAGTTTTATTGTTAGCAGACTTTTTTTTCTTAAAAAAGAAAAAAAAAAAAAAAGAAACAAAACACCCCCTCCCAAAAAAATGAGCGGAGAGCAGGGAAGAAATGAAGTATTGCTGCTGACAAAGGCCAAAATCCCATCTATTTATATTAGAGTCACACAAAAACCACAACAGGGCAGTGCTCAAAAGCTTTAAAAAATGCACCTACTTTCTTAATGCTCTTAGAAAATAATAATAAAAAAACCTTATCAATATTCACTTTCTGAAATGGTGCAAAAAAAGAGCTGCATCAATCATTAAACAGTTAAATGAGGGCAGTATGACAGTCACTATTGTTCTCGTGAAGCACACTTGTCTTTTGCCGAGCAGCTGCCAGATCCTATTAGATGTATAAAAAGAGGACTTTTCTAACCGAGTAGGGATGGTATAAGCTATTGAAAACAGCAGACAAAAGCCCACTTTTGCAGACTATTCAAGCCTTGTATAACATCTGTCCAAAATCAATTTTTGACCTAATGTTACTTTCATTAAGTAACAGACTTTGTTTCCAATGCAATTTGTTTTCTAGGATAAAACTGTATCCTAAGCGTTATTACGTGGGAAACGGCACAGAGGAAGCAGAGGATCTTACTTGAGAAACACGAGAACAGAATTTGCTTAATTGTTTTGACACCTTAAGTACTATAATAGAGAAACTATTTTCCATTTATTTGAATTCCTGTGAATTCTTGAAGTTGGCAAAGCAGCGAGCAATGCACTGGGTTTATTATGACTAAGATTTACTGAGGATAAAGAAGGATCTTTTGGAATTACATTAAAGCTGACAAATGCACAAAACTTCTGAAATCTCCACCAGAAATAAAGTACTCTGAACATTAACAACAGCTGTTGAAACTGTCCACTCTTGACGGTGAAGGCTTTTTTCACACATTTTAAATAATGAGGAAGTTGATTTGTGAATCTGATTTCAAACAGACCGTTAGGAAACGTTTCCACTTACCCAAAGGGTCTCTGAATGAAGGCTGGATGTAGCTGCTGCACACCTATGGTAAAACCTAAAAAAAAAAAAAAAAGTTCAGAAAAAAAAGAAATATTAATGAATGGCATCCATTGTACCATTCAACTCGTAACACACAGGCAGAATTACACCACACGTCTTTGCATTTGATCTGCTATACATGTGAGCAAATTCAGAGCCCCATTTAGAAACAAGTTAAATTTAACATGCATATGTGATATGCACGAAGAGCAGATGGGAATTCATGATGAAAGCCCAGTGTGAACGTGCTGTTATGGAACAGACAATGGGGTATAAAGCCTTATTTTACACACTGGGTACTGCGGTCATTAAACCAAAGGGAGAAATGATGAAGTGGATCTTGCTGTTAATTCTCATGCAACAAAGAGGGTAACGGGCAAACAGATCAGCCGTGGAAGGAAACAGCTTTAACTCAGTTATATGAACTTCAGTGAGTAACATTAGTGCAGCAGGGCTGAGTAAGAAGATACAGCAGAGAGGTAACTGGACTACGCAGCGTCCCCAGCCAGCAATCAGAACTATGGGGGACAGATAAACGCGCATCGTCAGATCAGATGATTCCAGCCCGAGGAACTTGTTTCCTCGTCTTACGAGTTATTCTAATAGAGAGAGATGGGATCTCCTGGATGCCTCACCAGTTTGAATACTCCTTGGTTTTGCTCCCAAATACGCCAGGTTCACATTTGCTTTCCTGCCGTCAATGATGGGGTTTGGGTCTTTGCAAGCTCTTTCAGCAGCAGCTCTGTCTGCCATGGTCACCTGGAATCGAGCACAGCCTTGTTTGTAGCAACAGCGCTTTGTAAACACTCCAGCAACAGGCACTAAGTGGAGTTTATTTATTGTTCTATTTTGAATCGGGAGCTGAACTCCCTTCGTGCAGCCTCGCTTGCACGGCGAGATGGGAAGGGCTGCCGGGACTCGATGGAAAAGCGGGGGCTCCCCCCGCACCCGGTTTCCCCGCTGGGCCGGTGCCAGCTGCTTTCCCCTGCCCTTCCACCTCCTCCCCGTGCTTTTTTTAAGAAGCTGGCGGAGCCCTTCCCAAAACCCCCGGCGCAGAGGAGTTCAGGGCAGCTGCGGAAGGGATGCGAGGACCGCGCTGAGCCCCGCACGGACATCGGGAGGGGGGAGGAGGTGCTGAAACGAACGGCACGGCCTCGGCCAGCACGGGCGGGGGGCTCCTCCCGGGCCCCCAGCCCAGCCTTTGTCCTGACCGAGCCCCTCGTTCCCGCAGCGGGCTCAAGCTCCCCGGCCCGGCACCCAGCGCTCCGCGGCAGCGACGGGACGGGCGGCGGCTCCGCAGCGCCCGGCACCGGGGGGTCCGCCCGGCCACACCGGGGGCTTGTCCGGCCACACAGGGGAGTCCGCCCGGCCACACCGGGGGCTTGTCCGGCCGCACCGCGGGGTCCGCCAGCCCGGGGCTCCGCTGCCGGCCCCTTCCCCGGCGCACGGGGGGCAGCGGGGGCAGCGCCGG
>VZTF01009280.1:400528-420977 GCA_013397755.1 Cnemophilus loriae | reverse complement strand
GCTCGGAGCGCCCGCTGCCCCCGCGCCCCGCGCACGCCCCTCGGGCCGTGCCCCGCACACATTGCAGGTCCCGGCGGCTCCCGGGGAGCAGGGCCGGGCGGGCGAGGGCAGCGCTCCGCCGGGAGCCCGCCAAAGATCCCGCCTGGGCAGCGGGTGTCCCGCACCCCCAGCCCGCTGCTGTTGCACAACCATCGCAACGGCGAGGGCTCGGTCCCTGGCAGGTTCGGGCACGGGGACAAAGCCAGCCGGCGGCTGGCAGCCTCTGTGGCACGCGGGGTGGCAAAGGCGCGGTCGAAGCCAGGGCAGGAGGAAGGGGTGGTGTTGAACCGAGTCGCCGAGGAGGAACAGCCAGGGAAGGGGTGAAGGAGTGGACAAAGGTTCAGAACTTTCTCGAGCAGGTTCTTAAGCCTCCTGCTTCTCCACTGGGCACCTGGACATGTACCTGTGCAGCCTAGCGCTGGGGACAGGGATGGCACCATTCCCATTTCCACTGGTAGTCAGCAATGGGGTTCTCCCCCGTCCTCCTTTTGCATTTTGTTCCATGAAAGGACGAGCAGCTCCTGCTGGGAAGTACAAGGCTGTGAAGTGCCACTGCCTTTGACCTGACCTGCAGGTTTCAGCCCTGACCTGCGATTCAAACCTGGGAGAATTGTTACTGTAGCACAACCCCATATTTGCTGCACTTACCCCCTGGTCCCTAACTACAAGAAACCAAAAGCTGAAAAGCTACTTGGTACTTCAGAACCCACCACCGGAGAACTGTGATGGTGGGGTGCTTGCAATGCTTTAATTCCTCCTCTCCAACATCATTTGGAGTTTGGGGTGTGGGAGAGGATCCCAGAAATTATTCATTCATAGTTTCCATCACCCAGAATCTCAAGAACTGTCCCTGTGCCTTGGGTTTATCATTTCTCAGAGAAAGAGATTTTTTGCAACGTGATAAATGCAGAGATAACATTTTAGGGAAAAAAAAAAAAAAGCCAGTGAAGTTCTAAATCATCATCTACTTTGGCTTCTATACAGCAGGTTCAGAGTCTGCAGACACTTTTTTTGTTACAGACCCCACAGGGAAAAGCCAGTTATTTCAAGAGAAAGGAATGCATTAATGTCTGCACTCCATAGTTATTCATTAATATTTTTCTTGCACCGCTTCCATAGTTCTAAACACCCTATGCTTCATAAAAGAGAGAGAAAAAAAAGCCAAGGAAAGCCATTAAGCTTTTCAGTCCTGAAGCACCAGACTTCAAGACTAGGGTGCATTTCCTTTGATTACTGTGGAAGAAAGATGGAGCTGGGCCAGCAGCACCCAACACCACTGCAAAATTGAGAGCCTTCTGCAAACGGATGGTCCATGGAGCCTTTGTGTCTTGTGAAGCCACCAGTTGTCCATGGTCCATCCCAGCAGCAAGCCTGGGATACACGTTTGGGGTCAGACTCCAGCCAGGGGCTGGGGCCTCTCCACCCCTGAGTCGCCCCGCCCGTGTGCATGACTTCCACCACAAACTGCACATCAGCTGCTTCCTGGGCCGCCCGAGCTAATGACAACCCAGCTGGCATTCGGTCACTGTCCTTTTAGAGAGCTTCATTCTGCTCCAAATGATGGCAAAGATTCAAATCGTCCAACCAGACTCCGGCTCCTCTGCAGGGCAGGCAGGGCTGGCAAAGTTCTCCAAAGAGAGCAGCAGCATCTCTGTTCTCGATGCTTACGCTGGTCATGGGGGGAAGAACAGCACAGGCTTTTTTCTTCTTCAAACATGAGCCGCACATCTCTCAAAGGAGAAATCCCAGCTTCTCTTCTTCCCTCGAGGCAGGAATAGGAGTTCTCCTACAGGCAGAACAGGACAAGAAAGGAGTTAAGGCTAAACCTGTGCTGGGTGAACACTACAAACCCCCCGGTACCGCTGGCGTGGCTGGGGGAGGCGGCCTCGGTTCTGCCACATCCTGGAAAGCAGGACGGGAAATGAAATCTCCTGTCTCATGGTGCAGCTATTGCAAACACAGGCTCTAATGAGCTGTTACCCCAAACACAGCAGGAAAGGGAAGAGAAAGTGAGTAAGGATACCTTTATGGAAGTTAATTAATTTGCTTTTATTTTTTCCGCCTCGTTCTTGTGAAAAGCACTCATCCTCCTTGAAACATCTACAGATAAAATCCAGCTATCAGATCAAAGCTGCAGGAGCTTGGCAGAGCCAGTTTTCTGACACCTCCTTGTGCTTTTACTGCAACAATAGGAGTACCTGAGAAGAGAAGAATATATTTCAACTTTCTCTGGTCAAAGACAGCTCCTGCAAAGACAGGCATATCTCAAAAGTATGAAGCTGCCTTGGGGAAGGCAGGACATTGCTAAGCACAAATCTAAGAGCAGACTGCGAGCAAGAAGGGGAACACAGATCTGATATGAGCTATTGCAGGGGTGCACTTAGTCCTCGCAGTTATTAAGGAATAAAACTACACAGGTCAGTCAACGAGGAGGCTGGGAGAAAAGTCATCTTTTGCAGCGGGTGTACAACCATCCATATCCCTAATGTATAGGATTTGTACTGCAAATCCGGAGCATCCTATTCTCATTCAGATTGGAAAGATTAATTTTATGATAATTCAACGCAGTTAAGAGGACTCACTGGGTTTTTACTTACATGTTAATACATTCCTTGAGGCTTATGCAAAACTGATACACAAAGGCTCCTTTTGGTGGACTTCAGCAGCATTTTTCAAGAGGTGGAATGGAGCAGCTGCAGATCACCAAACCAAGTGTCCTGGATTCCACTGAAAATCCTAGAGAAGGTGGCACTGCAAGGCTATCCAGGTACAGAACCATATAGAAATGGTCCCCGCTTAAAGGATGAAAAACAAATTATGGCAGGAAGTTACACCTTTGGGAGCACAAGAACAGGACAGAGGTGGGGAAAGAGCAGCAGGGAAGATGTTCCCTGTTCCTTGGCCTCTGCAAAACCCCAAAGTCTCTTCTCTGTTCTTGTCCCTCCCTTGGCAGTGAAGCTCTGTGGTGTTCTCCTTGTAGACTTCTCTGAGCATTTTCCTTTCTTCCCCCAGTGTCTTTGGGAGAATTGATTTGAGACATCCCAGGTCTGATCTGCAAGCCATTGAAGAACCTGCCTCATTTCTTAGCAAACTGATGGGCTTTATTTTTAAAATGGAGCAGGGCTACTGTGGAGCTCTGACCTTTTTCAGTTCCTGCTGCTGCTGCTTAGCCAAGACTTCATTGCTGTAGGGCAGTGCCCCTGGGTTTTGCCATGGATACCCGCTTATTGCAACAACAGCAGATGAAACATCCCCCTTGGAAGCTCCACAGTTAAATAAGTTAACTGGAGAGCAAGGGACTTACTGTGGGAACTGTTTGGTTTGTTAGTTTTACTAATGCTCAGTCTGGATGCTGGCCACCAGCAAGGCTGTGAACAGGGAGATCTTGAGGGGAGCTGCATGCAGTGGCATTTGGTTTAGGTTATAGCAGGAAATTCTGCATCTGGGCCCTCTGTCTCAGATTTTCTGGTTTGGTGCCCTGAACACACCATAACCATTGCTTAACCCAGAGCTGCTGCTGCAGCAAGAATTAGAAAATGAAAATCATTCTTCTTTGGGCCACTTGTAACAAAATAGTTGAGCAGAGGATGTTCCCAATCAGGGCTGCTTTTTGGCTTTGGTTTCTGTAGGAATCTTCCAATGGGACTATTTCCTCTTCTGAATATTCCAGAACTGGGGATACTGAGTGAACCCTGTTTCCTTTTGCTGGCTACACTGGTTACACACAAGCAGCTCATCAGCTCTAGTGGGCACAGAGTGATCTGGTTTAATATGCAAGTAACCTGCATTAAAACAACCTAGATATGGGCATTGGTAACTCTGGGACTGAGAGAACAACAAATGGGACACCTCACTCAATTACTCAATTCTGCTGGACCACAAGCAAATGGTAGAGAGTGTAGCTAAAGGAAATGTCATTAAAAGTCTAATTCTACTGCTCCAAATCTTCCTGCCCTCCCATTTCATGTGCCTTCACAAAATGAAAATTGCATATCTGTGCCATGACAAAGGACAAACAGAACCATGGTGATTGCAAACAAGATTCCTGAAAAAAAAAGAGGCTTGGGGAAGAAATTGCACAGCTCATAACTGCTTGGAGGATCTTGCCACAGGAAGTGCACTGCAAGCCTTGGATATAGGTCTAGATGAAAATAAAGACGTAATATGGCCAAGGAAACTGAGAGGCTGTGCCATCACATTGCTCATACCTCTGCAAGTGCCAGCAGGGAGAATGTCTGTACTCAGGAATGTTGTGCTTTGCTCTTTGTGCCACCATCACCGTTTCCCAGGAGTTCCTCACAGCACAGCTTGGCACTTGTCCTTCCACAAGCCCTTGTGCCAGTCATGTGTGTCAGCGGAAGGGTGAAGCACCTGCTGGGGACCAGGAAGGACAAGGTCAGCAAGGAAAGGTGCTTCAGTGGACCGGTGGTGAACACGTGCTGCAGCCACCCTGAGTGGTCAAACCTACATTTCTTGGTGCTGGTTACTCTGCACTTGCAGAATTTCTCCACCATCTCCAATCCTCTGTTTATCCAGGTACAGCTCCTGGGAGCTGTGTGTGCAGACTCTCCCCAGCCTTGGCAAAGCACTCTGGGGAGCTGGAATGACACTGGGCTGGGGACGCAGCCCATCAGCCCGGGCCTGCCAGCTGGGGATTGTCACAGTCTGACAGCAGGGAGCTGGGCTGGCTTTCTGAGCAATCAAAATACTGCCCTTGATTAGGATGGTGGCTTGTTTTCTGGCATTGTTGGCATCTCTGCCAAATAGTTTTGTCATCATCAGTATTGTAATGCCTTGGCCTAGAGCAGTGGTAACCCTTGCCTTTCCTGTGACCTTGGGGATGGTCTCTCTTTGACCTCTTAGTGAGTGACTAATGAAAAGTGCAGATGTTCATATTGCAACTAAATTATGCAACAAACCCAGGAAACGCTTCACTAGCTGATCTTTGTTTCTTCTTTACTTTGTAGAAGGCAGGAAAGGGATAGTAAAGGGTTAGAAACAGAAGAGGAACAGGACAAAGCAAACAACTCATGGTGGTTTCTGGGACAGAAGTTTCTCTCCAGATTTTTTTCTCCACAACTCCTCCACTGGCAGTAAGCATTGGGGAACAGGAGCTGTAAGATAAAGAGAGATGCAGAAAACTTTGTCCTGCTATGACAGCATTAGGTGTTGTCAGCAGAACATTAAATACGTAAGTCAAAACACTGCCCATTTCTGCAGGTTTGCCTTTGGTGATTCATGGAGGAAGAGTGTCTTTAGAACTGGCTCAGATATCCCCAAATCTGCAAGGCAGGGCACAGGGAGAAGGGAGAGAAAGATAAGGAGATAAAATCACTTGTTCTCACCTGCTAAACACAACCTCCAATAAAGAAACTGTTCCTTTCCTGAATTCCTGCACAGAAAATGTTGTTTCCATTCTCTTTAATGGAAATATTGTCCCATCTCTCTCAGGCTGGAATTTAATTATCAGAAGGGTTTTCCTCCCTCAAAAAGTTTTTTAGGAAAAAACATTCCATTTGAGTCAAACATGCAAACTACATCTCAAAATAGTTAAACAAATATTTTTGCTATTTCAATTTTATGTTGTACTTTGGGAATATATTAATTGTAACTTCATATGTTTGAAGTTTGAAAACCATAAAACTACATTCTTAAATGAGCAAGACATCATTTAATATTCTTTAAAGGAAGGTTTTCTTTAAAGAAAATGTGAGGCCTTTTGAAACAGCATTAATAATTTTAATTTTTTTTAAGCGTTTGTGGAGTTGTTATGTTAAAACTAAGTGGTATTTTCTGATTTAAAAAAAGAAAATGCCAGAAGGTTTCTAACAGTCTCTGCCAAAGCTGCCAGGGCCACATCTCATGACCTTTTCATGGGAGTGCTCGTGACACTGGTAGCACAAAGTGAGCAGGAACTGTCCACCCACTCCAACCAGGGAATAGTCAGGACACAGAAAAACATTAAAGAAGATGTCTCAGCTCTGGGATGTAGAGCACAGCTGAAAGGACACAACAGATATTCTTAACAGCAAAAGACAAGTGACTCCAGAGCTGGAACACATCCATAGCGTAGGGGCAGACTCAATTTCCATCCCACTTCCCACAGGTGAGCACACCCAGGTCTCAGCCATGGATCACCTCCTTAACCTCATGGTCTTTTCTCCAGGCTGCTGTATTTCAGTCCTCACTAGTACAGACTCTTGTGTCACATCACATCCAATGAGGTAAATAATCCATCTACTCTGATATCGCTTTTCCAGTTGTGATACTTTTAGAAGGTATTTAATGCCCACAATGAACCTGGCTAGGTGCAGAAGACCATACACAAAAAGAAAAAATATTGGCTTGGTAATTAACCTTCCTTAAAGGTTTTGTTTGAAACTCTTAGAGCCTTCTAGTTACCATGTCTACTCTATTCAAACACAAGGCAGCAAAGGTTCGTTGCAGTGGTTTTGAACAGGATATAAACACAATTGAAATGCCAAGACAACAAACCAACATATCAGCATTGGATACAGAAGCTTTATCCATGGAGCCAGGAAAGGTATTTAAAAAGAAAACCAGAGTTACCTGCACTGAAATGTGGGCAGGATGATTCCAGCTTCTACATGATCTCGAAAAGTCCAAAATGGGCCTTTTACAAATAAAAAAATCAGTTATGATTATGGTGCCACAGCAGGGCAGCACAATCACTGACTGGAAGGGTCAAAGCTCACTTGGGCAATGCCATCCGGCTCCTGACAGTCCAACATCCACATCCAATCAGCTGGAGCAGTGATTCCTGATGAGGAAAAGCAATCAACAGTCAACAGGCAGTCGCCAGCAACACGATGTCCCCAACATTGCAACAGGACAATGACATCAGCTGAACATGACAAGTGAAACAAAGGCAGGCTGCTTCCTGCTAAATCACACGGCCCAGTTGGTGCCCATCATGCCTTTAGTTCGTGGGGAAGCACATAGAGAAAGGTGTTAGACAATAAAGAGGGCATGTTTTACATGCATTCTCAGGAGGACACAAAGGCTGGCAGATCAGCTGATCTGCATTTTGAAGTTAAGCTCGTGAATGAGGTGTATGGATCAGTACTAAATCAGGAAATCCATTCTGCTTCTTGGAGTATGGTTTTCCTTTTGCCAGCCTGGGGGTGCCAGGGCCAGTCCTTCCTCAAAGGACATTTTCATCAGCCTACAAGGAGAAAAAAACACTCTTCTGTTTCCTTAGCAGAAGTGTGGCTGTGACAGCACCATCCATGAGGAGGCCTGTTAAGAGCGAGGTAGTAGCAAGTGGATCACTAGGGGGGAATGTTACCCTGGGCCAAGCCATGTTCAGAACAGTTTGGAGAGTTTAGTCATGCTGTCTCTCATCTCCCTACTGCTGTTTGCAGGACCACCAAAGAAAGGTGCTCAGATGATGAACTGGATGAGCTCAGCCATTGTGACAGACACAGGTCAGCACTGCAGAATGACTCCAACTGCATCACGCAGTCAATGGCTGAACAAAAGCTAGAAGGGTTCAAAGAAAAAGGTTTTGCTAAGCTGTTCTCTTTAAACAGACATTTGCCATCTTTCTGTGGTTTTTTGAAAAGCTGTTTCAGCCCAGTGAAAGTGTTTCTGAAATGCTACATACTCATGTTTGAAGTCTGACAGCGTTCCACAGATGTAAATGTTCTTTACAATTCTATAGATACTGTTCCATAAATTAACCATTAATGCCTAAACAACCAACTGCTGTCTGCAACCCTGCTGCTACAGACCTAGAATGAACATTACTTAGGAAAGGGAGACCTCCAAGGAAAAGAGTCAGGTATCTGCAGAAAGCAATTACCTGTCAGTAAGTGATACCTGACTCCATATAAATCCCACTGTTACAGCAGGAGCATGGCAGACATCTGTCCTTCCAAAGAAAAAAAGGTTGTAAAGATTGTATTTGAACTCCAGTTTTAGTCATTTGAAAATAGTTTGAGCTACTGCATTATGCCTGCCCTTTACTGAGTGCAATAATCATGGCATATTCTAAACAAAATGCATCTCCCTTTGCTGTAGATCAGTAATGAGCTGCATTTCATAGGCAAGGAAAGGAAGGTGATTGAACCAGTTGGCAGTGGGTCAGGAAAGGACATTTGAGCTTACACCTTTGTGGGAGATGGCACAACTGTGAGGAAGTACCTTGGGACGGGTTGAAGAAAATCCGTTACTTGAGTTTTATTTCGTAGCGTTCCCAGGAACTGAACATTATCCCTCTCCTTGTCTGGTCCAGCAAACCAACAATCTGCATTTAAGAAACATTAATGACAGAAAGCATTCCCTACCAAACTACAAAGCATTTGTTAGTACACCCCCAAGAAGGAGAGGCTTAGCTGACCTGGGTATTTAACATGCAGTTTCCAGCGTTTTTCTATTCCACAACAAACTCATTGTTGGATCTCAGCCTATCCACACCTCACACGTATAAAGCAGTTACTGCCTGCAAAAGACACCCTGGGCAGCAAAGGGTAAACTTTCCCCATGCCCAGGGAAGAGCATTACCTTAATCTCTTATCTAGGCCTGCTTTTCAGTGGCACTTGATACAGGAGCTATACCAAACACTTCCTTGAATACATAAAGGCAGGGATTGGGTTACACACGATTCAAGATCTGTGCCACCAGTAAAACAAAAGCTCCTATATTACCTGGCACATGCCTGCTAAATTATTGAAGTGTCCCTTCAAACTGAATATATTCACTGGATAATTAGTCAACAGAAGAAAATGGTTTCTCTTTACAAAGCTAATGTTGACAGGTATTGTATCTTTTATGCACTGTAACAAAAAGCATTTGCAGAGCTGATGCAACACAAACATGTGGAATTGCTCTGTCCATGCACAAGTGTTCCCAAGGCACATGGTCCCCTTTGTGGTGCTGCCTCAGTCTCATATTACCTTACAACCAAGACCTAAAAATGCAAATTACTTTTACCAAATGTAGCACCATGCCCATTTCAGAAGCAGGTAAATAGTGCAAACAGCTGGAAGTTTGCTTCACACCTGAGGAAGGAGTGACATCAAACTGGCACAGGTACCAGCCTGACCCCCCTCATGCTGCATCAAGTAGGACCTACCTGGGGCTGTGCAGACAGTCACTGCCACTCTCAGCTCACACTGCTGTAGCTGATGTCCCAGTGTGCCACTCCAGAGGCTGCGCTCTCGTGGGCTTGTTCCCTGCTGCAGATCCTTGGGAACACCGGCTGCTCCGTGTGCACACAGAACACAATGGCAGTTCCAGCATGTCTGCTGAAAGCACCACAGCCAGCCGGCTGGTGTTGCTGTGTTTATTCTGACCTGGCAAGGGAAGAACAGCAGCAGTTTCCTCGCACGGAATGGCTGTCCTGTTGCTGAGAGCAGGATGGGCCCTGCACTGCTGTATATAAACCTAAGCTTACCTGGAAATACAAATAGATGGCTTCCAGCTGTTTGAACACCAGCTGCAGGATGAAATAGGGTTCTACCAACTCCAACTCACAGCCCGAGGTGTGCAAAGACAACATTCTCTCAGTGCAGGTATTACTGGGTTTTTTGCTTTTGAATTACACCTGTTACACCTGACACTAACGGGACAGATGGGTTCTTTTAGGGGTCTTTAGCAGAATAAAGACAGCACTAAATTGTAGTTACAATCAAGGTTTTCTCAGTGGGATATTCTGGTTAGCATAGCACAGAATTTATGATTAATATGGCACAGGATTTCTACAAGTAGCATCAACACGGTACAATCTGTAAGCAGCATAATATAGAATTTATAATATAATTTCTTATAGCCTGGACCTTCTGCAGGCCTGAGAATCTTAATACATGGTTTAGTGTATCAATGTAACAATTATCATATAGACTTGGAAATCGTGTCACAAAATGAGTCACTCAGTCCTGAGGAAGCAGAGGACAGTGGAGGCAGCTGTGGCCATGAGGGGTCACAGGTCACTGTCCAGCAGCAGTTTGGGTCCCAGATCTCCACTGCGGATTTCTAACTCCATGATTTCACAGACAGAGCCCTGGGTGCTGTTACACTTCCCTGTCTGTGATGGGCTCAGCAGCAGCCCCAGGCTGGCCGGGTGCCTGGGACCTTCAAGGCCAGCAAGGAGGGGAGGAATGAGCCTGGAGCCCAGGAATCCTGAGGCCAGCAGCGAGGGGAAGAAGAAACGTGTTTGGTTGACTTGGTTCAGAGGACCTTCAGGGCCTGATAGTGAGAGAAGGGGAACAAATACATGATCTGCTTGGTCAGATGTCTTTCTGAGCAGCTAAAAGAGCATCTCACAGTTTGTTCTAAAAACTTGGGTTATGTTATGGATATCAGGTACGCTCCTGAAAAACTCAAAATCAGAAATTATTTCCATCTTCTACTGTTCCCTGAGTATTGTGGGATAACTTGCTTTTACAAATAACTGTACCTTGCATTCCAGTAGCACTCCAGCTCTGTGCAGAGCTCCAGGCGTGCAGGGAAACCTCTGCTCAGGAGCCAGCAGCACTGCCATCGCCTGGCACCACAGCGGAGTTACAGCAACGGCTTCAAACTGCAGCGTTCTGTGCATCCTGCAGCTGCCGGGGTAGAGACAGTTACTGGGGAATTGTTCCTGTTCTGAATTTGTTCCAGTCATTATTGTGTGCTGCGGCTCCAGATGATGATCATCACCTGGCTGGTAAAGCTGAACAACCCTGGGGAAATGCTTTACACGGTGAATCTGCATCAGAGATTTTTTAAATACATCAGTCTTACCCAAACGACTGCAAATGACACTTAACCAATCTGGAGACTTAAAAATTAACAGCCATTTCATTTTGCCCAGGTTCTACAAAAGGCAAACAAATTAGAAATAAATGGTTTCTATCATGTCAAAGGCCGGGTAGTGTAAAACCTCGTGATAGTGATCTGACACAATTCCTCATCGTGGGCAGTTGCCCAGACACCTCATCTGCAAACAGCACTTCTACACCATTAAACTGAGGCAGGCCTAAGCAATAGTGTTATTGAAATATCCTACATACACCTAATCCCACCTCCATCTCAAATCCACTCCTCTCTGGAGAACAACTCCGTGACCAGTTTTCCTGGCCTAGGAGCTAAGCTGGAGTACTCACCAATTCAGGATTGCATTTCCTGTGGCAGATGGTAAATCAATACTCTCCCTGCCTGCCATTGTGCAAACATGTCTTGTTTCATCTGTGAAAGGCTTTAGCAGACAAACTTTGCCAATAACTTCGTTTTCTGAAGTACATTTCATTAAACCAATGTGCAAAACCACTGACTGAGAGCAGCAGCAGGAAGAAGAAACATTTTCATCTGAAAATGTTGTAAAATGTTCCCATTTTGAGGGGTTTAACTGGACTGCTCTTTATGCCAAAGATTATTTTCCTGCAATAAACCACACTGACAGCAAACTTCCAGAAAACTAAAGAAGTTATTTTATAAATCAAGAATTCCTATGGTCAGCTTTGGGTTTGTTAGAATCTTACATTCTTCACTCAGTTTTTTTGGACAGGTAACTGCCATAGAATAGCAAGTTAATACATTTCCAGAAATGCACTAACACTTTAAAGGGTGTGAATAAACTCTCACTTATTTTTGATGCTTGAAGGGATACAGCTGTGTGTACCTTACAACAGAACCTCACAACAGTTCCAGGGAACAGCAAATCGCCAATGCGTTCTCTTAACTTGGGTAATGGAAAACAATTCGGTTCAAAGGCTGACTCTCCTCCGAGCACATCTAATGTGCACAGCAACAGGATGGAAACTATGTCCTTCTAAAATTAGTCTGAACAAGTAGCAAGTGATGACTAAATAATTCTGAAGCCTCACTGACAAGGAAATTCAGTCCAGCAGAGTAAGTACTCAACATATTAACACATAATGTGTTATGAAACAAGACTCACCAGTGCTGGCCTCAGCGTCCACTGAAGTAGCAACTCCACTGGATCCCAGAGAAATGTACCTGCTGAACTCATCTATTTTCTCTCACTCGTTCACATTGTTGAGTATTTTAAAAAAATGAGATTTTTTTGAAGCAATTAACAACGACACATTCCGTTTCTCCCTGTTTACACCAGTGGGAGTTCTGCACACATCAGTGATCACAGACACCTAATCCCGAGCCTGTAGTTGCTTGGTGGCATTCAGTTGACTGAGAAGTCTGGAAAAATGTGCTAACAACCAAAGATTGCTGCATAACAATCACAACCTTAGGGAAAAAAAATCAAGAGAAACCAAAGAAATGTCTGAGCAAATGACCAGCTACTGGTATAAGTGCTGGGAACTCTTTCCTACCTTAAAGAAAACAAATAGTTCATGAATGTGAAATCTAAAACTATGTAAAACATAGAAGTAGCAGGAAAAGAAAACACTATCTTGAGAAATAAACCAGAAAAATGCAATCTCTCAACAAAGCAGAGTTGGGTGTATTTCAAGGACTTTCCTCTATACCAAACAAGAAATACCCATCCAGCAAAAACTGATGAACACAGAGAAGAGTCTGGAGTGAAAGGACAGTGGGCTGGAGAGAGTTTGAAGAGTCTATGATTCATTTGCAGTCACGTTGTCAGGTGTTTGGCTGCTGAAATAGCAATGAACTTGATTCATTCTCACAAAACAAAATGCCTTTCACACCAGTTCTCCCAATTCTTTGAGACAAACCTACGGGAATCATTCACAGTGAAACAGAAGTTGGAAAATGCATTGGATTCTCAGCTCAAGCAGCTGGAGGAAAAGGACCTGACTTTCTGCAAATGTCTCTGAATTACAGTGAAAGGCCAAGAAGCTGCTTTTAAATATGAAGCACATTACCTTGCCCACATTATTGTAACAGAACTTCTGAATATAAAAAAGCATTTAGTAAAAATTTTATTTGAAATGTAGCATGAATCCGTAACCATCAGCATCAAACCATAACAGTTTTACAGAGAATTTGTACAATATGCCATGTATTTCTATACATGCTCCCCCCATGCCCTTTTTATTCAGTCATTATCAAACAAACAATAGTTAGACAGGAATAATAAGCATTCACTTCCAAAAAGAAAACTTTGGCATGTATACAAATGGCTAATTAAAAGTAAACAGTGGTAAATTCAAGTCAGAAAGAGACCCACTCGTTTTGTTTCACAGCATTTTTGATCAGGATGAAGCTCCCCAGCACTACTTTCTAGTTAATACAAAAATGAGTACTTTTTTCAGTCCTGAACACCCTGTTACAGGACAAAACCATGTCAAGAGAGATGTAAAAAATTCAACTTTTAACTCTAAAAGGTGTCAGCTTCAAAGCAGTTTAGGTCAAAGGGATTTTGCACACATGGGTTTGGTCATGAATAAAACCTTCAAAGGTTTGCTCATGTTCCTGAACTCTGTATCACTGAGCTGTTTCACCACTTGGCACCACTGCAACTTCTCCTTTGAACTAGAAAAAGCAGTTTGCTCAGAAGTCATGTCCACTGCAAGAGGGTCAGAAAAATCTAAAGTTTGCACTGGGCCCATCTTCTGTCTTGAGTTTCTGTCACTGCTGTTGGCCCCTTACATACCTTCCTAGTCATCTAAAAAAGGAAGGAAAACTATTTGCAAGGCATTTCCTCCTGGCACACAGCAGACAATGCTTCTATTTCAAAAACCAGAAAGCAATGAAAGAACCCCTGAATTATTAATAAGAAAAAAACAAGCCTCCTTTGAGAAGAATTACTGGTGATTCTCCAAGTACTTACAAAAAATACAGTATTTATACAACTTCTGCAGAACTATTATAATTAACATATTTTAATGTAGTACTAACAAAATAAATCCAGAAATACAAATGGTTGCACTTCAAAGCAGGAACATCTACCCCAGATGTTGATTTTGCTGCAATTTCATTATTGCTGTGGAACAGAGAGTGGTTAAGTCACCTCAATACGAGCCTTTCTTATACACATCAGAGTATCTAATTTGGAAAATGTTCTCCAGCAAGTCAGAATACATTTAGTGTAATTTTTACAGTTCCTGCTAAATGTCTGTGATCCAAAGTTGACTGAACCATGGTGCAACAGGGCACAAATGGCAGAAGAGCAGAGGCAGGAAGGGCAGAACAAGTAGAGGAGCTCAAGTCAGACTCACTACTTCTTATTCCTGGGCTTCAGCTCTTCTGCAGCATTTCGCAGAAAAATGTAGTTTTTCTTTTGTGGATTATAGAATTCATGACCCTAAAGACAAAAATAGTCTACATTTACTCTCTTCAAAGAAGAAATATCAGCATTACTTAATATGTAAGAATATGAATATTCCATTAGTATGGTTTATTAAGATTTAATCTTAAAGCCTTTAAAACCAGATATTGGACCACAGTGGTGGATTAGAAACAGCTTACTTTACCAAGGAATTACAAGAACTATACATATAAAGGAAAATCAAGAGACTTTTATCCATTTTTAAGGTATAAAATATTTTTCATAAAAAATAACCACGTATCTCTTACGTTCTGCTTTACAGATGCAGCCTAAGAACTCAAGATGGTTTCTTTTAAATGTCATTCTAGCCACAGAAGAAACTAAACCTTTAAAGGCCACCCAGCTTCACTTCATATTTTCTATCTTTTAAATGACATATGGTCACACCTTTTCAAAGTGAAGCCCAAGTTCTACAGGCAACTGCAGAGCTTTCTGTTCCCCAACTGCATATGCAAATATACTAATTTGCATATTCATGTTATTTGCATACACATTACCAAATTAGTATCCAAGTATCCAAATCAGGGGGAGTAAACACTAATAAAGCTACTGAAGTCCAGCATGCAAGTTGGAAATTACCAACGCTATGGACAAGAAATGGTTCTGGGAAGGAAGGTTAGTACTTAGCACCTACTGATTTTACTACTTAATATTGGTTTACAGATCTGAAAGATATCCCTGCAGTCTACCCAAGCATCAGAACTGAAGAATTCATCTGCCCTGGCACCAACAAATATTTTAATGCACTAAATACAATGCAGTGAATTAAAATTTAGCTCTCTGTGGCATGCAATCGAGTTGATCTACGTGATTTCTGCATTCATTTCACCCAAAACCACAAGGAACATTATCCTCCAAACCCTGAAAATTAGTTACATTTCAAGCTTTCTAACCCTCTTCTTAAACTATTAAGTATTGATTTTCCAAAGATTATGGTTTGCTGTGGTTCTGCTGCACCTGTATTGTTAATTCTGGAAGAGAAATACATCAATAAGCACCATCAAAAGCCTCACTGAGTGGCACTGAAAATTTAACACTGGGATGTTTATAAAGTCACAGCTTTTTTTCCTGCACAAGCAGCAGAGATGTGCATTTCACAAGCTCTGTGGGAAGCTGCCAGGGTGCCACACTGCCCACGGCACAACGTGTGTGAGCAACCACAGCAGCCTCTGAATCAGGAAATTTACATTTTGCTCATCCACATTTGCAAACCTGCATCATTTAGCAATCTTGTCCAGCTGAAGCTGAAACACCACGAATTCACAGCTTCAGTGTTAAACTTCATCGGGTGGCCAACATGGCCATTGTAAGTTTTCTTAGAAATCAGAAAGATTCAGCTACTACTTATAAAGAACAGCAAAAGCCTCACAAGAAAAAGTCTTAGGTGTCAACTGCAAGTATGAACACGAGTCTAAACCTTTCTTACCTTCGACCAATCGTAGCTGGAAGCATATGCAAATATATTGCCATTGTGGTTGAAACAACAAGCAGATATTGGCTGGTCCAGCTGCTCTGAGGTTTTTAGCTTTGTCCGTGCATCTTTATCCCAAAAGCTGAATCTCCCATCAGAGCCTACTGTTGCCAGAGTACCATGGACAGGGTGGAATGCTATCCCATTGACCTGCAGAACCACACAAAACACCATGTAAAACCCCACACGTAGCAACAGGTGATGGCAACACTCACAGCAGATGTGCTGAAGCCTGCAAGAGTAAATGCACAAGATTTCAACTAGATACAGCTCTTCGTTTTTAAATTTCTTTTTTGGAGGAAAAAACCCAAAAAGCAACCAAAGAAAAACCACCAAAGCAAAAAGAAAAGCACCATCTTTTTGGCCTAGTACCTAATAATTCAATGCATAATGCCATTACACAACTATTGTTTCAATATCTGCAAAATTAACAAGTGTCAACTCCACTTGCTGACAAGAAGATTCAATGAAAGGCTGATCTAGTGCTTGTTTTATGGGAAGTATAAAAATTTGCCTTTCCTCTTAAAGAATGACTATGACAGGTCTTTAAACATGTCTAAGACAACTTTAGGCAAGATAAAAGGTCAAGGAGAACAAACAATTCAGAGCCAATTTTACATGAGGAGTGTACAGTGCATGTATGATACATGGTACAGGTTGGAAACTCACAGCATAGATATCCTGAGGCGCTGATGTGTTTGTTCCGTTGGAGCGATGGCATTTAAAAGTGAAATTATCTTTTGCACTGGGAAAGAAATAACAAAAAAGGTTTTTTACTTTCATCATTGTCAACTGAGCAATGAAGAAAGGATGTTTTATTAAATACTTACGGGTTTGGGGGGTTGATATAATGAATAGCTACTCTCCCTTCAATACTTCCAAGGGCAAATCCAGTTGGTTTGTTCACTTTGTCTTTGAAAATAGCAACACAGCGATGCTGAATTTGAGAAAGATACAAAGGAGTTTTAGACACAGACATCTTTTCCACAGGGACACAAAACATCACAGGCTTCAATGCAAGGTAAAGCAAAACCACTAGCAAGGTCAAGAGATAGCTCAAATTCTGTTGAGAATTTGGGCCACAGTATTTAATTTCAAAATCCTTGTGAAGATCAGCAATAGATCAATGGCAAACCAGGTCATTGCCATGCTAAGACAACTTGGTTTTGAAACACTGCATGTTTTTACAAAAAATATCAAGCCCAGGATGTCAACAATCCGTACAAACACAAATATTATTACTTACCTGGTGTTTAAGAGGAGATTCTATTCTTCTAAATTCAGAAGGTTGATTCTCTAACTGATAAACTATCAAACCCCTTTCTGCAGTGGCCACAGCTGCCATAGGATGAACCTGGGTAAGGTTGGAAAACAGGTTGGAAGAGAGACACTTGTGTTAATTGCATGGCAGAACACCCTGAAGAACTTAAAGGAATGAGAGGGAGGGAAATAGGAAGCAGATAAAGAACAAAGTTAATTTACACACATATCTTCAAACACAACAAGTCAGTTTTACTCTGCCACTGAGAAATTAAACGCATCAAAAATTTTCTAATTATGAGCTGACTCTTCCAGTGTGAAGTGCAATGGTGGTTTACAAACTTGTCCAGAACTAAGGGTAGGTCAGTCCTCATGCTGATTTTTGTGATGTTAAAAGGACACTAAGTATGTTTTGTACGATGAAAATCCCTATTTTCCAGGCGCTGATCAAGATCAGATTACGTTCTTGTACTACAATCACACAGCGATCAAACACTAACAGTATTCAAGTCCTGTCCTACAGAAGCCCCCAAGCTTATTCCCACTCCCAGTTTTCCAGCTGGCACCAGTTTACCACACATCCTGACTTACCACATCTGCACAGTAACATCTTTCAGGGAGCTGCAGTGTCATCATAGGTGTTGGTGAACGGGTATCCCAGAACTGATGGGAACAGAGAAATAAACAAACTTACACTTGGAGCTCAGGATACACTTAAAATTACTACAGGAGAGAGAATATCACTGGCACCAAGCTGTTTCATTCTTGTTATAGTCAGAATAGTGCAACTCTCAGTGAAGTGAGGCTATTCCATTAATTATTAAATCTTAATAAAATATTTTCACTTCACATAAATGTTTTTATACCCAGATTGCCAGCACACTTCGTGTCCATTTGTTCAGGTAAAAATCATACCTTCAAAGTTTTATCCCAGCTCCCTGTCATCACACAGCTGTAATTTGGTGCTTTAATCCAATGGATGGTCTTCACAGGAGCATCGTGCTGAAGAAAGAAAGGACAAACACACGCACAAGAAGCAATCATTAGAGACTAACCCTCTTTGTAAATTATAACTGGTAACTAATTCTAGTCACCATAATTACATATTCCACAAACAGACATTAACTTCTAATATGAGAACATAAATTGTAATCCCCGTTATTGGTGCAGTAGAGAGCTGGTATCTGTGAAGTGAATTGAGTGACTTCTTAAAAATTTTTTTCCCTCTAATGCAGCAGGGTGACTTAGTGAGATCACTGCAGCAGTGCAAAAGAGCTCTCAAGTAAAACAGAGGAAACAGGTGCATAGGGTTTTTAAATCACTTTGATCACTATCTCAAAAATATAAAAATTAGAAAGGTAGCTTTTAATAAAAACAGAAAAAGAAAAAACCCATTTGGTACTTTGGGCTTTACTTACTTGTGCAATCTGAATTGCTTGATTACTGTTGAGATCCCACATCTTGGCAGTTTTATCACAGGAAGCAGTAAATACTTTACTGCCATCCTAAAAAACAAGAATAAACCCAAGAGATTAACTGGCTCTATTGGAAAACTGGCATGTCTCATTCTCTGCTAGTAACAGTGTAGCATCAATGTAACATGTACAGGGATTGCAAGACAAAGAAGAAACAAAAAATCAAATTTAATGATGACTATGTCATGAAAGAACAAATGGTGCTGGCTTTTATCTAGCATTTAATACTCTCCTAACTTTTAAACTCACTTTTAGCCTTCTTACATCCATGCCAGCCCATCCCATTAGGACACACTTAGCAATTTACAGCAATTTAAGTCTACACAAGAACCACGGGCTGCAGCTACACGTGGCACTCCTCTGCCTGCAAACTACACGCCAATTTACTCAGACTTTTGGTAAAAAACGTGCATTTGTTTTTGAATAAGAACGTACATCACTCCAGCAGGCATCCAGTACGGGCCCTGTGTGCATCTGCTGAGCCTTTGGAATTGTCTGTCCGTTATCCTGAACTTCCCAGCAGCGAACCTGTAACAGGAGAAGCAAATGCACATAAATCATATTAACAGGAACTTGAAAAGACTTGTCTTGAAGACCCCAGCCTTAGTTTATCCAACAAAGTATATGGTTAGAAACACCAAAGTCTGGGTTTTTCCCAGAACTAGTGAAACATTATTTTTTCTGCTTATGTTCCCCTGACCTGTAGAGCCAAAACTCAAACCCACAACTCTGCCTCAAGAGTACCTTGCAAACCTGTAACCCCTCACCACACTGTCCTGGAGAACCCTTAACCCTCAGCTGGGCAGAACACAACAGTTAGAAAACATGCCCACATTTGACTTCCCTCCCTGCCTGAGCCAGCTGGGATCTCATCCTTCAAACCAAAAAAACTTGTTATGACAACTTAATTAATAACTTAATCTTTTAGGGTTTGCGCTGTCAAAGTGGATGATTTATCAACTATGTCAAACTTAGTGCCTTGGTACCAGACATAAATTTTGGAGTTCTTCAACAAGTTAGGTGTTCAGGTACCCTGCACAAGCTTCTAGCGCAAGCTCCATTTTGCAGTTTAGACACTTTATTCATCTGCATGTCTAACTGAGAGTACTTACATCATTTGCCCAGGATCCTGCAATGAGGAAATTACCCGGCAGCGTTGGTGGACTAAATGCTAAACAAGATATGCTGTCATCAGGTGGAGATGTTACTTCGATATCCTATAAAGGACAGGAGACAGAGGAAGATTTGCCACATTTGAAAACTGTGAACTGAGCTCTTATTACTTCAATAGAACGAGTCAGTATGTCCTGCTGTGACACCTGAACACACACAGCAGCACAGGGGGCTGACACACGTACCTTCATGGGGTTGTGGTTATCTGCTGTCGTGCTGCCAAACATGCTGGTACCTCCGGTACCGAACCCCGACGTTGATCCGAACAGACTCATCCTTGCCCTGCGAACGAGCAAAAGGTTGAGCCCTGCAAGGCCCTCAAGCGAACCCGAGGCGTCTCACCGCAGCCACCACACCAGCACGCCCCTGGGAGGCACCCAGGGATATACAAATATACCAAACAGAATAAAATAAAATAAAGTAAACAATAAATAAATAACAAGACACTTCTCGTTGCTGCTGGATCCCCCACACCTCCCGGCTGCCCACCCTGCCGCGGATCCCTCTCGGGCCATGCCCTGGCAGAGCCATCCCCGCCGTGCCCCTCGCTGGCACCCCGGGGCTGCAGCAGCGAGGCCGCCCCGGGAAGCCCAAACCCGAGCCCGGCCCGGGGTGCCGCCCCTCCGGCGCACGCCCCAGCCGGGGCTCTCTTCCCACCCCCGAGGCCGCCGCTCTGCGGGGCTCCCTCTCCCCGGCCGGCGGCACCCGGGGCAGCCCCTCGCGGGCCGGGGCCGCCCTCACGCACCGGTGCGGGGCCCGCTCCGACCCGGAACCTGCGACGCGGACAGGGGCGAGCGCGGGACGGGCCGCGCCTC
>VZTF01009280.1:363607-400384 GCA_013397755.1 Cnemophilus loriae | reverse complement strand
AGGGAGGTTCCGGCCGGGTCCTGCCCCCACCCCGGCCCGCCCCGGCACAGCGAAAGGGTTGATCCCGTTTTCTTTCCCAGAGCAAAAGGGTGAATCTCGTTTTCTTCCCCAGAGCAGCAGCAGACGTTGCGAGTTGGGTGTTTTTTAGGCATGCCCCTGAGCCGCAGGTGTCCTGACCCTCCTGTGGTACAGCGGCTGCTGGAGCGGCCCTGTATTCCCTGGGATTACCGTGCCTGTTGTAACTCTGCCACTGTACAGTAAATAAACAGGACGTTTCATTCGAATTTAGTACTGGTGGAACAGCAGTAAAAAAACCCAACTAGATAAATCTACTGGAAATATCGTCTGTAAGATCCATGCTGATGACTGTGGAGATCAATTCTGGAGTTATTTTCTATGCAATCTGGCTCCCTCGCATAAAAATTATTGTACACTTTAATCACCACAGTTTTCTGCTTCTCTTTACTGTTTTAAAGCCAACTAAATAAATAAAATGAACAAGAGATTCTGTTGTGATGTGCATTATTAACAGGATTGTTTATTAAATTCTTAATCAGTAACATCTGCTTTCCTATTTGTTCATTGAAGACAAATAGTAATTTGGTTGCTGGAAGATTTATAGCTGCTTGAGATATACAGTAATAAGGAATTATTTCTGGCTTTTAGGTCTAAATTTACAGTGAACACAGAACTCCACAATGCTGTACCTAAAAAAAATTCCAAAAGGAGGCATGTGCAATAAATTCTTAACAAAGTCTTTCACTCCCTTCAAAAATAAAAAGCTTGGTACAGCATCATCTTGTGCTTTAAGACAGAAGGCAAAACAATTCCTAGATACGTTTTTGAACTTCACATTTTTTCTGGCCAGAAAGAACGTATTTCATTATCTTTTCTGTGTGTAGCATTGCATTTGGCACTGTTTCACAGCAGAAACCACAGAATGGAACTAGCAGCGTTCTGCAGAACTCATAATTACTTTTAGAGTTTGAACAAAGAAAAAGAGAAAATTATACTCTACGTACAGAGATAAAGAAACTAAACAAGAAACTGAGAGATACTCCTTTGTCTGTGCACTTTTTTTTTAAGTGCAGTCAAAATAAATCAATATCTAGAAAAACATTTCATTTGCAGAGCAACATTCATAGCCATCCACCAAACTGCAGTTTGTTTGGTAAATAGACTCTGGACAGGTAATCTGATGAGAGAGAAGTTAAAACTTGAATTTCAGCCTTCAGTTTAGATGCTGCCATAATTACCAGCTAAAAGAAAAAAAAAAAAAAAGAGGAAAAATTAATATGTGTAGGAAGTTAAGTAAGAAAATTCCATCCACTCATTGTGTGTGCATGTAGAGCTGTAAAGTGGTTCAGAGAGACCTCCCAGGGCACGGGCCTTCTCAGTCTTGTGTTTTAGGGCTACAAAACCTGACTGCTTCTGCTATCCTGAGAGCTTGTCAGATATAGGATTTGTCCCGGGGGGAGTAAGAAATAAAAAACATTAGGTTTATAATACCTCTTTTTTCCACAGAGGCTGACAAGCAATGTAAGGTCTCTTCTGAATACTCGCTAACTTATTTTCATCTTGCTTTGTAAGTGGAATCAGGACATCTCTGCATATGTTTAATCTGCAAAGAAAATGAAATTCTTAAATTTTCTCACACACTTAAAAATATATTTGTCCAACTTATTTCCTCATATTAAGCCAAAGTAATGCATGAAAACAATAATGGATTTAAATGGATTTCTGTGCAGTAAATCAGACTGCATTTCCTGTCTATGAAGCAGAAGGAAACTTCTGTTTCTTCTGGGGAGATAACTCACCTCTCGAGATCAGATGGAAGGAGACCAAGCCACTTGATAGAGGGAACGGTGAGATGATGGGCCTCGAAGGACATTGACTGAAATAAGAAAAGTCAGCTATAACATTCAGTGATCTTTGGCTTCATTTTGGATGTTCTTTTTCCATTTCTCTACCGAACAGTTCACCCATCTGCTCCTGCCCTCTGCTTTCACCTATATCTGCCTGCCTTCCATGTCATGTTTCCATACCTTGTCTGTAGCCATGTAATGTGATAATGCTTTCTTGTTCCTCTTGCCTCTTCTTCCATAATGTTCCACACTAACACCAGTATCCCTAAGCAAATTCTCACTCCAGAATACGATCTTTACCAACATAACATGATTTTGTGGAGAATCACCCATCTCACAATCAGCTTCTCCTCCACCCAAGGTCCCTCCAACCTTCATTCCTCTTCTAAGGCAGAAACAAAATTAAATGGTGAACCTTTTTCTATTTGAACTGTCTGAAAACTTCCTGTGCAGCAGAGAAAAACTGTGAAATAGTAGTTAAATGAAACACCTGGCATTACTATCCAGTTTCTTTTTGTTGCAGGAAGAAGCTGTTTCTGCAGACACACAAGGCCTAAAAACCACCTAAAAGGCAGCACCCATTCTGACAAAGGCATTTCATGCATTCCAGCCTCCAGGCTGGGCTACAAAACAGTTTATTTGAAGGGGAAAAAATATACTCACCGCAGATCCGTATTTGTAGACACACATTATTTCTACACCTGGGTTGCAGAATACCAAAAGTCAGGTGTCTGTTTGTCTGCTCAATGGGCATGTTTAAGGAGACTGTTTAAAAATTCCGTTTTATGGCACAACAGTTATGGCTTTATGATTAGTGAGGTTCTTATGGTTTACATATATTTTTAATTGTGTCAAAACAATCAGAATCTCAGCATGTCACCTTCATATAGTTAAATGTTTCACACTATCTGTGTGTAGTCAATTCAAACCCGAGGATAATCAGCTCTTTTACACATCATCCAACATCTCTTGTTAAAAGTGTCTTTCTTTGTCCTGTGTAATTCATATCTCTTAATACTATTGCTTTGAGCAGCTGCTTCTCACTTTGCAGTAATCTCCCTAATTTCAGGTGGGGTCAAGATAGATACATCACCTTCTGATTGTGGTGGATTTCTGAGCTCTCAGAACCTTCCCATAAGAGTGAGAAAGGACATTCTAAATGAATTTTGCTTTCCTTTTATGCCTTTGAACCTCTACAGATTTACCATGTGGATCTGCATCCATAAGGGTGAAAATAGGAATTTGAAAAGATTCCCACAGCTTCCTGACCAAAAGTCGTGTATTAAGATCTGGTATGCCTCTTCCCTAAAGAAATAAAAGAAAAGCAGACGGTTTTAAATCAACTGAAACAACATCTGGCTACATATGTATTTACATTTGCCATTTAAAAGCAAGCAAACAAACAAAATGCTGGCAGAAATATTTCTCCAGCATCTGTTTTTGCAGGGAAAGTTCTATGCTCCTATTTTGGCTTTGTGCAGAGGGAGGGCCAGGCTGGGAGCAGCTGGGCAGGTGTTCTGGATTATGGGCACTGCAGAAGCATCAGACGTTCCTCTGCTGAAGGAGTTAATTTGTAAGGTCTGGGAGTTGATTTATAGATGTACCCTGGTGGCTGCATAGGCTGGTGTAAGAAGGCCACTTTTTTATCTCAAAAAAATCTTCATGGAACAATATAAAACAAGTTCTTGCTATGACTGACTGAAGCTGGACCATTTGTGGTGTAGTAGAAGTGCTTATCTGTCTTAGGAACGGGGAAATGTTTTTTCCTCATTGTGTACATATTTCATTTACGCATTCCTGTTAATTCCCCAGGCTCCATAGCTCTTTCAGTACAATCCAAAATCAACCAATTCTGTTTCATTTGGGTTTGCAAAATCTCAGGTCGTGAAGGACAAAAGGTCACTCAACAGCTGAGGCTTTCTGAGAATGAGCAGCAACTTTGCAGCAGCACAGGAATCTGATAAGCTACCAAGCTCTAAGGAGATGTTTGGAGGAAATAAGTCTTTAGAATGTGTATTTCATATTTCTATGAGGATAATTAAATTTTAAAAATTATTGTTAAATATGTTTCATATTAATTTTATTATGGCCTTTTGCCCAAGTTTGAGCAGCTCTACAATGCTAAAGTATTCCTTAAATTAGGTGTAGCTGGAGGATATGAAATGCAAGATGCATACCGTGATCATGATACATGGGGACACTTTATTGAAGAAGTCATCATCCAGGAGTCTCTGAAAAGTTGCATCTTTTTCTACAATTAATATAAATTTGGCACATGAGGTTAAATCTTTTGTGTTAAGGCTAGCTGCATGTAAAATGATCCATCACACCAATCAATTAAAACCAACTGCCCTGAAATACCTGTTCTGGAGCCAAGAGCAGTGATCATGACTCAATTTCAGAGCCAACAAGGAAAGCAAAAATTACCAGAATGTTGTTTAACTTGGAATATTCCTTGTTTTTACTTTATTTTTTTTTCCATCTACAATTAGAGTTCTTGCTCAAAGGATACTTTTAATTCCTTGAACATTAGATGGCACAGTTACTGCCTAAAACAACAAAAATGAGATTAATAATTTTAAATAGAGAAAATGATATATTTTAAAATAACAACATTAGGTAATGAAGAACACAATTTCATCCTGAAACAGCCATTCCTCCTCTATATGCAAGATCAGTTCTGACATTTTCACCTCTTTACAAGTGTATTCAACCATTCATATGCACTATTGTGTAGTGGTCTAGGAGTCCTCCTATCATAACAAGGTGCTTTTCAAAAGTATTTGTGCCACTGTTGCAGAAAATTGTTCATGCTATGGGCATGATGGAGATAATAATATCCTGTTTAATGTTTTATCTGTCTTAGCCAGAAGAAAAGTCTGCTTAGTGTGAAGACTGCAAATTTAATACAGACTTAAAACATTTAAACATTCTTTTTGGAAGACCTTGAAGTTCATTCTTTTACTGACCTCTAACCTGATTTTATGAGTATTTTGGAGCAACAGCTTGAAGACATGGTAATGTTTACTTTACATCTGCAATTAGGATTGGCTCAATGTGGCAAGCATATGGACGAGAAAACGGGAACTGGGGGAAGAACCCGGTCAAAGAGAATGTATGTATGGAAGTGTGTGGTCTGTTTTGACTGCTGACTGTAAATCACCCCCGGAGCCAGGGTGGAACAACCCAGCAAATAAAAATATGGAGATCAATAACAGGGGACTTTATGCTTGCAAACGGAGTGTAATGGGCAGCTAAGGTTACCTTTCAATATGGAAATGACCAACTAAGGCTTACAATGAACACTTTTTTCAGGAAATTGTGACAGTAGTCAGCAAGTCTGAGTTTTATTTCTGCTTTCATACTCTGCACTGCTGTAGAAAATCCTTCAGGACTAGGCCAGTTGAATCTCATCCCCTTAAACCAATTTTGACTTGTTTTCTCGCTCTGCTGGAATTCAATCTAATGTGACAGAAATGCTGTATGTTCAAAGTGCCCAGGATTCTTTGCTTCAAGAGCACTCATTTGACAGAAGACTGTAATGTAAAGCCCAAGATATATAATATATACACCTTACTCTGCAAGGATCCCATGGCAGAAGGTAGTGCTAAAAACCATATCCAAAGATTTATTCCTGGTCTAGAGTCTAGAGCTCAGCTTCAGAAGTACAATACAGTTAAGCAATATTTTCATCTGTTTTATTCACCCAGGTTGCAATGCCTCAATTTGCCACAAGCAGAGGTTTGTGTAATAAATGTTCACTGTAACCTGAGCTACAAGGAGTGCAGGATATCTTGTACAGGCGGATGCTATGGATTGTGTTTGTGGTTTATAATACATACTGTTGCACTGCAGGTACAATTCACTTTTGTACCATCCTCCTCAGTGTAACTTAAATTACCAGCAACAAAACCTTTAGTTGTAGACAGCTGGAAAAAATAGTAAGTTGTATAAAGTAAATGGGAAGTTACTACATTGCACAGACAAAGCAAGAAATCTCTGAAAAGAATTCTGACTGGTACTAAGCAGTGATTCACTGCCATCAGCCTTTTAAACACTAAGCAATGTTTTGTCCTCAAGGATATAAAGCCATACTTACAATAAATAATTTTAGATACAAAGGAACCCTTGTAAGGCATGAGATACAAGTAAATTTGACAGGTAGTTACATTTCTGATGTACTATAAGTTTTCATTTAACCCCCAAGTTGGCAATTCATTTGAGTACAAACTGCTGAACAGGTGTCTTGCACTCTGAAGTTTAAGCACCGCCTTCCCTAGATGATAACAAAAGCCCCTGTGATTTTAGTTTGTCCCAAACCCTTTGGAAAAAGCAAACTCTATGAGTTTTCTGTGAAGAAAGAAATCTTTTGAGTGCCATAATAAACGATGACTAGGTTTCATTAGCGCCAATGAGACTTTTTATTTTAACTATTTAATTCCAGCTGATGACTTTTTGTGATATTTCCCCTTTCAGTTTAATCGGTTTAATCAGTTTAATAAGATTTGGAAATAATTACAAAAATATTGATAAGAAGCCACTTACTACATGTAGACTTCTCCGAGGTATCTTAAGCATGCAAGAAATGTCATTGATTATTTGGTCCACAACACTTTGGCTACCAAACAGTAGAGTATCTGAATAATATATATCTCTATCAAGACAAAATATTGTATTTGTAATTATAGTACTGAAACAGCTGCAGGCTCATGAGAATTTTATAAAGAGCTTGATTAACCAGATAAAACGAAAGCATTCTATGTACAGGAATCCTACAGGTCTGCATCCTATAGGCTGTTTTTTCACAAAAATATAGTTAAAACAGCTTTATTTGAAACTGCAGAAATTGACTCTGTTACCTTTTAGTTGCATAAGTGTTGCTCTGCACCATCTTATAGATCATAGATAATATTTTGAGCATCAGAGCTGAAAAAAATACATTTTACAGAATATTTTCAGAATGCATATACAATCATTTGTCTTTATATTAAACCATATTTGTGTCCCATAAATAAAATTTTGAAATGTATTTTAATGTGAAAATACAGAGAAAATGTACTAATCAATAGACTCGTTAATTTCTAGTGTAAGAAAAAAAAATATGAGGGAGTTAAGTGAGGGAAAGTATGCTCTAATGTCCAGGCCAAGAAATGAAATGACTGAGTTAGAAAAAGAAATAAGCTTATTGTCTGTATTCCAAGATTCCTTTCCTGGCCAGCTTTCTGAAGAAGGGTGATGTTTTTACATTAAGACCTTTTGAATATGCCTTTAGTTGATATCCATTAAGGGAGGGGAGAAACTCTAAGAATATTGTATTAATTTCACTGTCACTCACTATAATTTAATAGAGGAAAGAAGAGAAAAGCTGAAAGGCTGATCATAGTATCAGGTTATATCAGCCACACACTTCCAAACTGTAGGGAATAATATTTTAATTTTTGGGTGGTTTTTTGAACTTAAAAAAAAAAAAAAAAAAAAAAAACCCAAGAACTCTGCTTTGGGTTTTTTTTTTTAACTTACCAAATCTTTTTGCTGTTTGAGGGCAGTCACTTCTTATTTGTTTTGCAGTACAACCTGGTCTCATCTGTAGACCTACAGAATCTTTAAATCTGACACATTGCAAACAGATACAATAAACTGCAAACTCCCTGGGTACATGTAAATTGTTCTCTGCAAGGTAACTCAGACTCAGAAACCCCTTTCCTATGACCAAATACAGCAGTGATGTTTTCAAACTCAGCACAGAAACCAGCAGCTTGGTTGGGGTTGGGGTGGCCAAAGGAAAAAGGCAGGAAAGAGTTTCTCCAGAAAATGCCTCAGGACTGAATTAAAGTATATAGTAGATAAGTTTCCAGATGAAAATAAAGGCAAGAATAGTATTTTATACATGTTTAGAACTGTTAATATATCAGCAACAGTAATTACTTAGTATGAAAACAAAGGAATAAATGAGAACAAAAAACGTGAATCATTATTAAAATAAAAATCTGACACAAGTGACTTCCTGATGTGGACTCTATGAAAAAGTGTTACTGTTTCAGAATACAATAATATTGTCTAATTTATGCCCTTAAATTATCATCAGGATAACTTAATTTTATTCAGTTATGAAGTATTGGAAACAAAAAGGTGCTCCATCCTGCTCTCTAAACAGCTGTTTAACCTAAATGAGCTCTGCTATTTCATGATTCACCCTTTCACATCTGAAGGTGCATATTTCACCAAAAGAATCAGTTATTTTCTTAAGGACACTTCATTATTTTACTTAAAATTAATTTAGTGCCTTATGATCCTGCTTTCAAAACATTCTTTTTCATTTCAGAATTTCCTGTGTACATTTAAAAAGTGCTGGTGGTTTAATGGCTAGAATTTTATCCCAAACCACATCATGTTTCCACATTCCTTTGTCCAAGGTTTTGCTCCGTGCATCCTTTGGGTGGCAGAGCACACACGCTGCACAAATCTACAGGGACAGCCCAACGTAGCATCTGCCTGCCAGCTTTAAAGTAACTTTATTGCCTTTGTGTTGCAACATTTTGAAGTTATTTGTGCTTTTCCCTTGCCTGCTCCCAACATTGTAACCGAAAAGGAGGAAAACTGGAATCAAGAGTCCCCTGAATTGCCCTCAGGTTAAACCTGGGTCACTCCGATTCTTCCCAGGACTGTGCTTACTCCAGCAGAGCAGTTTTCTGTAACGCGTATCTGAGATTACACTTCTCCACCAGAAATGATGGTTCCACTCTTTTTAATGTGATTGGTGACTCTTATTTTTATACTGTGATCTTAACTCATTTTAATTTGAGCATTTTCCCCCGTCTGTGTTGGGGTGGTAACTAACAGCTCACATTTGATTTTCTAGCATGGAATGCCATTTCCCCCAAAGACTGCCAAAAATTGCAAAACTTTGTTAGAGTATTTTAATTTTACAGACATCTGAGTGAAACATTTTTGTCAAACTATGGAGACACAAACCATTAAATTCTCTGGAACCTACAAGCCTTTCAGTTAACTGATTACCTTCGGTTCCCTCAGGTTTTTTGATTGGCAGTTTATTGTTCTCATTAAATGAGTATTCCACCAAAGTGTTACGCTTGGAAAGTTTGCTGTGCTTCCTCAACCTTAAATGTTTGTAATGTGTCCACTTACAAGCACCTCTGCAATCTTATCAATCTGAATATCCTTTAACCCACTCATGTCCAAAGCTGTTGAAAGGCCAGAAATAGAATTGTGTCTTCCTTTATTCTTTTGCTTGTGTATTGTAGAAATCAGCTAATCTCTCAGGTTTGGGGATTTTCAGTTTAAACGAACTCCTTGGAAAAATACTGTTGCACAGGCAACTTCTCCCAGTCACAGAGTGTGCTAAAAAGGAGGAGAGGTTTCTTTTTCTCTGATCCTGTCCAGATAAGATCTGAAATTTAGATAACATACTCGAAACTTGGTTTGGTTTTTTTGCTGGTAATGAACTTAGAGTACAACACACAGGTAAGAAACACAGCAGGGAGAGGTGAGATGCATCTTCTCTGAAGAATAAAAAAGTTTATCACTATCATTTTAAGAAATAAGATACCATGAAGAAAAGCAGGAAAAAAGAAAAGAGGAGGCACTCAAAGGGTTTGGAGGACAGAATTGCCAGTAATTTCTTCCAGCCTAAACCAGGTTTTTCACTCTAACACAACCTATCATTTCTGGTTTCTACTGCTTCCAGTAAAGGATTGTTTATAGGACCTCCCTTTCCTTTCCAGCCCCTATTACAGTAGTTTTACATTTCCCTTTATGCTATGGTCTGCTATTACTTAATATATGATGCCTGTTCAGCGTGGTTACTAAGCATTACTTTTTATTTGTCCATTACTTTTTAAAGTTATTTATTGATTCTAATGCTTATAGAATGATTATGTATGATTCACTTTTCTGTAAGTTACATAATCAAATTCATATTCATGGTTTTTATATTAATAGGAGGCAGGACTTTTAAATATTTACTACTTACTCTATGTTCCTCCAGTCTGTTCTGTTAGCCACTGTGAGAACAGGTGCTTTTTTTTGGGCCAAGCTTTGAAGCACACCTTGTATAACATTTTCTATTGCCTCAAGAACCTCAGAACTGAAACAGAGACAATTAATGACACAGATCATATGATAAAATCTAGTTCTACTTCAAGTTTTGATCAGCTATCCCCACTCTTACAAAAATCGTGTAAGCCAAAACTGCTTACAGCATACATTAGTTTCAGTGATGTGGAGGAACACTTTTGTTTTCTAATTTTGTTTTGCTCAGTTTCCATAAAACCTTTGCCTTTCCATTCCAAATGCATGACTATAGGACACAATTTAAAGTATATTTCTCTTCAGTCCTGTAACCATCAAATTTTTCACCAGCTGAACTTTTAGACCGACTGGCTGGTTTGTGACTAATGATTAACGTTTTACTATAAATGAGGTAATATTGGCTTTGGCCATGATTTTGGCAAAGTTGTTTTTGAATGCTATAAATTTTAAAAGCGTTCAAGAGTACAAATACTTCCTGTTGTACCATTGCACATTAACCTTTTGATCTGCTGCCCTGAACAAACTGCTAAGGATTTTAATTACATGAAGGCTCGGTCTCGACAGACACACCATGGAAAGAATAAAATCTATATCTTTCACCTAAAAAGACAAAGTAGCCCTGCAGCAGATCCCTTACAGCAAAACTCCAGGCTGGTTTGAGTGTTATGACAGATGCTTTTTATTTTCATAAGCAATCTGACTCCAGCATTTCAGCTGTCCTTAAAATTACAAGGGTACTCTGCACTATCATAAGTCTAGGTAGGAGTTAAAGAATTCATGGAACTTCTTTAGAGCAATCTAAAGCTCCAGCAGAACAAAAATTAATGTTGAAGACAATAAAAATCTGTATGGGCAGATGGATGAAAGAACAGATAGGTAGGAATTCTAAATCATGTCATTGCTTTGATACTCATAAATATTTTTCTCATTTGTTTGATTCTGTCCACTGTAACTATCTTAATATTCCAGATGTACTTCAAAGTTTGCTGCAGGATTTGCAAGTCCAGGTTTCTGTTCCAGTCCCAATTTCACCACTTGTTAGCCAACAGAAATTGGAAATATAATATATGAAATGCAAAATAGGAGGAAGAGGACAGGAAGTCTCTGTGTACCCCCTGCTGATATTCTGTCTCTTTTTGCAGAGGTTATCTGAATTTTAATAAGCAAACATATGACACTGGCCAAGTATGCCCACTTAAAATTCACTGTTAACAATGACATCTGAGCAGAGAAAGGGAAGGTGCTGCACAGCTCACAGGGTTTGCCTGATCATTTCTAACAGGTTGCAGCAGAGTGGATACTCCTTTCTATATAGAAGGAGAACTGATCTTCAACATAAATGGCACAAAATATCAATATTATAGCACCTTTAGCAAGCTAACAAGATACACAAAAGAAACAGTTACAAATTAAAATCTGAAATGTAATAAACCAACACACGCCAAAACTTAGAACTGTGTATCGTTAAAGTCATGAGCCAGAGACCAAGAAATCTCCAAATAATAATGTTAATAATATCCTTTTCTTCTTAAAATACCTCCATGATACTCCCAGACTGTTCTAGCTGCTGAGGCTGATATACTGAGTGCAGAAAGACTCTTCAAAAATTGATGAGGGTGTTTTGTTGGTGTAATTCAGTATGCTCATTTTGTCACAGTTTTCTGTGTTTCTGTAGCCACAGACTTTTTGGAGACGTCTGAGGGAATGAAGATGCTGTTTGCAATCTGACAGCCCATTTGGTTTTGTATTGGATTATGGTTTTGCTTTAGCATGAGCCCGTTAGGTGCAATGGTGTTCTACCTACTCAAGCATTACCACAGAAAGAGAGTATGGGTGCTATTTTTCACACTTTTTACCTGGGGACGTGGCTCTCCTGACCAGATAGACTTGTTTCCCTGAAGCTGGCCTTGGTCCCAGCTGGCGTTTCGGTGGAACACAGACCGTGCACCTCCATGAAGGCTGATGCAGGTCAGTCCGGCTTCTCTGGATAGGGAAGAAGCCCTGTTAAAAAAAGACAAAAAAAGGTTACCAGAGAAATTAGAAACAGCTCTTCTGGGTGCTAGATATAAAACTCATAACTTTAGCTCAAACCACAGGGTCAGAGAGAAAAGGCAGAAATTTGCTGTAGAAACCAAAGTCAAGGTTTTCCCACCCTTCCTGACTGACCGAGGGCTTCTCCTACCCTTCCAGACCGACCAAGGGCTTTTCCTGCTCTTCCTGACCAACCAAGGGATTCTCTCACTCTTCCTAATTGACTGAGGACTTCTCCTGCCCTTCCAGAATGACCAAGGGCTTTTTCTGACCTTTCTGACTGACTGAGGGCTTTCCCGCCCTTCCTGACCAGCCGAGGTCTTTCCCGCCCTTTCTGACCAGCTAAAGGCTTTTCCTATCCTGACTGACCAACCGAGAGATGTTCCCACTCTTCCTAACTGACCAAGGGCTTTTCCCACCCTCCCTGACCTGCCGAGGGCTTTTCCCACCGGTCCGGACTGACCAAGGGCTACTCCTGCTGGTTTCGATGCCCTGAGGGCTTTTCCCGCCTTTTTCTGACTGACAAGCGATGGCCCCGCCCACCCCGACGGGCCATGGCCTGCGCTGGACACTGACCCTCAGGCCCGTCCATGGAGCTGCTGTTTGACCACAAACTCCACAGCACCCAGGTTTCTGGAATAAATCCAGCCATGCTGGCTAGAAAGTGGCCGAACAGCTCATCGATACCTTTCTCATCCAGGCATTTTCCTCTTCCCGTAATCTCAAGTGTCTGTTCCTGACTGGTAGGAAGCTGAGGGAGATGGAACTCCAGCGCAGCTCCAGCTGTTGAAGAATCCACGTCCTTCCCCAAACTGGAATTCAGCTCTTACTGAGATTAAAAATTTAACACTGTTTTTTATCATTCGCCTTCAGCATTCTGAAACTTTACGACAGCCTTGTGCTATGTTGTCAAATCTTTCTCGATATGCTGTTAAAGTCTTGTATTCCAAACAGACAATAAACCCCAGTTCTAAGAGTCATGAATCACTGGCTTCCAGAGAAGCTGAAATTTAAGAAAAGAATGCTAAATTTTGTGAGGTTTATGGCTGAACTGGGATTGTTGTTATTCATGTGGCATCCCCGGCCAGAAGGCCGTGCTGCACAGTGGGTGACACAGCCAGACACAGACGGTGAATTTGGGAAGAAACCCTGCACATTATGAGTATTTTGGTGCATTTCATCTTTAGTTGTTCAGCTTTTCCTACAAAAAAATCCAGTCTTTCAGCTCAGAATGTTTAAATTCATGGCGATTGGCAAGAGAAAATGCAGCGCTCCTGGCAATCCTGGCGCGGGCCAGAGGAGCAGCCCCCTGGTGCTCCTTGGCACGCTGTGGTTCTGCAGGGGTTTTGTGTGCAGAGATCAGGGCTCCTGCACCATCAGCCCCGTGGCAAAAACCCCCAAATACTACAAACTTCAACTGCTCTTACCTTTGCAGTTATCATATGGCAAGGTGTATTTTCAACTTCTAATTATGTCATCATAACTGATTCCTCATAGAGGTTGCTCTGAGAGTGTTAGAAGTTACCTAGGATATAAATACCTTAAGGCTTGTCCTTTCTAGGGAAAAATTTTCAAAGCTCTCTGTTGATAACATCATGTTTTATGTACAGCAGTCAGCAGTATTGGAAGCTGTGCTCAATCCAGCTCACAGCCAACAGCGTTTCAAGCACTGTGATGCTTAGACTTGTTAGCAAGGTAGATGATGTAGTTTTTAAAATGCTGCTCCATTAGCTACTGCCACTGAACCTTTCTTCTTTGGTACTCGTATGAGTGAGCAGTCCAAATCCAGCCTGGGTAGGTAATTAAAAAATTCATGCATTGATTTATTCAAGGAAAACCTCAGGCTATGATGATATAAGCACAAGGTGCTTCAATTAACAGAGGGAAGCCAAAGAAAGCGGAATTAATAAATTGAAATTTTCAGATCTTTCATCTTAAGTCTTTGGCCTTTAGGTATCTTGAAATCACTCCGGACATATTTAGGTAAAATCTCTGTAGCTCTTCCCAACAGCTCAACATCAAAATCAGCAGATTTTTGTTTGATATGGAACTGCCAAAATTATACCATGCCCCCAGCAACAGATTGCGAACAAAACTAAATACATCAACTTATGAGAAGTCAATTTAATGACTTACTTCTTCTTCACAGCATCGAACATCAATTAAAAAAAAAACCCAACTAAAATACTTAGTGTTTATATCTGAGTTAACAAAAGCAAGTAACAATAACAAAAATTTCCATGCTTCAAACTTGATACTGCACACATATATGTAAATATAAATATAGCTAACCAGATAAATTTGTATCCAGAATATGATAAGTAAATGAACTACAATCAATAAATGGACTAGCAGATTATTTTCATAGATTCCTCTTTCTTTATTTATTTTCCCTTTTCAAAATCTGCTCGTCAAAATACTTGCCAAAATTAAATTTCAAGTATCGACTGCATATATTAAAAAAATTGTAGAAATGTATATATATACATTTATAGATAAATGTGAATAGATAACTACTCTAAAATGTATTTATGTACATTTATATATATGTATAAGAAGGAAAATTACTAGCAAAGCAAATGAGGAACCATTATTAAATGTGAAGATGGGAAGAAGGAAGTGAAAGCAGCAGTGGAGGGATGCAGTTCTCTCGTCCTGCCTCTACCAAGCTGTGCAGTAGATGGCACCACAGGTGCCAGAGAAAGTGTTTCCACTCAGAAACTGTTAAATTTAACACTGTGATGAAACAGGAGCCAGATCTGTCACCTGCCAATTACATGAAAAGTTACTGATCTTTTTCTAATGAGCAAAGCCCGGAGAAATAGGAGATGAAAAGTCTTTCGCTGCTAACAGCTCACAACTTCAAATGGGATATTTCCTTCCAAATAACATTGGTGGTTAAAAAGAACAACCCAAAACTAATGCATGTGTGCAGTCTACCTGGCTCCAGAGTGAGAAACACCTGCAAAATATTTATTCTGTGGTGAGTCAAGTCACTGCAAGAGGAAGTGGGGTTTTGTTACCACCCCTTCCTTTAGTGTTTTGTCTTTCAGCCAGAAATAAACTCTGCAGACCATTCTTAAAAGGAAAAGTACCTTTAATCTAACCTCTGTCAATTTACAGATCCACATTTTCTAATGCTTTCATGGGTAATAAAGTATTTTTGGTGGCAGGTCAAAATAAGTATTTGAGACAAAGGAACACAAGGTAAATTAAATAAAAGATTACTTTTTCATAATTTAGCATAAATTCCACGTGCACTCATTGACAGTAATTAAGCTACAAGCAGGCAGCACTATATGACTGAACATCTGAACACATATTTTTTACATGCTGAGAAGTTTGAGCTTGCCCAGTACTATCTTAGTCACTATTCCTCCCTCTCTCCTGAACTGTTCTCACACTAAGATGGGACACTCCTCCAGCCTATTAGGAAAAATTCTGATTAAAAAAACGTGTTGAAGGGGAAATATGTTGAAACAAACAAATGGAAGATATTTGTACTAAAATATAACTGGAAAGCAAGAATGACTTCTCTTCCGTGCTCATATGACAGCTTGAAAATAGCAGTCTTGAAAACAGCTGCACCGTTTCTTCTGGCTTTCAAAAAGTAAAATCTCTTATTTTCTGTTTTCCTTATGTTGGCAAAATCCTAGAAAGCATGAACACACAGGTGTGATTTTACTCTTTAAACACAAAAATGCCACCTGCTGTACATTAAAACTATTTGAACCTAAATCTATTACATTTACAGGAGTGCTACACCAGTGGTGTCACGACCCCAGATTTATGCCAACAGGTAAAACTTGGGGTGGACTTTAGACAGTTGTTATTAACTATTTAATAATCCCTGGGGAAAATGGAGTCAGAGGATGATGTAGGAGTTCTGACACTGAGCACTGTGGGCCATATAAATAATGGGTGGGGCAGCTGATTAACATTCTACCTCATTTTTGGAAGTCTAGATTAAAATCAACCTTGTGTCATTCTTTAAAATGCATTTGGTGATTTTAATTAAGCTACTAATGTTAATTGGTCCACACCACAAAAATGCCAGGGGCATTGTGATGTAATGTTGGATAAATGGCAACCTTTGCTTTTCAGGGTCTTAACACTCAATAAAAAGTATATTAAAAAAAAATAGCATAGATGTCTTATCTTGATTTGTTCTTTTTCTTTTTTTTTACAGGAGAAGAGAAAAACCATGATTCAAATATAAACAGGAATACAGCCCAAAACGTGTCTTACTGAGCTGTTGCATAAGCAGTTCTGGGTGCAGTGAGATTGCTGGTTGGCCCTCAGTGAAGACACTGTGCTGCTTTTTCAGGATAAAATTTTAGCCCATTCCAACATTTTTGAAAGTCTCCCTGCATATTTCTAGACCACTCTTTTGTCTGTTCTCAGAGCAAACTCCAAAGTGTCAGCTGGATGTCACTGCTGTGACCCGTCCCCTGTACTTGGGCATGAAGGAACGGGTGACATTTTGCCCTGTTTTGCCTTGTCCCGCTGCTGGCCAGGAAAGCCACCAAACAGCTTGGGTTTGGCTTGATGGATCTTCTTCCAGACAACTTTCTGCCTGCTGGTTTAGGGATCTAGGAGGTACTGGAACAGAAGAATCACCCAGATGTCCCACAGCCAAAGGTGTGTACAGCTCACAGGCACACGAAGGTGTTAATGAAATGTCTGTGTAATAAAACCGTGGAGTCTGTGCACATAAATACAAACTCCTCTAATATAAAGTTCTCCCTGACTGATCTCACATGTTGCTCCCAAAGGGAGTTCAGTGCAGAATTTGGGCCTTAAAGAACTGAGTAGAACAAATTTTTATTATTCTCTAAAGAGAAAAATCTTCTGGCAGAAACAGGAATCTGAAGCTGTTGACTAAGGACTTTTCTACACTGGAAAGTGGACTGGAATTGCTATTGCAGGATCAGCTATTCTGCAATGACTTATTTGACCCACGACTTTTCCAGACTACAATATCCACACAGGGAGCTATTATGGATAGTTTATTCAGAAATAACTATTTTGATCACTTTTCCCACACAGAGAAATGCACAGTGTCCATGCATAGCTATAGGAAGCTTGGTTTGTTTTTTTACAGAAAAATACTTTTTGTCTGATATATGACATATGCCAAAATGGGAAAGTAGAAAGGGAATTTTGAATCAGATCATGATGCAATTGATTAAGATCCTTCATTTAATTTACTAATATAAGATATATTATTATAATGTACTATGATTACTTACGTACTAAGAACATCTCTACATCTGCAAGGCTATGTCCATTACAGGATATTGCATCAGTTTAACTGAATCATTAAAAAACCCTTCATTTCTAATTAAGTCAGTGCAAAAATATTAACAAAATTACTTGCTGTAGTCTCTGATTGCTGGATCTCACATCTCAGTCATCGGCCTTGTGATAACATCATACACGTTGTTAGAAAGAAATATAAAACAGTTCTGTGCCTCTGTAAAAGCCAGGCTTTTTTGGTGTTAACACATTAATTTTAATAAACAATAAATGAACAAGACATAACCATTGACTGCCAGCAGCACCTTTGCTAGGTTAAGAATTCCTGTTTGTGCCTTAGGAGCAGGTGGATGACAAGTGGGTCTAGCACTCGTTAGCAGAGTTCCTTTCTAAAAATCTGATCTAGTGTTAATTTATTATTTCAACATTTTTCTGCGTGTCCTCTACTCTGTAATGTTAGCGGGTCCGTCATGCATTGCACTGGAACGCTAATAGGTCAAGAAGAAATAAAAAATATAGAAATGGCGTTGCTGAAGATACTGTCAACTATCCACTAGTCCTAAAAATATCTAAAGCTTTCTTTATAAATTAAACTGAAGGTTATCTTTCAGCCCTTTAGTGAAGTTTGATACTTCATCAGAAGGAAAATTAACATGCTCATCAAGCAGTCCAGATTCTTAGGTGGTGTGGAGAGCTGGATGAGATCATATCCTAAGCAAAATTATGGAATGCTAGGAAGCAAATCATGAGAGCCAATTCCTAACTCTGATTTTAATGATGGGGTGCCTCATGTTAGTCATTAAATATAAGCAAATAATAGGTGTTGCTGAACAGCTGCTCTTACACTGTATTGGCTCTTCCCTCGGAAAGATTCAAGCAGGAGAGAACCACTCCTTCAAGTTTTAAATACATTGATTTTCTATATATTTCAGCTGTTTTGTGGTGGTCAATACATCAAAATCTTCATTTTTTGAATGTATTTTGAAGAACAAGGGCATAGCCTTCAAATTCAGAGACTGGAGAAAGATGACTGACCAGGTTTTTGTAACACTCTGCTCCCATCTTTTCATTTCAGTGGTCCATCACTCAGAAACTTGTTTCACTTTCATATTTCACTTACCCTCCTTGTGCGGAGAGGAAAACAGAGGAAAACAACACAACACAAACCAAAGAGGTCACTGTGCTCCTATCAGAGGCATATAGTCACTGATAATGTAGAATAAATTAAAAAAAAATATGCAAAAACCACTATTTATGGAGATTCAAACTGATTTCCAATCCTAGTGGAAAATTTCTCTTTTCATAACCTCTGTAGTGTCTGCTTTAAGAGAAATGTTCTTGCAGAATATACAGTCATTATCCTCATTCATGTTAAGTTTCTCCTGTTATGGGGTGACAACAGTGTTGATTTTTCTTTTCTATGTTGCAGATCATTCAGTTTTCTGTTCGAGAGCTAAACTGAAAGCGAACTTTTACTCTGAAATGATACACTTCAGTGTTTTATATGACACACTTGTAATAAACATTGTTATATACTGTGATGCTAAAGCACTGTAATAAAAGTACTTGCTGCTGAGTGCTTGAGAAATTATGAAACAATTGTTTGCAAGTTTTCATAACTGTAAAATCCCCAAATGGAGTTGCTATTTGAGACACATTTCTGTGCAGCACAAATGCATTTTTTTCATCATAATTTTCAGAAGAAAAACCTGTAAGTTTTGCCAGCTGACCTCCTAGGTAGAGCCTTGCCCATAAACGCAGAGAGGCAGACTGGTGCTAATGATATGTAAAGTTCATCTTTGTACTCCATTCATTCTCACTTCATTACTGGCAAGATTAGTAATAGCCAATTTGCATTGATTTATACCAGTTATTTACAGTCCCCAGGGCACAGAATTTATTCATCCATGGAAAAACCTGTCATACTCTCCTTTTTTCTAGTCATGCCTCTATCTATGTGGTAATAGAGGGATGGAGTTTCTGCCTCTGGTGTGTCCCACACAGAAGCCAATGTCTCTAAAGCCAAGCACAACAGAAAAATACAGCTTTGCCAATAGCCGGGATGGTGACCTAAAGATTACAGTGAGAAAAAGGCTGAAGTTCTCAAACCCTCTTTTACACTGATTTGAACAGGCACAAGCAGCTCCCTGACACCTCTGTGTCCCAATTTGGCAAGGAAAAGGGCAGTGATGGAGCAGAGCAGGACCCGGCAGTGAAGTTGGACAAACTCAGATAGATGGGGCTGGTTATCCTGTGCCCAGTTTTGGCTCCCTCAACCCAAGAGCAGCGTGGAGAGTCAACAGGAGGTTCAGCAGAAGGTGCTGAGATACTCTGGGTCAAGAGCACAGGACCTAAATGGAGAGATTGAAAGTGCTGGGCTTACTTGTGCTGGCAAAACAGAGGCCAGGGACTGGTCTCTGCCTGCACAGCAGTTACAGAGATGACAGCCAAGTTCTGGGTAGGTAGTGTCATAACACAGAACAAGGAGCAATGGCCATAAATCACAGCGTGGGAGGTTCAGCTGAAAATTAGGAAAAAATGTTACTCATTTTTCAGGCATTCTTTGAAAAGCAAAAATAAAATCCCCTCAAAACCTACGAAAACAACACCCAAGTATGAGTACAGCTGAAAAACCCAATAGCAAACAAAAAATTGCCATCCTCTGGTTTATTATTGTTTCAGATATCTCCTGCCTTTAATGTTACAGTATTACACACAATCACACAGGCATGTTACATATGTATGTTACCTGGTTTTGTTTAAAATTCTTTGTATGAAATTAGTAGTTGACAGAATGCCATTTTTTGTTGAGGAATGAATTCTTTTTGTACAAGCAAACCCCAATAGAGCTTAATTTGCAATGCAATATTGACCATCATCTCTGAATCAAAAATTAGCTCTTCACAATGAAGTCACTCAATTTTTTGTGCACTATTGCATCACTGTGTCCAATGGGATTAAAAATAAAAGTTGGAAAAAAACACAGTTGAAAGGAAACTGCAAAACTCCATTGGCCCAAACACAATGAACATGCTAATTAACTAGCAGCAGTTACTTGAATAATCAAGACATGTTTTTTCTTGTATTTATTACATGCACTTTCAGGTATTTGTTACATCAGCTGTGGTATTTATCTAAGCATTGGTTTAGAACACCACATGTGTGTGAGAGTAAAGGGGTTAATTTTGATCACTCAAACTGCAGATATTCTATTTAAGGCACTTTGTGACACCAGCAGGTTTTCACCTTTCCCTCAGGATTTTAAATCCACTAGCACCTTTCAGATGGCTTATAGCAATTTTAGTGCTTCCCAAACACAGTTCCAACCATTCAGCTGTTCAGTACCCACTGAGAAAATTGGTTTCCTTTCCTTTACAGCTTTTCAGTTTCCACAGACCAGTGGTTAATATTTTCAATACAGACTCTCTGTTCAAGAAACACAAAATGTTTACAACATGGGTGACTTAATTATCTCTACAGTGTTAAAACCCAAGACAAGGATTTGCCGACAGGCAAACTAAGGCTTTCTGACCATTTGATTGCTGTCTCCACAGAAAATTTGCAATGGTAAAGAATGTCTGGAGATGTATAAATATAGACTTATGCTTTATCACACTGAGTAGTATTTGAAACTTTTCTTTTTTGAAAGCCATTCCTGAGAGTTCACTCCTGTTGTACTGAGTCCATCAGTTTGGATCTGATTTAACAACATCTCTGTGCTTCAACATACTGCTGCAAGGACTCGTGAACCCTCACATAAATTTTCTTGATGAGAGAAGCTTTTGTATGAACTTCTTAAAACAGTTGGCAACAAAATATAAGAAACATCTACCACGCTTTGCTGGATTGGATTAAGGGATGAAAATGTATGAGGAGAGTAAACACCACAACACTTTGTAGTCCTGTTTGACAACTAAGGGATAAATTGCATCCTGCCTTCTATTCTTAATAAAAAGCATAAGACCTATTATACTTGTTAATCCAAAGTCCACCTAGACTAATATTCTGCTTCTGACAGCAAAAAATACTGGACATGACGAGAAGAGTACAAAACCAGTGTCTAGTGATGTGTTCCCAAATGTTTATGACTCAAAGACTTCTGGAATAAGTGGTGAGACTTCGTATTCAAGGACTTCTGGTGGTGTCTTTGTATTCATCAGGTTTTTTTTCAATGGATTTCATGCACATTTTTAACATAACATGGCCTGTGACAGGGGGTTCCAGAGATTAACTACTCATTCTCAAAGATGTGTGTCCTTGAACCTCATTACATTGGCACCTCCTCATTAGTTATGATGCTCCTTACTTATGGTGTTGAACAAGACAGTGAATAATCGGCCTTTTCCCACCTTTGCCATGCCACTTGGTTGACTTTTTTTTTGGTGGACTTTTTTCGGGTTTTTTAACATACCTCCACACTGCTTTCCCTGAGTCCTATTGTCATGGATTAGGGAAGGAAGAAAAGAAAAAAAAAAAGAAAGAAAAGAAGGTGAAAATGGGAAAAAAGACAGAACCACTTAGGAGCCTGAACCAAGATGGAGGGAATGCAGTGCTCAGGATGTTTGCATCTCTGTCTGGGGCAGAGAGTGAGAGCAGGAAAATAGGCTGGGCCCAAACACAGAGGAAGGAGGGTGGAAATCCCCAAATGACAGGAACGGGTGACAGCTCCAGGCGAGACCCTTTGTCTTGTTTTGATGATACAGGTATTGAGATTCAGAAGGAATTTTGACCATCAGAACTTGGCTGGAATCTACACACTCCTTCAATTCCTTCCCTCTCTCTGTATATATCAGGTCTCCAACCAAATGAAAAAAATCAAGTTTTAAATTCCTTAACGTCTGGGCGTACACAGGCAGGCTTTACCTCCTTTATATCCCTGCAGTCCCACTAATATTTCAGCCCGTGAGAACCTGAGATCATAGTTTGGCTTCAAGGAAATTCAATGTACTGAAGTACGCTAAGGAGATACACCATCTTCTCTCACCACTGGAGGGAATATTTTTGCCCTAGCTTGACAAAGAACTTAGGTGTCATTACGATAAAATAGATTATGGAGAATTTGATATACGTGTAAATGCTTCCAGATATTTAATCAATGGGGAAGCAGTGGAACAGGTTTAGGCAGCCTACAGGCTGATGACCTGTTCTGATAAAACCTGGCTGGACTATTGAAGTCATTCAATATCCATCCTTGCTGCAGTTTCTCATGGCCAGCTACTTACATGGAGCACAGATTCCTGATTTTATTACCTTTTAACTTGCCACCCTCATACAGGTTATTGCAATAGGATATAAGAAAGTAATCTGAAAGCAACACTGAAGTTTTATCTATTAAAAAAACCAAACCCCAAACAACAAAAGACAACGCCCCAAAAAACCCTCAAAAAAACCCCAACAACAGAACCAAACCATTATATATCCAGATCGGGATGGAGAGGAGGAAAGTGTAGGAAATATTGGCTATGAGTCCTACTATATGCATAGACATGAAATCTTGGCTGCCCACTCTATGAGCTAAAAGGTTGGATAGTAACAGTGCTCTAGAAAAGATTGAACCCTGGGGCTTACTGTGAGGCAGCGATGGATTTAATGAGCTGGGTGTGTCTAGAGGGAATGAAGGAGATTCTTCTCAGGACGTGCCTGCGCTTGAAACTGTGTGGGGTTTGTGCATCTCTGTTAAATGATTTGAAAAAACTATTGTGTGATCAATGACACACACACACACCTCCTCACAACACTGCCCTGCACGCAGGATACTCTTATTTCTGTCCTGACAGTTCCTCCTGCAATCACAACTTTTAGGCTTTTTAGGAGCTTAGTTTAATTTCTCCTCTTGTTTAAACTCCTTTAGTGTTTTGTGGTACGGCTGCTGTGAACCCACGTGTTCAGCTGTGAACCCTTTCACCCCTTTCCTGTTGCAAATAGAAAGAAACCTGGCAGATCAGCGTGCTACTGAAACAAAAATGCCCAGTGAAAAGGCTAATGCTATGGTTTTGCCTCTGAGCAGCAGGCTGCGTTAAAAAGCACATTTCCATTTACGCAATAGAAGACTTTGTTAGTCAATAAATCCCTGCAATCTCAGAGGAAAGAATTAATCTTACATAATTGGAGTTTTGTTTCAGGAAATGAATTTATACTAAGAGATTCAATCTCTTAATTAAAAAGATTTAGTGTGTTTGTGTTCCACTTAGCAGTTTTATTTGTTCTTTAATTTGCAGGAGTCCATACTGGGAAATAATTGAATGAAAATGCCAAGAGGAAAGGGATGTGCATACCAGGTCTGTGTGCAGACATGAACCAGGATCTCTCGAGCTATGCTACTAGTTTTGACTCTTAAAGACCTCAGAAGAGCTCGGCACATGGCAGTTCTGTCTGTAAGATGAAATTCAGCAGTGGGTTATCTCACACGGCTGCTGTTAGTGTTGGGATCCAAAGAAGGAGCAGTTGGTAAATGCACTGCTGGTATTACCAGTGTAACAAAACCAAAGAGAGCAGGAGAAGATTTCACAGATGGGAAACACTGCCTTAACAAGAGCCTTTTTCAAATGTCTTCCTCTCCTGACAAAAGATGAGGAAATGACTTGTAAATGCATTAAATTGTGTTACATGAGGGAAAAAACCCAAGCTGCCATCTTTATATGCTGCCAAGAGGAGAAAACCAGCATCGAGCTGTACTAGGTATAAAAATGTTCGTATATTGAGAGTGATCCTGTGTCGACCTTGTCTCCCAGTGTGGGAATTTTGTTTGCAGAAGAGCTGCTGGGATTGTTCTGCAAAGAGCATCCGTGCCTACGGACTCCTTTCCCAGGAGCTCCGGCTGCTTGGCTTACTCTTTGTGGCTGCGAAGTCTGAAAAGATTTCACAGAGGAGCAACAGGATCAGAATTCCCCTCTCACCCTTTGTTGCAGAAAAAGAAAAGGGTTCGATCCAGTCCTCTAAAAACTGAACTGGACCACAAACAAACCCATGTTACACTCACAAAACCATTGCCTTCCTAACTACAGGAATTAAAATTTTTAAACCTGCTGTTTTCAACCAAATATATGCAAATATCTTCTAGACCTAATTAAAAATTACTCTGGAACTATCATTTGCTATGACTTAAGTGAGTATTCCATAGGTTTGACTTTAGCTTCCATTGAAAACTGATGTAAAGAACCCTCACCCATGGACACAGGCACATATTTCACCCAACCCGCCACTACCAGTTCCAGGTCATGCTGATTAATGCTTTTCGCATAAACACACTTCTTATTTCAAATGTTAATGCCTGCTTAGTGCAAGGTGAAAGTCTATCCAACGATAGAATCCCTTAAGAGTGTTAATTAAACAGGACAATAATAATCCACTGGTGATTTATAGCGAGGTGGATTACTAGAGCATAGTGGTTGGTCTGATAGGCATTTATTGCCTACTTAACCATTTAAGTATAACAAAAAAAAAAATCATTGTGGGACAAAAGGTGATGAATGTTTCTGCTAAAACAGTCCATTAAGATGATTCATTAACATTACAAAGAGGTCTGCAGCCTGTGTGCCACTTGGAGTCTTTAAAAGTCTGGGAAAGTGAGAGGCATTACCATAGGAAATGCTTTATGCTAAATGTGCGCTGATAGAATCTCAAGTCCACTTTCTGCAGATAACATCACTTTTTACGTTTTGCACTACAAGGTCTAAGGGTGCTTTGTACTTCTCAATTCCTCGAGAATGTATCTTCCTAACAGAGGAGAGGAGCAATAAAAGTCCCAATGCTCTGGCATACATTCGCGTCCCTCACACTTCCCTTTGAACTGATGGGCCTGGAATGCTGAGTCGATGGTTACACCACTGCGGAATGACATGGGAGCCATGAGTTATAGTCACAACAGCTACAGCTTTATTAAATGCACACCAAATAAAGCTCCTATAATGATCTTTTCAGGTCAAATAACAGCAGATGCCTGCTGTGTAACAGCAAGGCGGTGTACCAGCCCCAACTGCTACAGGAATTGTAGGAGAGTTAAATCAGCGTGTAAATGTATCTAAAATAGTGAAATAAAGCCTTCAGTATTTTCCTAAGAAATTATTCCCTGAAAGTGAAGCTAACGAAGCTTGGTTCATTATGGATTTATGTTGCAGCTCTTACATCTCCCTCCTGGAATAACCCCAGTTGTCCTCCACCATATCGCACTCCAATCCCTCCAGCCCCCTTCACCCCTCCAAGCTCTCACCTCCCCCCTGCAAGAACACGCAGGCTCCCTTATTTCCTGGGGAATATCGTAGCATGCCTTGGCATCTTCTCCTAGCCATTCCTTGACTTTTGTTTTTGATTTGGCAGCTGAATGAAGCAGTGTTTTCACCAAGGAATATCAGAGCAATGCGTAAATCAGTCGAGTCTTGCTGCTGTCAAACACAATGAACAATTGCTAAATTCTCCCTTCCCTTCCTCAGTGGGAGCATTAATGAGGATTCCTTCCCTTCCTCAGATGCTAATTCTTGCAAAACTGGTAAGGACAACTGGTAAGTGTCTCCAAATCATCTACATAACCTGTGACAAATGTGTCAGCAACTTGGAAACTGGGTCAGACAAATAATTAGATTGTGTAAGTGATTTCCCTAGGGAACCAGACTAAGAGGTGTGATAGGATCTGCACTGACCAGAAGTCAGTAGAATCTTGTTTATAGTGTGGGCAGCACCTGTCCAGACTACCTGCATGGTCTCAAAAACAAGCTGAACCAGGTTCTAGGAGCACAACGAGGCACTTGCACCAGACCTAATAAATTCTGCCTCTTAGTAGATAATTACCCTGTTTTATTTCTCAGTCAGTGAATTAGCATAGCTACACCAAATCCTGGGCTGGAGGTGGCTTAGATAGATTTGTTGTGCCTGCATGGCATGAATTTTCACTCCTAGATACTTCAGTTAAAAGTGAAACACTGCAGATACTGAATCTGGACAAGGGAATGGAGCTGAGGGACACATGTGACACCAAACACATCAAACATAGCTGCCCCCAATACTGTTCAATATCTTCTGACTGCTTGGGGAGTTGGGCAATATTTAATGTCTGGTGCCAAATCTATCTCCACTTGATTAGGAAACAAGGCACTGGCTGCATTCATGATCTGTGACCAGGCTTTATTACAAAGTGTCCTGTACTGCACCGACCTCATCTACTGAAATGGGATAACTGTTTCCAAGCTGGGCCATTAACCCAGTAATCCAAAAACCAGTCTCAGACGTGGTAAACATCTTTCAGATGAGCTGTGCTGATTAATGAATGGAGAGTGCTGAGGCGCGGAGCTGCGAGCTGGTGAAACACATGCTCCCCACCTCTGCAAATGCCTTGAGAGTCCCCCGGGACACTTGCAAGTCTCAGTTCTTAGTCAATAACGCCCAAGGGTGCCCAGCGCTGGGGAAGTGCCGCTGTGGGAGGATCAGGCCTGGGTGTAAGACAGACGCAGGAAGGAAGGAAGGAATACAAAATAGTGGGAGGCTGGCAGGAGCACAGGCTAAACCAGAAAGAGAGGCTGAACATGTGTGTCCAGTGGCTTGATGAGATTCAGAGTGGGAACAAGGATGAAAGGATTGGATTGAAAGATTGGTGTTTGCAAAGCAAAGGACAAGGGTTGAAATTTCAGCCTTTCAACGCTTTTTCTGATTTTTTTCCCCCACACACTGATTTTAACCTAATTTCAGTAATAGCTGAGAGACAGTCAGAAACATCTTTTTATATTTCACTCTAGATATTCCTTAGAAAGTTCCCACAAGTTTACCCACCAGATTTCATCACGCCAGACCACACTTCACTTACGATCTCTTCTTCAGCCTATGAAAATACTGAAGGTAAACACCTCACATTTGTCAAATACAGAGAAAGATCTCACCTCAGAAAAGCTGGCTGAGAATTTTTGGACAAAGTGCTTTTTTTCCATTAGAAAATGCTAACTTGCAAAAAAATGATATTTTTTTAAAAGTAATATGCTGATTTCCATGGAAATACAGTTAGGTAGGTTCAGCTATTTCCATGAGAAAAATCTGTTCTGAATGAGAACTGAGTAGAAATATGGGTGGTACTTTATTAGACTCCCAAAGTCAGAAGAATATCCAAATATATGCTAGCACCCTACCAAACACAACAGAATAACTGTCTATTCTCCATGCAGCTACTTTATTTTATTAAAAAAAACCAATAAATAAAATTCCCCAGGCTGAGGAGAAACAGCCTGATGAAACAGCTGGTGACTAAGTCTCACCTACGAAGCACAGGACTCCAAGCAAGCTCTTTTTCAACCCACTACAAAGCCCAAATTTCAGTCTGACAAAAATAATGTTGAAAACATTATGTCAAATGTCTGCTCCAAATCCCATAAAGCACTCCTTGGACAGGGCCCAAGTAAATACCCTAGCCACTGGATGTTGGCTATTCTGGGATGTCTCATTCTTTCTATTCATGTTTTGTTTTTTAAATCATTCTGTGACAAATCTAAAACAAATGTCAAAACCATTAATTTTTTTATACACTAGTTTTTTTTTTCTGTTTCTGGATAACTCTAATTCTCAGTGCACCACCCTTAACTCTTCAATTCATTTCTTCTTTTATAACTTGGTCCAACTTGCTGGCCTTTAGAAGAGTGAGAAACACTTAGCTCTTGCATAGGGAAAATTAATTTGATTTGTGCATTCTGTATTGTCCTATATCACTGATTTTTAAAATTACTTCACAGGCCTTTGAGGCCCATGAGCTGCTTTTACAGGGATCCAAAAGGTAAATAAGACACATTGCTTTGGCATGACATAAAGAATTGGCTGCCACCAAAGTCTGCAAATTAGAAAACATTAAAGATCACTGCTTTATACAAATATACCTGTATCCTACTGCTGTTAGTAGAGGTTGAAAGCTTGCAATAAGCTTTTATTTGCACTGGGATAAAAAAACTATTAACATTATTAAAAACTAAGTGAATCACAACATTTTTTGGAAGAGAGTAAGAAGAATACTTTGGCTCAGGAGACACATGTATAACCAGATCCATCATTTTCAAGAGAAAGCAATTTTACAACAGTCAAAGTTAATATAAAGTTCATGTCGTTACTTTTTCCTCATGCACCCATATGAAAACTGAAGAAAACTATCATTTGACACACTTGTTTTTTGTGATTAACAGTTACCACATCTCCAATGTGACCCCTAAGCATGAGAGCGGCTAATCAAAACACTAAATAAAATCTGCTTTACATGGCATTAAACAGTTAAAAATCCATTTTAAATTTTTTTCTGATTAATTCTCCTAAACCTATTTAGACACATCTAAAAAAAAGTTTTTTCTTTTGTCTATCCACTTTGACTTCTCTGAGGCAGCAGATTTTAGTCGGATACGGTTAATAGCTTGTTCCTGGAAATTTTCAGTAAAAACAGTCTTCAAACATGTATTTTTGAGAAAAGATGTGACATCATGAATACTGTTCCTTCATGCTGTCACATTGCAGTTACCATATTTAATCCTGAAAACCAGAGCTACCGCACTCTGGATGATGCCTTCATGGGTACGAATAAGAAAAATAAAACCAGATTCATGGAAACACGGGCATGTGCTCACGGATCTCGGGCATGCTGCTGTGAAAACAGCATTTTCACAAAAGGCAGGGTCCAGTCTGCTCTTCCTTAGAACAGGAGCATTTTCTCTACCCCCAGCACAACAAGAGACAATTGGGCTCTGCAGTTTATGAGCTCCCTTGATGGCCAGAGTACTCTTCCATACATACCAAATATAGTAAACAGTAAATGCTCGGCTTCTTTTTCTTGCCTCAAGGCTTAGAAACAACTTGCAAATCCTCTCAATTCACTTTGCGTCCCCATTCCTTCCCTTAGACTTGCTAAGAGTATCTTTCACAAAGATTCTTTTGTTTCTACTGAAAATCTCTTAAAGATTTCTTTGACATTTCTCTTTCTCTCAGTATCCTGTCACAGGGCACTGGACCTTCATCCTGAGACTTACCCAAATCCTTCCTTTTTCCAAGACTCACTGAAACCTTCCACCCCCCTCTTTTACAAAGGAAGAGTGTAGGCACGATCCCTAACAAAAACCAAAACCGTGGAGCTATGAACCGCTGAACTCCTCCCAGAAATGGCAGAGTGCCCTCAGACCCCCATCACATCGTGGAATTTTAAAGGTGTTCTGAATATTGTTACTTTTCTCCACGATTTAGCCTTTACTCAATATGTACTTCCTGTCTTAATGGACATTCTTCTCTCTTCTCCCTCCTCGACTTCTTCCTGTCTGTTTCCAAACAAAGCAGTAGCCCATGCTTTAAGTTAGAAATACCCTTGTTCAATCCGATAATAGAACACAAACCCCAACTTCTTTCGAAAGAAACTGGCATTTCTGCTTGCAAATGTAGCCAGTGTAATTCCCAAATCATCCAAATTAGGGACTTTTGCTGTCTGACTTGTCATCATTTCCCAATTACAGACAGTAAGATGCTCCGTAAACAGGTTTTTTTGAAGTGAAAGGTCTCCTGTGCTGTTCTCCTCGTGTATTCAGGACATGGAAATAGAGACAGGAATAATCAGGAAGTGATTCAAAATCTCCATAGCCCTCATCTGTGTGAGGACATACTGCCTGTGCTGCACGTATCCTGCAGTTCCTCAGCTGGAAGAACAGGAGTTTGGTCCTGTGTGGTTCCAGTTTATCATCGTAACTTCAATTTCTGTAGGCATTAAACAACAGAAACCCTTTCCCCTGCTCATGATAAACATTTTTTTCACAAAGATGATTTTTACCCCCAAAATAAATGTGAGGATCTTTCTGGAATGTAAAAATCTTAACTTGTCTGGATTTTACATTTTTATTTTTGTGAGCTTAACAGATAGCAACTTATCCCAAGGAAAAATGTTAAATTTTTATGCGGAACTCTAAATAGTCTATTTTATAGCTCCTTGATTTAAATAAACCAACAAACAAACACGCAAACTGCTTCCTTCTGCTCTCTTCCCGACAATCCAAATATTTAGTGCTCTTTATAGGATGCTAACTGTGGAAATCCATGCTTTTAAATTATGCTTTTTGGGTGCCTTGAACAACAAAAACAACAGATTCTCTCTTGCGGTCAGACCACCAGAGCGGAGTAAAGTTCAGTAACTCTGAGAGTTTCTGCCCCATGTTCTGCTCTGCTTGTCCTTTTGAAAGGGGGCTCAATGAAGAGCCTTGTTGAGACCTCCGCTGGTGCCACTGTTTATAGAGGGGGTCATTAGGAACAGTTTAGTCAGAACAAAAGGGGTTTTGTTTCTATTGTCCCGCTTGCAGTTTGACGATGTCTTAACTGAAAAATTATCTTAATAGTCTAACAGTATATATTCGCCTATGGGGCTCAGACAACTGCAGAAAGGGCTTTGGATGAATGCTGAAAAGATGCACTTGACAAAGCCAACCCAGTGCACGCTGAGCACCCTTTAGGAAGCGCGTTTTTTCTGACTGAAAACTTAGAAGTGCCAGTCTCGGAAAGATAAACTCTTACAGCACTGCACTTACAACTAAAGCACCCTCCACAAAAGGGGCAGCAGTGACCCCAAGCACTCCACACTCAGCCACGGGGAGCCTGGGGCCGCTGCTGGCTGGCTGAAAACACGCACACCTCCATGTGCTCCCACAGTGCCGCACCAACCCACACCTGCAGAGGAAGCAGACCCTTCGGATTATTTTAAAATCCTCCTCATTAATGATTTTGTGCTGCTAAAGGTCTGGGAGATTGCTTCATGCAGACACTTGTAATGTGGCAAACCTCCTCCCTCGGCTGGACCGGGAGCTGGAACCTTCCCCCAGCCTGGAGAACTGGGGCCAAGCCCTGCTACCCTGCTCGACTTGGGAGGGGATTTTTGTGGCCAGGGCTTTAGAGAGTCAAATGAATCTCCAGCTTCCATCTTGCTTCAGACTGGTTCAGAAACACTGCTATAAATCACCGCAGATATAAAGAAAGTTATTTTAGAGGCAGAACCAGAGACGAAAAAATGCACATTGTGTCTCTGCAGCCCCACGCAGCTTGGAATTGGCAGCTCAAAACTTCCAATTGGAGTGGCTCTAATGTGTATTCAAAATAAACTGTGAAAATAATTGTTCCTATGGAAATGAAATATAAATAAAAGTAGGAGCTGAGACCATATAAGATAATGTTGGACCAAATTCTGTTTCCTGCTTATTTAAATGCACAAGATAAGCCTCGACAGGAGAGAAGCTGCGGGGTGCAGCTGTTGTATATAATCCTGCTTCCTACAGACCTGTAAAACCAGCAGTCTCCAAAGATCTCTCTGCTCCAGCAACACGAGTTTTATGATTCAGGGGCATGGTACATATGGTTTAGCATACACACCCCAATTTTCCATGCAACCTCCCCTGTTAGGATTACTAATACTTGTGGCATGAGTAGTTTGTGCAGCAGCTGTGCAAGGGTTATGCAAGCATTTATGTACACATTGGAATAAAGGCACAAAATAATGGTTCTTTTGAGGTATTACTCTGCACCTGCCTGGAGAGAAAAAGCAAAGCCATCCAAATTCATCCCATTGCATTTACAGGTCAGGATCAGTTACTTCGTTCCCTTTGAAAAAAATGAATATGTTTTATATGCCTTTTGTTCAGCATTAAAATAGCAAACCACTCTGCCTGTAGCGAATACAAAGAGCAGAGAACCGAAAAAGACCTACAGATAAAATAAGAAGAATCCTGAATGTCTGTAGGAGCAAAGATCACCATTTATTGTATGAAAATGTCACAACTAAGCAGATTTTCAGAGGCACATTTCCAAGGTGCTGCGGCACGACTCAAATCCACTCCCAGCAGTGACGTCCGAGCTCGTGCCCAGCATAGCTTTTCACAAATATAAGCCTGAGATCTCAGACGTTCAGATTACAATGTTACCAACGAAGGAAATAGCTGGGCTTGTGCCAAAAGCGTCAACCAAATCAAATGTGCACGCAATAATTTAATAGTACCAAATTAAATTCAGTTTTCTTTGGGCTGCTTTGGCAATATTGGAGTCTACATTAAACAATACTCCCATGCCTGTATCTGTGCTGCAGAAATATATTAGTTACATAAAGTTTAAAGGCTTTATTGAAGTGTGCTGGTGTACGCATGCACATTTACAAATGCTCATATCAATATATAAACATATATCAAAAATGTAGCACAGGCCGATATTCAAATTGTATATAAATGTATGATAAATGTAACACCGCAGAAGTTTCAGTGACATGAACTCATTTCGAATGTTCTCTGAAGTCAATAGCAATAAAAGGATCCCTATGGAGATCCAGTTTTATGAAGTGAAGGGCTGAATTGTGAAGGACTGAACTCTGTCCACCTTCCTCTCTTGATAAACATTAAATTCGGCACCATAGTCCCATTTCATAAACACTAAAATTCTCTTTTAGCTTTCAATGGCATCCCCAGGGGGAATAATGCCTTTTCCACACCCCAAGACACAGATTTCATTTCTGACTCTCCTTTGATCAGTAGCATTGAGAATCAATACTTAATTTTTATAACATGATCAGTATTGTCCAACACAGCACAGCTCAACCCAGATCTGCTCAAATTCCTGGATTAGAGCTAACATAATAGCTTTATCCATAATGTGATTAACTTCATGTTGGTGAATATGTTCTCAGTAATAATGCTGGAGAGATGAATAGAAACTTTTGATAAGAATGATCCAATACAGCGTAAAAAACCACGTGAGCTAATTATACGTTCTTATACAAATAATAACGCTATTATTTTTGCCATATAAGTGTTTTTCATGCAAAGGGCATAGACAAACAGTTCAAAATTCCCCAAACACATGCTATTTTAGTGGGACTATTTGGAAGGAGAAAAAAGTTTGCTATAATTTAGGACTTGCACTTTGTTCAAGACAAATGAGAGAAAATGCAAAACAGAATGGAAAAGAACCATGGTTAAAGTTAAAAAGAGGACATCAAAGTAGGAAGACAAGGAGCTTGAAACTGAATCAGCAGAAAAGAGGAAAAATGCTCTGTGTCTAATTTTTGAAAAGTCATTAAATGAGTTTCTGAGCAGAACCCACACTTTTTACTGCCCATTTGGTATAACTGAATGCAAATGGCCAAATTCTGCCACTGGCATATGCCTCAGATGGTTACACGAGGATGACAAATTCACAAAGCATAAACCTGCACATTTTTGTTCATTTCATGTTTTTTAATCAGCCCCTTTATTTATCTCCTAAATACATACTTCCAAATATACTGACTTCCTCACAAACAAAAAAAAAAGGCAGTAGTTGGTACTAAATTTGGGTAAGAGCGTGCACACAAATCTCACAGAGATTAACAAGTTACTCAGTTGGTAATGTGGCTTGTGCAGAACCCCAGAAACATTGGGAGTTTGTTTTTATAGAAATTATCTGAAGCAGCAAGTGCCAAAAAACAGGGATTACTCCATCACAAGCATTTAGTTTTCCTTCTCAAGAAGAGGAGGATACACAAAAGAAGTAAAGAAGAGTAAGAGGAAAAACTGGTTTCTTAATTGATCCAGGAAGGAGGAGGAAAAAGACAGTGACATGAAGGTGCCAATATTTCAGCAACCTGTGTGGAACTGATCCTACAGGAAGCAGGATAGGGTTTACACGGGAGGCAGGAAAGGAGGGAAGAGAAAGACGTTGTCCATGAGAAAAGGTACAATCTGGATTGCCTTTCTGTTTGAAAGGTATTTGAAATTCAAGCTCAGATCTGAGGGCTCAACCACTGCAGTTTGAGCTGCATCATCCTTTATTGTATCCAGCAGAATAAATGCTGCCCTTTGTTGTGTCCCAAAGCAAGATGAAGGCAAGAGCTGAGGACTTCACATCAAAAAGTTATCCTTTAACAAATTCACTTTCTCATCCCACGCTGCCAGAGTGGTTTTGTTATGCTGTTTCAAGTACCCCCCATTGCAAACTATCGTGCATTTATTAAAAGCTGTACCAGTTCAGCAGGATCATAGAAAATACTGTATAAAAGAGAAAGCTTTCCCAACTGTTCCTGTAAAAGCACAGGATACAGTTGCAACATTGCCCCTCTTTTAAGAGTATATCCTGCATTAAATCAGAATATAGCTAAATGTGGCCTAACCTGGATCACTTAAACAGACAAAACAAGACGGAAATAGATTCGAACATCACTTTTTCAAGAAAGTTGTCAAATCAAGGGTTTCAAGGTTTACTTTTTGTCCTCTGCTCTTTCTCCAATGACACCGAAAGCTCCAAGAGCAGTTACCTAAGGTGTTAACGAGTGAGCAGAGAAACCTCCCACACTTTTCCTTTTCTTTCTTTCAAAGCACGTTGCCATTCCAGAACACAACACTGACCTGAGGTTTAGTCAGTTTTTAAACGGGAGCTACAAGCAATTCAAGTACCAGTAACTTAGGCAGCAGAGACACCTGCTCTCCAGTCCACTGTTCCATCCTCACAGACATTTTAATCTCATATCCATGCCAAAGGCAACCTTGTCCTACTGCTGCTTGATGAAAGGCCAACACTCACAACTCCAGAAAAACAGTCTACAAGGAACAAAAAAGGAAGACAAATCAAGTTGTCTGCAGCTGAAAGGGAGAGCAGAGAGATCCCAAGTCATCTGCCTGCCCTTCCTACAGCAGCCCGACCCAGACACCCTCTCCTTGCCCCCAGCTGTGCATTCCTGTGGCCTCCCTCGTTCCACCACAACACGGAGTCAGTCAGAACAAGGAGCTGATCCAGCAGAAAATTATTTCAGCAAAAGCAAATACACAAATGGTTAAAAAAAAAAAAAATCTTTTAAAGACAGAATCAACTTCCTGACCTGTGTGTAAGTGTTGGTACCAGCACTGGAGAGGGGTGGGGTTGCACAGCTGGAGATCCAGGCTGGGGAGAGATGAGAAAACAAACATCTTTCTCAGGGGGAGCCTGGCTTTAAATCAGCTTCAACTGATCTAGAAACCACACCCTCGGCAAGGAAGAAATTCAGGCAAATATATGCCTGGTGAAGAGCAGGTTAGTGCTGCTCCTCAGGAAGTACAAAAGATGCTGGAGAGTTTATTCTTAACTGGGAAGCCAAAATTCAACTGCTCTGGTGCTTCCATCAGTGGGGAGCACCGGGAAGGCTCGGTTAGCCCCATTAGCACCAGCGAGCCTAGCAAGTGCTCTCACGTTACCTAAGGTGGATGTGGCTTCACAATCTCTCTGCCCCTCCATCCTCCCAGAGCTTGAGCCATTCCTAAACACGTGTTAGGTCTGAGCTAAGGGTTTAATGCTGGTTCCACCACTATTTCAATAGTGCCGTGAGTCATTTGGATGTGATGCCTCAGTTTCCCTGTTATTAAGAGGTGCACACACATGCATACAAACACATCAAATCATTCATCATGATTCCCATGCAGTTTTTTGACTGGCTACCTGCTGTTCACGCCAGGATTTTAAACATAAAGAACTAAAAGAAGTGCTGAATATTAGTTTCCAAAAGAGTGGCAGGATCTGGTGCTGGATACTACTGGATATTGCTCGTCTGAAACTTTTAGACGAACAATCTATCAAAAAACACCCCCAAAAACGCTGACCTCCCTTATTCTCCACCCCTCTTCTTCCTCCTTTGCCCAAGGAATGACTCTTAATGTCAGCATAAACTTAATGCATATATGCATGGTTTCTGAGGTTACCTCAGGCTGGATTCGGTGACCCAAATAGACCATCTTGGCTTCCCCTTCTTTCCAAGTAAGATTTGGGAAGCATTAGTTTACATTTGTTATCTGACACTGTTATTATTATTAATTACTGTTGTAGCAGACATCTACCTGGGCTAATTGGGACTGGGGCTCCATTACTGTAGATATTGCACCCACCGAGTTAAAAAAGTCACTGCTTTAAGAAGCTGACAATCCATTTCAAGGCGGTATCCCAGAAAAGGCATGTCCCAGGAGCAGAAGGAAATGGGAAGGCAAGGGTGCAGGGCAGTGGAATGGAATCAACCACCCGTGTGCACAGGTTGATAGCTTCATTTCAAGTAAATGTTCCTGGTTTTGCCATTCTTAAAGAGTATCTCCCCCTCTGGATTTCTAACGCTTCTCCATTAACTCTCCCCACTGCCAGTTGGAAAAAGTGACCCGGGGCTCTGTGCACAGAGACATACATACGTGAATATATAATCATCGCGTTTTAAATTATTTAATGGTGTTGGTTTTGTCACGGACAGTCTCTTCTAATCTGTACTTCTTTAAAAAAAGAAAAAAAAAGAGTAGGCAGGCAAAAAAAAGTGTGTACGCGTGCAGACAGCCGATGTACTCGCATCTATGAAGTCTGTGGGAGTTTGGGCCCCTTCCTTATACATAAACCGCCCTCCCTCCTGGGGTGTCTTCTCCTTAATGACGTTCACGGTAATTTAGGCGCTCGGGACCGGCTCAGCCTCTCGCCGAGCCCGCAGCCTCCACAAACATCCTGAAAAGCAACCTGAGCAGACGTCCCTCCTCGAGGCAGTTCCAGGGATTTTCTCTCCCAAGCGGTTTGGAGCGGGCGAGCGAGAGAGAGCGCTTGGGTTTGGCTGCCTGCTCCTCCCACCAGAGACACCCTC
>VZTF01009280.1:89227-363510 GCA_013397755.1 Cnemophilus loriae | reverse complement strand
CGCGGGCAGCCCGCCTCCTGGCTGCTGGTGCTGGGCGCCGCCGCGCCCGCCCTCTGGCTGCGCTGCGTGCTCGCCGACTTCACGGTGGACGACGAGGTGCACTCCAGCTTCATCCACCGGCGGCTGCGCGGCCCCGAGCGCCGCGAGATGCAGCGGGAGATCCTCTCCATCCTCGGCCTGCCGCACCGCCCGCGGCCGCACCTCCACGGCAAGCACAACTCGGCCCCCATGTTCATGCTGGACCTCTACAATGCCATGTCCGTGGAGGAGGGGGCGGCGGGGGCCGCCGCCGAGGACGGCGAGGGCTTCTCTTACCCCTACAAGCCCATCTTCAGCACCCAGGGGCCGCCCCTGGCCAGCCTGCAGGACAGCAACTTCCTCACCGAGGCTGACATGGTCATGAGCTTCGTCAACTTGGGTGAGTGCCGGTCTCGGCGGGGCTGGGTCCGGGGCGACCGGGCAGGGAACCCTGCCAGGGGGAGGCTGGAGCGGGACCCTGGCCACCGACGACAGGACAGGGGCTGGTGGCGCAGGTGGCCCAGCTTGGGAGCTGTTTCCCAGCGGGTCAGGTGGGTGACAGCTCACCTGGGCAAGGAGGCGCAGGCAGCGGCTCTGGGAAGGGTGGCTGCTTTGCCAGCCGGTAACTGAGTGGCAGCGGCGGGGAGAGGGCTCTGGCTTCCCATCACAGCATTTGGACAGCCGCGAGCTCTCCCCGCGCTCCACACACGCCGACACACTGAGGTCTTTGTCGTCTTCTCCCTTTGATAGTTGCTGCACTTCAGAAATTGGATTTGCAGGTAGGAGTTAAACAGGACGATTAGCAAGTCTGCTCCACATCCCACACTGCCGAGGAAGACACGAAAGCCGGGCAGGACCACGGCACGGGTCCCGCACAGCTCCCGGTGCCAGGCTGGGATGCGGAGCCACCGGGGCTGCGGGGACGGATGGCTGGGATGGTTCCCTGCGGCATCCCAGCGCCGCGCTCCCTCGGCCGAAGGGGCTGAGCTGCTCGCACATGTTTTCCTAATGGCTTGGGAGGGATTCCACAGTAAATCCTTATTTACTCCTGCAGCTTTTCCTGTTGACCCCAGTTTATGCCGCTAACTCGCCTCTTTTCGCAAGCACATGTGGATGGGTTTATGCAAACGATACGAGAGTTGGCACGCTTTGTATGCGCCTCACTAGGCCTCTCTAATTGGATGCCACGGCCCAATCTGATTTCTATTTGCTCGCTGTAGATTGCACACCCGTGTGGACTGACTTGGCCGGATTTGAGTAAAACATTGTCAGGGTGCGCATTCTATTTTAAATATATAATTATAGACCTGGCTCGCTCTATCCGTTTTTAGACTTCGTCATGTGCGGCTCTGAAACCACACACGTACAGATTGGGTGCCTGCAAGTTCAAGGCAGAACCTGAACTGTATTTCCAAAACAAAATCAGCTCATACTTTGTGCCAAACAAAGGTAAATGCAAAGGGCAAGAGGAGCACACCTCAGGCACATAACCTGCCAGGAATTACAGACCCCCATCTCCAATAAATCCATTAACACCTTTATGGATGTCACTGTTCTGGACGCTTCCACTGTCTGGAACTTCTAAAGCAACAAAGATTAAATCAGCACCTAAACCATCACCTCTCTAATCCCAGCGCTTTAACTAACTTGAAAAGATCAGCAGCTGTAAAGGCCCTGTGACACACGTTAATAATTATTAGACACGGTAGCCATCCCGGCACAATTCTTGCATGATAAGGAGCCACGGGACGCTGTGGGAGAGCTCTAGTTTGCATGAGCGGCGCCTCCTTATTGACTTCCATAAGCTTCACAGTGGGAAGCTTGGAATCACATCTGGCCCAGGGGCTGTGCTCCATGAGGGCTGGTGCTTTCCATTTGGAATTACAGTGTTTGTCTAGTCACTGCTGGATACTTAAGCCGATGAGCAATGATACATTTAAAATCAAATATTTGAGCAGTCAAAAGTACCAATGGCAGTCAAATATTTGACTTTAAAGATAAGGGTGACCTTGCTAACACTGTTCTCCGTGGTTCTTGGGTCCTACACCGCGCGCTGCCGAGCGCAAGTAAAGTCCTGAACAGAAGACAAAAGGTGTTGAAATAACAATAGTGAAATTTGTGCTTCGCTTTCCATTTCAGTAGAGAGAACCTTATGAAACATGTAAGTACATAATGGGAGGGAGTTTAGCTCTGCTCTTCAAGTGTAGTAATTTACTGAATCATCAGTGAAACTGCAGCGCTCCCGTCCCACATCTCTGATGTAAGGAAGAGTCTCCTTGTCAGCTCATGCAAGAGTTACAAGAAAGAATTAACGTTCAGGCCATTGACTATTTTGAATACAAAGGAATGGAATCGATCCATAAATGCGAAATAAAAGTTACATTTTGGATTTGTCTATGTCTACGTGAGAACTTTGTATGGAGCAGGTTTCATCTGTATAAGCCATAACCATAATCAACATCCTGATGCAGTTTGATGACTGCAGTGGATATATTAATTCATTTCAACCTGCCAGGGTTTGTCGTCAGCTTAGAAATCCAAGAGTGTCTTTATGCAAAATCCTAAATGATCATTTTATTTAATTGCTGTCAGTGTGGTCAGGGAGTAGTAAGAGCACAAGCAAAACCCAATAGTTTTAAGGACAGGTGGAATTACGACCAGCAAGGCACATTTCGGAGGTTTATCTGTGCTGTTTTGTTCCCTTGTCAACAGTGCATGCCAGGACGAGTTTAAAAAGGACATTGATCTATAATAGCTTTCTTCATCGCTGTGCACACCTTTCATCCCATTATAGTCATTTCTCTTTCATCTTTATAGGACAAAGGCAGGCTTGTTTATGGAGGTTTTAATGAGTTAGAGCAGCCACTCACTCCGTGTATAATCAAACACAGCACCTGCTTTGGGACGTACAGTTTTCTATGACATTCAGGGAAAATTAGAAGATCTATTGCAGAACTGAATTTTTGGGGAGAGTTTCTACAATGATCCCTTTTAAAGAAGAGCTGAATTCCTAAATGCAGACCGTAGTAAACTGTGTCCTACTTTTGCAAGAGATACTCTGTGAGCATTGCATTTCACAGGTAGGCTTTTATTACTATACCAGAGCCATCACAATGAGGAAGTGTCACAGCACAATAAAGTTTCATTTTAGCATGGAGGAAGTAAAAGCAAGTAAAGAAATAATACTTTTAAATTGCAACCAATATAAAATGTTAATTCCAGGCTTCCAAAAGCTGATCTGCAGAAGCACTTTTTTTGCCTTATTCATATTCTTCATCCACTTAGTTGTACAACTTTAGAGGGAATAACATTTTTCTAAAAAACTACATTGCAAGATTTACTGGGCTACACAGTAAAAACCCCAACAACAAACCCCACACACGTTGATTTCTGTGGAGATACTGTGTATATTTAGTCCAGAGAATTTATGCTGGATATTGGTAGGGAGGAGCCAGGATACAGGTGCTCCGTTTTAGGGAGCTTTGTACTAAGTAAAATTTTACTTACTGTAAAATCCTGACAACTAATTAGATTTAGATTTATAACCAGTTAATTTACAGGCTACATTTTGTCTTAGCTTACACCTGTGCTAAGATGGATGGGGAATGGAGTTGTGTCAAGAATGAAGTTATATGTAAATTCAAAAAGAATTTAGCCACAGTGGTCTGACTAAGTTAGCCAGTTAATTACTGGCTAATTTTGTGAAATTTATTACTATGATTTTAGCATTTGGAATTTCTTTTCAGATCCTGTTCAAGTACAGTTTACAAACAGATCCATTTTAGCAACAGAAAAAACGCAAAGCATTTTTTGCACAAGTTTAATTTCAAGTTTATAAACAGCAGCTAAGGAGTAAACATCCTCTAGATGACTTAGACCTTCTCTTCTAAAAATAATTGCCTTGTCCTTATGCCGGTAAACTTGCCTTGGTAAACAGACTTGCTTAGAATATTTTTAAAAGAGTCGGCACAAGTGATACGCAATTTGTTAATTTGTCTCGTGGTTGATTATAAAACGAACAACATTGTTTAATCCTGGCAAAAAAGAAGGGGGGGGGAATTAGTCATTCTTGGAAGGAGCACTTGAAAGTGGCTTTTGTTAATATAAATCAAGAAGCTGAAGAGCCCCCAAGTTTCCTTTTATTTCATACCATCTGGCTATCCTTTTTGTTGACAAGTGTTTGGCATAGAGAGCCATCTCTTTGCCCTTTAATAACAGGCTTTAACACTGTAGGGTATTAGAAAAAGATTCTATAACAGTTAAAAAATTTCCTTCGGGGAATACTTTATAAAGTGAGCACGGGCTGCAGGCATTTGCAGCTGTAACCTGGCTTGTGTTAAAATTTGGAAGGGGCTGCCTTGCATTCCAGCTCGCTACAGGCCTTCATTGGTGTACAGCCAAAGGTTAATATAGATGTCACACAGTTTTTCTTTGGAGAGCCTCAGATATAAGAGTACGCGTACAGCTGTGTTTTTAGTAACCCTTTCATAATCACTCCTTTTAAACCTCATTTTCCTGCTCATATAAATCAAAGATTTTCAAGGATATTTGACCTGGATTTGAACTTATTTGATCTTCACATATTTCCCACTTGAAACAAAGCAGATTAAAAGTTAGCCCTGGATGCCTGGTCCCGATCACATGGTTAGTCCATACATTAGGCCAAGCCCTCGGCTTTTTTTCCCTTCTCTTTCACCTAACACTGTTAAAAGCTCTCAAGCCTGAACAGGTACATCCCATAATTGTTTTGGGCAGTGTGGCTGTGTGCAGCACTTGGTGGTGTAACACTGGCTCAGGCAGAAAGCTCGCAGCAAAGTAAAGGTATGAAGGACACTGACCATGCAGCAAGTGACCAGCAGGTATTCTTAGAATGTACAGACCCCTTCCAGAGAGAATTTAATTCATTTTCTAATTTCCAGGTGTAAAATGGCAGAACAGGACAGGAACTATTTACCTCTGCCATGTGGGTTTGCTGGTAGCAGAGAAAGGAGCAGCCAAGGACAGATGTCCTTACACAAGGAAAAAGGACCTGGAAATCGTCCCCATCCGCTCGCACGCGGCAGATTTATCCCAGAGCAGGGTCTTTCCTCTGTTCCCACACAGGCTGTACTGGGGGGGTGAATCCCCCTCTGTGAGCTGCAGTTTAGAAGCCAAAACACAACGGGCTCTGGAAGGGCTTTGAAGGAGACAAGCCTTGATGGCCGGGTCTTGTGATGCCGGTAACAGGAGTTGGGCACCAGTGGAGCGTGCAGGACCTGCTCCCAGTGTCCCCAGTTGTGCCATGCCTGTGCCTGTGTGTGTCTGTGTCTGTGTGTCTGTGTGTGTGTGTGTGTGTCCCAGCACTCCCCCTGCAAAGCAGCTTTAATGGCCTCTGGACAGGCAGCACAAATCCAGGCGCTACATTCCCTGGAAATCAGCCTGAAACACATTTTCGGGTCGGCGGGGAGAGACGTGTGAGAGAAGGTTACACAAGTGGTTGGAAACATTAATTAAAAAAAAGATTATAACTATTAAAGCCCAGTCAGAGCTGTTGACAGGCTCCTTTTAAAGAGGACACTGTGATGTTTTAGTTTAATACATTCTGGCAGTGTCACCGGGGTTAAGGCTAATACTGGGATGTGTGGATCCTGTCATGTTATTGTCAGGAGGAATGCAGGGATTAGGTCTGAGAGTGGCGGTGGGTGAGTGGTGCAGCTGTGTACACTTATTATAAAAGATTTAAGTCCCACTGGTAAAATCAATATATTAAATTGCAAGAGCCCCTGTTTTTAATTAGTTTAAATCAAATATACGGTTAGTGCCATTAGGGCTGCTATCCTTGAACCGAGTGAGGAAATGCTAATATTTATATGGAAACTGTTAATTTGTGGTTAAAATGATAACACATTTCGTTTTATGCCTCTAAATTGTCCTAACTGGATGAATACCAGTGAGAAGTTGCAATGATGGATGAAGTCATCTGAGCAAGAACACAACTAAGCAAATTTTGATAGTGTGCCAGATAAAGAGACTACCTGTTGATATACAGCATTAAGAGACCGTGATATTTTAAACCCTTTCCAGTCCTCCTCTCTAGGGCCTACATCAAAGAACTTTCATGAATTAACTACATCTATATCAAAAATACCTACCTTTACTATATAGAAATAAAATATGATATTATATATGTGTATATTTCTTCTCCAAATGGAAGAAACTTCTAAAGAAATGAGAGAGCTGTTTAAATTAGTTTCAGGATGAAGATTTTCCTTCACAACTGTTTGAAATAAACGAGACTACACACAAGGACTAATCACACGGATAAAGTTCTGCACATGCTTAAGTTTGGAAAAATGGAAACCCAAGAGAAAATTCTTGGCTAGGTCTTCATTGGTGTAAATTGTCAAATTTCTACTGAAGCTGGCCCTGTGGTCTCATTTATACAACTCTACGTCCAAAGTAATTCCCATAAACTCCCTCTTGATTTACACGAGCACCACTGAGAGCAGAATTGGGCCAAAGAAGTGCCCCTGTGTTGAAATAATGAGCATGCAGTAGTTTCTGCTACAGCTTCACAGGGTTTTCTCTCCTAATCTTGAAATTGTTTCTGAGGGAAGTTTCCTTTGCTGCAAACAATCAAAACATGAACCAGCTCCTATTAGTCACTGCTTATCATTATTAGCCCCATCCCTGTTGTTGAACTACAGCTGAATTCCCATCCTTGCAACAAACAGAATTTAGCAAATAATGTTTGACAAAAATGTGAAACCGATATTTCTTAACACAAGACATATTTCATATGGAGAAACTTCGGTGCTGAAAGATTCCTGGTATCAAAATATCTGAATCATAGTACAAATAAACAGCGCCTTGTAAAGGCTGTGGGGCCAAATTCCGTGCTGGAGTAGTTCCACTGAAGTCAGTGGAATTGTGCCAGGAGATAAACTGCCATCTAGATTCTTTTGGTGTTGAAGATTTTGTCAGTAAAAACCTTTTCTACAAAAAAAGGTTGCAGGTAGCAAAGTTTGAACCGATTCTAATTCAAAAAGCCCTTTTGGAAATCCTTGTTTTGTTGATGAGGACCACAAAGTTTGCTGAGCTCCCTTTTATTTGGGTGTATGTTCTACAATTCCATTATTTATACGAAAATATACCTGATTCCCAGCAGGTAACAGAGAAACCATCATGGGTGTAATCCCCACCACACTGTGCCTTACCCCTGCTTTTAAACATTTGTGTCATCTACATCTCAGAGTCAGTGAAAATCCCTCAGTGATCCAGACTGAGTGGATTGAATTAATGGCAACTTTGAGACTACAAGTTTTAGTGTAATTGCTTTATTGTTTTGGAACCAAGATGCTTACAATCCAGTTCCTGTGCAAACATGTTTAATGTGTGTTAATGTGTTTCTAAACCAGACCCTCTCCGCAGAATTCTGCTTTTCATTAATTGACATCAGTAGCCTGGTACAGTATTTCAAAGCACTGGCCAAATATACACTGTGTTTCTAATTTCCTTACTTTCCTGTGTTTGGAATGCCAATGTTAATTTGTTCCCATGGAAGAGTGAGAGCTGCCAACCACAGTTTTACATAAATGGCTTTACAGTGCAGGGCTGCCAACATTAAATGATACTTAGGAATTTTCATGACGTTTTGTATTTAATGTTGTGTGTGTGAGAGAGAGAAATTGAGGGAGATGTATGGGATGTTGAACAGCTCAAGCTCTGATGATCAAGGCAAATGTTTGAAGAAATTTATCCTTTGAGGAACTGTTACTTAATGTTTCTTCTCATTTAGGATTTTTTAATAATCTGTCAGATATTACATAGCATATTCCTTGTGCCTGGAAAAAAGCTATTTTGCAGGGAACTTTGTTGTTAACGATCCAAACAATTCCCCCCCACCCCCCAATAATTTTAGTTATTTATTAATAGATGAGCAGATGGACTTTAGTTTATGTTGTTCCTCTGATCATTCTGAACTAGACTGTAAGAATGTGATATTACTCAACATGAGAAAATGCAAAAGCAAAAAAAGCTGCCACAACTAAGGAACAGGGGAATTAACTAATTTTGGTTAAATTGCCAACAGGTAATTTTTCTTTAGAAGAATAGGAGCAGCTAGATAAAATCATTCACCTTTCTTAAAGAAAATCAAGCATTATCATAGTTTCTTTAGTGGTACGTCTGCCTTTGTACATAAACCGAATGTGAAGTTCCCTTTAAACAAAGTTTGATGGTAAAAACAAAGACTGTTTATGTATTTCTCCTTTTATTCCTGGAAGATATTCAAGATACAAATTGTTCATGTTTCAGTAGATTCCTCTTAATGAGAGCTATGGTTTATCTCTGCATTTCCCCAGTTTATTGGAACAGGTGCAGTGTCTGCCATCTGTGCCAGCCCCATGCTATACCAACAAACAAAGTGTTGTTTTGGTTCACTGGATTTAAAAGTCTCCTGAGAGTAAAGAAATGAAAGAGAAAGAATTTAGAAAGTGCCTAGTGAAGGAAAGGCACTTCAAGTAATGTGCTTTGTCACTCAAGTCTTCCCGTAAATTACCTTAAACTATTTCTAAACTGTTTGAAAAATATTATCCGTGGAGGATTAAGTTTCTGTTGCATCTCGGAGGTCCCACACTATTCTTTATCATCTTTATGCTACCACAGTAGTTATACTTTTCCAAATTAGAGTCTTTTGTTGTCAGGTTGAATTAAATTTTACAGGAATAAAAACTCTTTTTTCCTTCTCTTAAAGTGGAAGAACTGTGAATTTTCATTTCTTTTTTCAGTGTTTCAGCTTCCACCTCATTTAAGAGATACTGCAAATAGCCATCCAAGTTTAAACAAGATTATGTTGTAATTAGACAGACAAACTCATAATTATTTAAGGGCTAAACCAACAACAACAACCCTTTCAGGTTCATTTTGACAGTGTTTATCCAGTGTGTCTGGAGAGGCTTACAATTAAAGTGCCTGAAGGGTGGGGATGAGATTTTTCGGCATGCAGTCAGTGCTATCGGGTCCACCTGGCCTGGGAAACTATGCAGGCTTTGTAGTAGAGAAAATCCTTTAACTTAGATCTTCGTGGCAAGCTCTTAAGAGCTACCTTCCTTTAAAAAAAACAGCAAGGAAAAGGAGGGGAGAGGGAAGGCAGCTTCCCCCTGAGCAGTAATTAAAGCGAGCAGGAGCTCTGTCTGTGGTGGGGCAGCGCCGCGGCGCTGAGGGGCCGAGAACCGCGCAGAGCATCACTCTGGAAGGTTCTCCCCGTTGCACACAAGTGCCTTTCCAGTGAGCACGAAGTTTCCTCTCGCTCTGCCGCAGCCTCCCAGCGCGATGCTGGGCTGAATCACACCTCCACACAGCCCCACTGATGTCACCCAGCTGCAGCAGCCTGGCCCCAGGCCACCCCGGCGGTGAAGTCACCACCCCTGACACCATCCGAGGAGCTGGCACGGCGTCCTGTGCCCAGCCTGGGGGGCTGTAAATCAGCCTGAGCTTCGACTCTGGCACCGGAGCCCCTTGGCCAAATCCTGCCTTTGGCCACTGCCTTGCCTTGGCACTGGCGGGGCTGCCTCGGCTTTACCAATTGTTCTTCCCACAGCACAGTGGCTGTAAAACGTTTTAAAAGAGACCAGAAGAGCTCTGGGAGAAGTACTAAAAAATGCTCATAAAATAATACAGTATCAGTAGTTGGGAGTTTTAATTCTGATGGAGAGAAGAGTTTCTTCCTGGGTGAGAAGTGGGAACAGGGCTGGTCGCATTTCCCTGCGTCGGTACCTGGAACACCCATTGACTGTAGAGAGTCCTTTGGCACCACAGGGGAGAGCAAGTTCAGCTCTGTCATTTAAATGGAAGATTAAAAATTACTGTAATTTAGAAATTCCGAATTCTGGTGCTTAAGTTTGAGTACTGTTCTTTTGTATCCATATTTTAGCAATTTATTTACATGTGACAATTATCTGTAATGCCACGAATTATAACCAGTCATCACTGAGAGGAATCCATTCCTAATTGCATTTTTTCTACCCACGAGCTGCTCTTCCCCTGGTTCTCAAGGTTAAAACTTATTGCTGTTCCATCACTAAAAATATTCTGAACGATTTAATCTTGCTACTTTTATTTGTTTATTACTCTGCAGTCATTATAATCCCACAGGGACTTTTTAGATGTTAATAAAGAGTACTGCACATCACTTTTCCTGAAGCTTGTGTGGCACTATAAACATCATGCTGAGTTTAAGTTCCCCTTTCTGACCATATCCTTAAAAAATCCAGCATTTGTTAAGAGAATGGAGGGGATTTTTTTTTCTTTTCTTTTTAACAAAAAGAAATAAAAGGGGGGGAAAAAAAAGAAGTAACTTTAGCCTCACAATCTGCTAGCTACATAAAGCAGTAAATGTTCAGTTGAGGCAGGGAAAAACCAGAACTGCTAGAGACTGGTTGTTTCCTTTTGGAGGAAACAATAAATGTGCCCACTTGTATTTTAACAGCATTACTACTGGGCCCCCTAATTACACAAATATACTTGTAATAAACTGCAGGAGAGAAGAACTGAAAAAGAATCATTCATCACAGATCTTTCTCCTCAGCTTGAAAAGAAACTTCTGGGTAACCACTCTTAAATCTTGGCCCAAATCAGGAGATGAAGATATTTCAGCACTATGTGGTGAATCATTTGTCTCCTGAGACAGGTGAAAAGGAGAAGCAAATCAGACATGTGGTGTAAAACTTCTCTCATTGGTGTGGACACAGCTTTGACCTCTGGATACAATCCTGCAATCCATGGCATGCACTGTAATCAAATTACCAGAATATTAGAGTCCATACCCACGGAAATCTCTGACCGTTACGCTACATTAAAGCCTGACACAGGGAACACAGGAATACACCCAAGAATCCAGAACGATGCAGAAATGCACTCAAGCAAACCCCAAATATTTCTTCAGCAAACAATAACTGTCATTTTGCTCATTAGTCTACAGCTGTGAGATGAGAGCTGCTTCACTGAAAGTCCTGCAGAGGAGGGGGATAGATCTGAGCCAGTGAGCCTGATACACTGGAAATCTTTCCTCCCTGGGTTGGCAGCTGTGGTCCAACAAGTGAGCAGTGACTGGTAGGCAGGACACCGAGCTGGAGAAGTGTGCCCTGTGCTCCTGCTCCTTCAGAGATGCTCTCACAAACCCCCCACACTCATTTCCGTGCTATTTTTGCCGGTTGCACGCAACAGGACGTGAGCTGTGCTCCCTCCATTCGTACCAGACCCGTGCGAGGACACCAGGGCATATTTCAACAGCTGGTCTTTTACCCCAGAACTGCAATTGCAAAATTTGCGTTTGAAGACTCACAAAAACCAAAACAAAACAGAAAATGCTGTTGTTAGGGGCTGACTCAGGAGGCCTGCATGGCCCAGCCCTAGCGAGAGGCTCAGCGTCAGGAATCCGGCAGGGCTATGGTATGCAGGGCTAGGTGCTGCTGATGTCACTGACGGGCTTATCTTGTACCAAAAGAGAATTCCTCTTGTATAATAGGGATCGTGGGTGGGAATTAAACTGCAGATAAATCTTTGCCTCACCTTCAGATGCCTTTATGCCCGGGGCATGGGCCACCAACGTTTAGAGTGTAAAGGGGACAGACACGTGCACGTGCTCTATATATGAATATAAACATGTTTGTCTTCCTGAGGACATTCCTGAAATAACAGTTTAAACTTGCCATCACTCTGAGACGCTAACATTTTACATCTGCAAACAGGAATATGTGTGGATGTCAGCAACTCACAGGTCTTTAATATTCATAGCTCTCAGGGCTGTATAGAGTTAATAAAAGAATAAACAGCTGCCTGCCTATTTCTCAATAAAATAAATGTGTTGCACAGCAAATATTCCTAGAAAGCAACAAGCTCCTATGCATAGGCTGTGAGTCCCATCACAGGCTAAAGGACAGTGAGAGGATGGGTGGTGCTGGCAGGGAGGGTCATTCCAGGCAGTGACCTCCTCTCCAGGTCCCGTGTCTCAAACCCAGTGCCCCACCTGAGCTCGGCTCTCTTGGCAGCACAGAGGAAACATGATGATCTCAAAGAAAAATGCGAGCTAGGTCACGAAGTCACGCTTGCGTGAGGAAGGGCACTCCACAGTGTCTTTGTAAGCAGTAACTGAAGTTTCTAATGGTTATTTTCCAAAACATCCCTGCAAATACTTCGTTTCTGTATAATAATTATAAAATGTGTTAATACCACTGGACCTCCCACATGCAGAACACCTGAGCAACAGGCAATGGTTGTAACAGCTTGGGTGCAAGGAGAGCACTGCTCTGGCAGGGATTTCCCCTCTGGGGCAGCAGGACCTTTCCCCTCAATAGTTTGTTGTCCCCTAATCTCCCAGCACTGGCCTGGCCCAGAGCTGCAGATGTTTGTTAGTGCACAGACAAGCTCGAAAGGCCCAGCTGGTCGTGGTCTTGGGGCACAGCTCAGTGTGTACATTCCAAGATGAGATTTTGCTGATCACAACCAAAGGCTGAGATCCTTGTCTGATGGCCGCGTGCCTGATATCGGCCGTTTATTTTGTAATATCCCACAAACTGCTCTCTCAACAAAACCAGAATCTGGGATTTCAGCTGAGAAATCCAGCAAGTCGTATGGCTTCAAACCTGGGAAACTGGTTTTTCATTATTTTGCTTTTATCCCAGTAAACCACAAGAAAGGCTGGATTCTCTGCGACTCCTGCCGTGTTCCTCACAGGGAGCCTGTGCAGGTGTGGGCTCACACTCCTGCAGCATTTGGAGGGATGCTGGAATTGTTGTGGCAATACAATATTAAAGGAGGATTAATTAGATTTATGCTATTTATTTGGGCAGCTGTTCAGTAGATGAAAGGAAGTCTAATGCAAATGAAATGAATAAGCCTTAAGAGGCCCGTGTCCACTCACTGCTCCACTCGTGTCCCTCAGCACAGCTGGTGCAGAAACGGGCACATTCCTTTGGCAAAAACGAGCCATTTGAAGATTCCATCAGCTGAGCTTTCTCTTTCAAGTGTTGCCAGTAGATGCACAATATATACATGTGCTTTTAAAAGACTTTTATTTTGAACTCAAGATGTGAATCTATGGCATTAAGAAAAGCAGAACAATCCTTTATTTAGCTGCACCTGCACCTTAATGCCTAATGAGTTTAGTCTGATGGAATCCAGACCTCAGGAAGGATTATAAATTCTCATTTGATTTCATTTACTTCTAAAATACCTTAAACCAGCTGTACCAGTCCAGAATCCAGTCCTTCTTTCTCTATCAGTTTTCCAAGTGTTGAATCTTTTGCTGTCTTAAGCAACTTTATGCTATATAATGATACTGCAATAGAAATAAGAAACAGAGAGCAGCTTGAAAAAAATAATGTAGTAGAAGATAACTAGCATATAAGCTTAAAAGCATCAGATTATGAGCACAACTTTCATAAAGTTAATTTTACCCTGGAAGGAAGATTTGGAACTCGTTCTCCAGGCACCAGCGGTACCTTTAGCCATTTCTGTCTGTTTTGTACAAACACATCAGAGATGCTCAGGTTGTTTATTATGAGCAGTATCTAATTTATCAAATACATTTGAAGACTTGCTACTTTGCCCCAGTGTAGGTACTGGAATGCAAGGGCAAAATTTGATCCTGTTGCATCTCTGCATGATCGAATCATTGCATTGACGAGTTACTATAACATGATTTGGTTTTAATTTGCATGTCCTCTGCACATGCCAGTTGCACATTGAGGTGCCTGTGCTCCCAGCAGGCTCCCATCTTCCTGCAGAGAAGGAAGTCCTTCCCTTGTGGGCTTTTTTTCCTTATTTTAGGTTTGCTTGTAGCAGTCTCTCACACTGCCTCTTATCTCCCCTGGCTGAATACACTTTATTTCTGACCAGATCTGTTCAGCCACTTGTCTGTCCTTCCTTGGGCCTGGGGATGTGTTTCCATTTGCTCAGTGCTGTGTGTACAAGCAGTCAGGGCAGGCTGCTGGTTTTTGCATCAGTGATTTTTTGAGACCTGCTCAGTCTCAGAGCAGGTTGCAGGAAGCACCTTGGGCCCCATTTGTCGAGTGTCTGGACTGGGGGATTATTTTTCTCAATAAACCTTATTGCCACTTAACTTTTCTCCGTCTTTGTGCTCTGCAACCTCTTCCCCCTTGAGACACCTATCACCCTGCTTTCTCCTCCTCCAGACCTGCCCTTTTCTGTGCGGTGGCTGCCACCTCAGCCTGATCCTCATCATGATTCCTCCCCAGACTGCCACTATCTCCATGACCCTTGGATGCACTGGCAAAATGTGTGACTTGGAATTCACACCTAATCCTGGCACAGCTTTCCTGGGAAGCTGGCCTGGCCAGATACAGCTCCCTGATTCCACAGCACCAGGGAAGCTGCCTTGTGTCCCCTGAATTACAAAGAGCCAGTGAGCAGTGAATTACAAAGAGTCAGTAGCAGTCATCTCTGCTCGAAGGGGGAAAAGGAAAATGTACTCCTGCATCTTCACATACCTCCCACAGCTGCATGCAGAGGATTTAGGGTTTAGGGGATGTGTTAGCCAGCAGCATGCCTCTGCTCTCAGGCTGGGTTGTTCCGTGCTGTGCAGACAGAGAAAAGAAAGCAGGAGCAATGATGAGCTTCTGCCTGTCATTTTGCTCACTGCTCGGTTTGGCTGCAGGGACATTCCTAGAGCAGGGTGTAGAGCAGAGCTGAGGCTGCCTTTGGGTGCTGTGCACCCACCTCAGCCTGCCCTGCGTGCCCACGGTCCCTGCAGGGAGCTGTGGGAGCCCCTGGCTTGGAGCTGCTGTCCAGGTGCATCCCATCTTTCAGGTACACAGAGAGACACGACAGCCCTGCTCTGTCAGGGGTGAATACCAGCCTCAGTTAACCCTCCCAGTGCCAGCACGAGAGCTTGACACATCCGTGATGGCCACAACACTGGCCAGTTGAGAGGACACGGGAGGAGCCAGGTTTTGCAGCATCACCACAGTCCCCAGCTTGCCCCTCCGGAAAACAGCCACCCACAAGGTTTTGGGAATGGGAGAACTGGTGAGGCAAATCCCCAGGTCAGCGCTGTCCTGGGTTCCCCTTTTGCTGTGAAATAAGGAAGAGAAACAAGATTTGAGAGCCTGGAGAGGGAGGCCCTGCAGGAGATTTCCTTAAAGCGGATTCCTGGAGGAGGAAGGTAGAAATAGAGGGAGTATGTCAAAAGGAACAACTTCATGAACTTCATTTTTTTCTTTTGCCTGTCACCCCCCCAATTGTCCATTCCCTCACACCACTCAAATCCCACAGCAATCCTCAGTGCATTACAGCAGCTGCAGATGGATTGCAGCTCCATGTGCTGCCGTGTTTCACGTGACGGGCTGTGAATAAGGTATTCTGGAGAAACACAACTCTTCCCTGCTTATTTAACTTTGCTTTCCCCAGATACACATGCAGACACAGCAAACAGCACTAGGAGTCACACCACCATCGGTCTGTTTACTATTAGAAGAGTTTCGTGTTCTCAGAGCAGTCCCACGTGTAAATTTTTCACAATACCTTTCATCTCGTCTGGCTCTGCTTTCAGCAGAGAAACCGCAGCGTAAGCGGGTACCCATCAGGGCACACTCGGGAAAGAAAATGGATTACCTGTGCATAACCTGCCCAGATACCTCATGGATATTCTTTAAAAAGAAATGGTTTTACCATCCAGCATGGCCTTAAAGTGTCTGCAGAGAAATCCCAGCAGGGAGTGTCTCCGAATTCCGAAGGCAGCATGCACAATTCTCTCTGTCCTTTCCTTCCCAATGACTGTGTTTCCCCTTTTGCCATCTACCATACTTAGGAATTTTAACTTAAAAGACTCCTGGGTGACACATGGGGCGAGAGGATGTGGTGACTCACAGCATCCTCTGGTCCCCACACCACATTCCACGGTGGCTCCCAGGGAAGCAGGTGGCTCCCGCGCCGCGCTTCCGAGCCCTGCCTGACGTGGGTACGACACCGACCCCAGCACTGGAAGAACATCAGGAAGCCAGAAACACCAATTTGAGAACACCAGGAAGGGAGAAACACCGATTTCTGTCCTGAGCAGCCCTTGCTAGCTGAAGTTTGACTTAGTCAGGAAGAACTTGCTGCTGCTTGGGAGATAATTAAACCCATCTTCCCTCGCCCGGCTGTTTGCACACGCACAATGACACCATTGTTCGGAGTCATGCAACACATATGCTGACATTAAAGTGCTTAATCTTGTAGTACAGTATTCTATTATTTTTTGGACATCTGTACATGATAGAAAGGGTACATATTAAGGGATTTGTTGACAAAGAAATGGCTAATGCTGATACATGTGTGGACTGAAAGGATCTTTCCAAGTTGTGTTCTGCAGTAGGGAGGCTGCTGCTTCCCGGGCCTGAAGCCTGGCACAGATGTGATATGCACTGTTGCTATTACCACTTTTCAATTTATAACAAGGAGTCAGTGTTTAGAAGAATTTTGGAAGCTCCCTGCTGGGTTTGTGGCTAGGTGGTCTTGCTGGCAACACCAGCTCCATGCTGAAAGCTGAAAAAATGAAGTGATGGCTAAAAGGAGAATATTAACTCCAGAGGGTTTTTTTTTCCCCTTTCGAAGCAAAAATGCTTACCCCAGATCACTTTGCAGAGTGAGCTCTAAAGAATTTCCAACCTCTGGGCTTGGGCATTGGGATTTACGGAGCCTGGTTTTCAACTTATTTGAAATCAGTCCATTATTCCCACTCTCCACCCATGGATGGGGCAGGACTTTGCCCTGGCACGCACTGAATTTACCATGCAAGAAGCAGTTTATCACCTTCTCCTCCCTCTACCTGGCTGTAAAATGGGTCCACGAGCAGGGAGCAGCTGGGTGGAGGTTCCCTTCTGCTGAGCTCTGCCTTGGCTCAGAGCAGCCCCTTCTGCAAAGGGCACATGGGGACAAGGCATCAGGACAGGGCTTGGGCAGGTGAGCCCAGAGTCCCCCAAATATCTGGGGGTGCTGAGCCTGTGGCTCAAGGACAGGCTGTGTTTTTAGAAGTGGCAGGACGGCAGCAATCCCTGGTGATGGGGTGCATTAATGAGTTATAGAAAAACCATGGGCTATTTTTCTAGTAAGCTTATCCCACAGACCAAAATCTAGCTGCATTTGTTTTTCCTTAGGTTTCTCCAAAAACCTGCACTAGCTTCTAGATGACTTGGAGAGCTGCAACTAGTCCATGTAAAAGGCCCTCCAAATACTGTTTTTATCACTCTTAAAAAAAAAAAAAATATCCCATCACACACCCCAGGACATTTGTTCTAGTCCATTTATAGAACTCCCAATTTATATTCTTCAACTATTTCTTCCAATATTTCTGTAACTGCTGCTTTAGCTGCCTGATGTCAGCATGTAAATCATGAAGCCGAGAGAATGAAACAAATGAAAACCAATCACAGAACTTTGCATTCCCAAATTCTTGCCATTATAAATTTCCTGCCACTGCCCCTGTTACTCTTGCTGTCAAGCGCAATGAGGAGGGAAACGTGCCTTTGCAGACTGTGGCCTGGCATGACATTATTGCAATAATCTTTATTATAGTCCCCCTTTTCCTCAGAAAAATATAAGGACTGACCTTGCATTTCTTGCTCAGTCAGGCGTCCTGCTGAGCCCAGTAGGCTCTTTCAGCTGCAGAGACCACTGGATCCTTCCCCTAATTGGTTTCCTCCTTCTTGAATCTCAGCAACATAAGGAGAAAAGGCCTATATTTCATAAGTGCCATGGTTTTATCCACCAATTTAGAGACAAAGAAGTGCAATTTATAGAGGGAACATTTAATGCCTGTTAATTAGGATCCCATCGAGAGGTCTTGAATTTGGCATCCCGAAAATTTACGGCGCAGTTTCACAACCACCACAAGCCCCGAGCCCGAGGGGTGGCCCTGGCCTCCCTCCCGCTGTGCTGGGAGGTCCCTGGTCCTCCTGCCACGCTGCTCTCGGGCACTGTGGGGAGCTGGGAGAGGACAGGATCCACCCAAAATCTCATCTGGGGAAGGGAACATTTTTTTCCGGTTGAGTACACTTCCCAAGGGAGACGGGAGGGCGAGGCAGGAGATAGGAGTGGAGCTTCCCTTTGAAAGCAGGGAGAGACGCAGGCTGGAAGGGCTGGTGGGGCCCAGGTGGAGCTGGTCCCAGGGCAGCTGGTTTCTGGGAATCTCATGCTCTGCACCGAAATGGTGCAACACGGTTTGTGAAGTTTTGGCTTCGATCTCAGGGGGTGGCCATGCAGGGAAATAAAGGTAAATTTTCTCAGAAAATTCAAGTGAGATTTTGCACTGCTGGGTGCAAACGTGTAAGTCAGAGTTTTGTTTGCTCTTTCATGGAAACACTGAGGCTCAGATCAACCCACTGGGTCTCAGGACAAGCCAGGCAGCCCTCAGCCACCTCTGAAGAAACAGTGCCCGTTTTCTGTAGCTCTGCAGGTGTTGGAGGAAAAGCAGATAAAGACTTTCCTACGCTCTAAACTCACCACACAGGTAGACTCTGAAAACCTGTTAGACATTAATGCCAGAACGTGGCAGATTTGTTTTGGCATCCAGATCTCTGAGGGGTTTCTCCGGCAACTGCTGATGGCTCAGCAGCAGCCTGGCTGAGAGGCTGGGGCGAGGGGGTGTTGTCTTTTGGAATCTATTTTCCTTTGACTTATCTTTCAGTCTCAGGAATTCAGGACCTTTAATCTATTTAAGATTAAAGTCCTTTACAAATCCCTTCTGGCCTTTTTTGGGAGTGATGAAGTTACAGACACCCTACTGCACATTCCTTCTGGTGCCTTTTTCCATTGTAATTGAGAAATAAGTAGCTCTAATTGTTGTAAGTGCTACAATAAACGAGACAACTGCTCTCAAAGTGCCTTATAAAAACAATTAACATATTATCAGGTGGAAGCCTTAACAAGAAAATTTAAGTTTTTACTTGTTTATATATTCAAAATACATTCTAAGGGCATCACCCAAATGTTCCAGGAGGAAGAGGTGTGGAATTACCAAAGCTTTCCCAGTTTGGCAGCCTGGGAACAGAATCTATTCATCTGATGTTGACTTTCTTTCCGAAAAAGATTTTTTGCATCTTCAGAAAACAAGAGCATAAAAACACCTAAGCAGGTAGATTGGCCTCCATGAAATCCCTTGAAATTAGTGATAATATTTCTGTCGACTTCCCTAGGGTTTAGATTAGCTCTTTAACACTTCGGGAATAATTACTTTTTAACACAGTCGTTCTTGGAAAAAATCTTGCTGTGATTCACTGGTCCTCTGCTCCACGCATGGGGCTGGTGGTTGACACTGCTGCTGTGCTGGGTTCCAGGGCTGAGCTGGGATGTGTGAGAGAAATAACAGCTCTGCAAGCTATGCCTCACCATAACCCTCGCTGTCATGTGTCAGGCCTTGCCTACCAGCAATCCCTGATACAAACCCAGAGGTCCAGCCAGTGCTTGCAGAATTAGCTCAGCTTGGCTTTGCACTTGCCAGCAGTGATTTACAAAGGGGCTGAAAACAGTTGGGGTGCTTATTTCTAAGTCTCAACATATTTTGCTGTGAAAATGACCAAACATGGGATCAGTTTAAGTTTCCCAGCTTTATGCTGATGTGTCATTCGCTTTGGAAGTTTGGGCACCCGAGGTGCTAAATCAGGACCATAAGGTTTTCTGTCCAGCGTTACTTTTTTAGGACTGGCTTCAACTGTATTGCTCCAAGTTCTAAATATCAACAGCTACACGTTTTCATCCCTGTATCCTAATGTTTTTAACTTCTGTATCTTCAGCACACGTCAGAACAAGCACCCAGTATTTGTTGACATTTTATCTCCAGCTTTCCCATATTTTTGGATCTGATAGCCGGCTACTTCACACCTGAGCACGTGTATCCATCCTGTTTTCTTTTAACCATCCCTGTTAGTTGCACAACTGTGTCCTGCCCCCTCTTGCATCACCATCAGGCCACAACAGAGGCTTGGAGAGACAAAGGACTTCAGAGAGCTGGGAGCCCTCTCTGGATCAGATAGAGCAGCACTCAGATCCTGCACAGATAGGCAAGGCCAGACTTTCAAAGGTGCTGATCTGACTTGCATATTTGTGACAGGTGTGGCCAAGTTACTGATAACCAGCAGCCTGAGCTATTCCTTGTCTTGGCTGCATCACCTTAATTGTCCCCCAACAATTTTTGGTGTCTTGCTTATTTTCTCATGCATCTGATGTCCTCCTCCATCCCACAGCTCTCAGCTCCCATCGTCTCCACCTCTCCCTTCCCAAGGACTATGCCAGAGGGAGTGTCTGATGATCCTCATCCACCATAGCTCCAAGTAACTGCCACACTCACCATGCCAAGAGTTATTTTACACCAGCAAATTCTGAGCCCCGTGTTAAATTAGGCCAGAATTTGTCTGCATTGGTTGTGCCTCCAAAATGCGATACCACTTCTAAGAATGAGGAGAGGCTCATGTTTACACATGAATCACCTGTGAGTGACTTTGGATTGTTTTTTAAGGAAAGGAAGTCCTCTGTTTTCCCACAGTTAAGGCACACAGTCTGTTTCATAGCAGAACTATTTTTCAAGGGTGTTCTTCCTTTTCCTATTTTACAACCTTTGATTGCACATCCAGAGCTTTGGCTTCCTCTCCAAGCAGCTGCCTTGCCAAGGCATTTGAATTGTGAGCTGGAATTTCCAATGTTTGAAATTAGCATCTGGGCTAAAACCATTCACTAGTGCCTTTGGATAGTAGATTTGTGAGAACTATGAGCCTGGGACGAAGATGAGTTGAAGTTCTGTGGGCAGAAGGGCTATGAAGCATATCCAGCAAATATTCAAAATGCTTGATGTTTTTTAGGGGAGCATTTAACACTAATTTCACATTAATGGCTGACAAACAGCTGAGACTAAGTCCTTCAAGAACGACCAAAAGGTTCTTCTTATGGTTATTGTGTCAATAGGGATCGTGGATTTTATAAATCTGATGGAGAAACTGCAGTCACATCCAAAGAGCTGCAGCAATTCTCTTGACTGTTTCAGTGAACACTTAAAATACCGCTATTCCCCCCTGCCTTTTTTTTAAGCTCTCCCCCCCCCACTCTCCCCCTTCCAGCTCCTCAGGTAATTAACTGGAAATGACCCAGTTGCAGCATTGTCAAAGGTCTAACACCCATCAAACCCAGGAAACTCAGGCTCCTTGAATGCTCCCCTGCTTACCCCGTGCCGTTGTGCTTAAGGTATTACAGGGGTCTACAAAAAGTGCTCGATCAGATATACTGTACCATATGTTCCCAAATACCAACACACAGCAGCATGACTTAGGGATAGGATTTCAGCCTTCATAATGAAGAGTCTTGCTTTTATGAGTTCGAGTCAGACCCTTAACGCTATTTTAACATAGATTTTGGTGTTTAATTATGTAATAAGATTTACGGCAGTCATCTAACAGATGTTGATTCAGGGTCAGTGTTTCTCATAAATTAGTTCTGAAAGGATTTGTTACTTCTGGGTCAGCAGATAGGTCCAGAGTGCAAAGAAAAAGGGGAAAAACAATAAACACTGAGTTGAAGGGTTTCTTGGGATTCTTTCTTCAGTTACATATCCACATATTTTCATGATCTTAATGACTATAGCCACAGGAATGTTTGCTTTAACACTAAAGATGGCTCAGGCCAAAACCCTATATCCAAACATCTGCGAAGCATGGGAAAGTTTAAACTTTGGGGCTCTTTATTTTATGACCCTGGCCGTTAATTTTTCATACTAACACGACACATTTTTTCTAGGGCTCAGCAGAGGGAATTGCTGTGAACTTTAGCATCACCCCAAAAAGTTTCATCTTCATGTGCTTGTTGTCAGACCTTGTGTATAAAGTGCAGCTAAAGGCCAGTGTTGGTTGATGTGGTTGTCATCACACATGTACTGAAAAACTGCACCCACCTTCCTCTGGAAATTCAGCCTTCCAGTGTCTTTGGAAGCAAATCATATTTGTACATCCTACTGCTAACAGCTGCAACTAAACCCACACAGCATTATACTCATTCTTCTACATTTGTGGTTAAAGGAGTGATTCCATATTAAAGTATTTTTTCCTTCCCTTTTAATTTAGACAAATTCCTTTAAAACTGAAATTACGCTCTTTATATCTTATTCTATTTGGAGCACTTTGGAGGAAAGGGATCGAGGCACATTTAATAGTACTGCTAGCACATCCAGGGCAGTTGTAGCCTGCCAAGTCTTTTACAAACACTGGTGAATATTCACAATATTCCCCCACATCAGGGTGTGAGACACTAAATGGTGTCTCTGAGATGTTTTAGCTAGAGCTGCAACAGAGACTGCTCAACCTATAAAACCATTTGCTGAACTTAATCACCTTTGTCTTGGAAAGTTTAGAGGTTTCATACCTAAAAAACTCCTCTAAGATGAATCCCAGCTATGAGTAAGAGCTCTGAAGCATTTCCCTGAGCAGCAATCACACAGTGGCAAACTGGACTCCTCACAGAAGGGATGTGAGAGAGGAGGAAGAGTCCATGGCCAGCGGCTGAGCCCCGGCCAGCAAAGCAGCGCTGAACCTGCTCCATGCTTGGACACAGCCCCGTTCCCAGAGCCTCCCCACGCTCTGTCCCTGCCACGGGGACACCCTGGCCAGCGCTGAGCTACGTTTGTACCATGCAGCGCCGGAAATTTAAACAGCACTTTCCAGACCCGGGCTTGAAACTCCTCTTTTTCAGGAGTAATTCCCTTTAAGTCAATGGATTTACACAATGGATTTGCTGCTGCCAGAAGAAAATCAGGCCTGTAGAAAGACACACATTCTTTGCCAAGGAAATCTCAGAGCTAACTACTTGAATTGTGCAGTCAAGCTGCAGAGAGGTCAAGTGGACAGACGACAGGACTGGGACATATAGGAAGTCCCTGGTTCAAACCTCAGCTCTTAAAATGTCATGCGTTGTGACCTTGGGCGAGTCAGTTCATCCCCTTATACCTCCGTTTCCCCCTTTTCCTTTGTCTGACTTGTCTGTTTAATTTGGAATTTGTTCCAAGAACGGTGCCTTGCCTCATGTGTTGCGCTGGGGCACTGACATCTCTCCTCCCCCTTGCTGGAGGACTGGCTTGAAGTCTTTGTTTCCTCCCAACACTGACCCCCTGCTTCCGTAGCCACAAGCAGGGTTACACGAGACCACCAGCTGTCCATCAGGGGACAGGCAGACCTGTCACCCTGTGGGATAGCACACATCCCAGCTCTGGCCTGGGAGGATCTGGCACTTGTTATTTCACAGTCAGGGTTGGGAGGCGGAAGAAGGTCCTCACTTTGAACAGCTGCTTCACAGCCTTGATCACTAAAGATCCTTTAAAATGAAAGCTTTGACCCTATGGAGCGGAGCCGTGAGCTTGTGATGAGTTCAGCTGGCACTAAATGTGGGTCACTGGCATGAAAAGCCTCCAAAGCTGGAATTTGTGTCTATAGAGTGTGGGTATGTGTGTGTGTGTGTGATTGTCAGAAGAAGAGCCAGGCCAAGCACCAGCACTCCTGAAAATCCCCATCTGTTTGTCTCAGCTCCTTCCCACAGCGGCTGGGTCGTTATCGGTGGCAAATGTCCAGAGTCACTTGTCAAGCACAAAGCTGCCAAAAATCATTAAAACACAATGGCCCCCTGTACCAGCCAGCTGTGAAACTGTTCCAAAGGGAGCCTGATAAACACATATATGCCCATAACAGCCCAGATAGAGGCAGGTATTTCCTACGTGCCCTGAAGAACTGAGCAGCCCGTGAGATGCTGCAATCAGATATTCCTGCCCTTTTCTGTTGTGGCAACTCGCGAGCGTGTTTGATGGCGAGGGGAAGGGGAACAAAGCAGGTGGCTAATGGGCTGTTTTCTGTTTCAGTGGAGCACGACAGAGAGTTTCACCATCAGCGCTGCCACTACCGAGAGTTCAGGTTTGATCTGTCCCGAATCCCGGAGGGGGAGGCGGTGACGGCGGCCGAGTTCAGGATTTACAAGGATTACATCCGCGAGCGCTTCGACAACGAAACCTTCCAGATCAGCGTCTACCAGGTCCTGCAGGAGCACCCGGGAAGGTGAGCGACCCACAGCGAGACCCCGGTGAAAGCAGGAGCGCAGTTTGTTCCTCCTGGGAGTTACATCCAGTGCTTTTAGAGGTCTTGGTGCCGTCAGCGGCAGCGGCTGGGTTTGGCGTCGGGGCTGCGCAGGGAATCTGAGCCGATGCTGCTGCAGCAGGCACACAGCTCCTGTGTGCGGTGGCACGGGGAGAGGTGCCCTGTGAGCCTCCCCGTGCCCCACGGAGCATCCCCAGCGCTCCTGCCCTGGCCTCTGCGAGCCTGGCCGTGTGCTAGTCCAGGAAAACTATCATAAAGCAGGACTATTTCAAGATTTCTGGAACTACTCCCCCCTTCCTCCTGCCTCTGATGGATCCTGAGGTGGCAAACCCAAATGCTTCCTTTGGAATTGTAGCTTAATTACTAGCCCTTATTATCAAAGGCATTTGAGATCCCTAATTAACAAAGACAGATGACACCATGCTTTTTATATTGACTGATTGTTTTGCATGTGCAAAACTACAAGATGAGCTATTAAATCCCTTCCAAGCAATTATTAATGTATGCCAAGCTCCCTGACAAATCCTCCAGGGAACTTGAATCAGAACATATGTTCAATTTTCTCATCTGGTTTTAGTTCCAATTAATCAGCAATCCTAAACGACTTATCAAAGGCACTTAGTTTCATTTGCACATACTTCTTTCACATACAAATCCTACCAAAAGTGAGATTGCATTTATTTACGTGAAAAGTATTTACAGTCACATTCTAGTCAGAAGTTATTCTTTAGGACTACTAAGTACGGGCTAATAATACTACAGTCCTAATTTAGGTTTATGAAAAGAGAAACACTAGGGATTTAAAAAAGTGAAAAGTCCAAAAGGGTAAGAAAAAAAGTATAATCAGGACTCCGGCTTTATAGTTTTATAAGCTCCAGTAAAAATGCAGAAAAAATCGAAGTATGTCAGGAAACCTTGTCAACTTTTTATAATGGTGAGAATTTCTACTGGCTTTGCTGGATGGTAAAAATATTTAACTACTGGTGTGTTTTCTTCCACATCTGAAATTCTGATTTTATAGCTTAAAACTCACAGTTCTCCTGGCATTTCTAATGATGCAATTATTTGCAGTGTTTGGGGACTACGCTAAAATTAATCTATTTTTATCAAACAGTGATAGTTCAAACTATGCATTTTAACCAGGTCTTCTTTAAAGGAGGAGGCAGCAAGCCAGAACTGTGCACAGAGCCCATTAGATGTCCTGCTTACCATAAGCATTTCAGTTTATTCCCTCTTAGGCCATTCCAGAGGCAGCGGCCTCCCTTTGCTGTATTTCCTGAGTAGATTATTTAGGTACAAGCCTGCAGGGATGACTTTCCAGTCTTGGGAAGAGCAGAAACTGTAGCTGTGTTGGCAGAGGAAGAGGAACCAACCTGTGTGCCAGGGCACTGGGGAATTGCCAGAAACCTGTTCTTGAGTAAATGACCTTCCTCAGCAGATGCCAGGGAAGTTCTGCCTCAGATCCTGCTGAGTGAGGTGCCCACTAGGACTCTTACTGACAGAGTCAGAATGAGATCTGATAGCTTAATTTTACAGTGGTGCATCCACAGGTTTGTTACAGCTTTGTTTAGAGAGGATGGCAAGGGATAGTTTTGTGTGGAGCAGCAAATGTTCCTTCAAACTAATGCCTGTTTCCTCCACTAATGCCTGTTCCTAAAGGAAAAAGAATGTATGCAAAGGGCAGACATATACATGAACCACTGTCTGGAAGAGGTGAGGAATCTTGCTAATTATACAGATGTTCCAGCCACAAGATTAGATACAATTTCACTGCATCATATTCACCACAGGAACACTATTTTTAATGAGTGTTCATGCATATTCCCCTTTTGCATACATTTTGGCACAGGCTATGGTGAGTTTTGAACAGTTTGTCCTGAAAAAATATTCCTGTTGGTTTGGATTGCCCAAAGGTAAAAATATTGTCACTAACATTTATAAAAATATTTGCTCTTTTTCTGCATTTTTCCACTGACATTTTCCACCCGGCTCTGTCACAGCCCAGTCATCCAAGTCAGTGTGTCATTGGGCAAGTGGAGAAAGAAAACAAACTCCCTCCAGTGTTGATCAAAAAACACCCATTCACTTTGATGCTTCCTTGGCTGTTTGTCTCATCCTGAGCCGCTGGAAAGTCAGCCCCATCTGACGTTGTTAGCAACAAGAGCAAAACAAAGCCAAACCCTCCCCTCCACGCAGGCAGGGAAACCTCTGCTGCCTTTGGGTTTCCTTCTCCCAGGGCTCTTCTGCTGACACAAGAGCACTGCTGGAATTGCCTTTGGAGACCTGAAACACGAGGGGTTCTCCAGGCTGGTGCTGCTCCTGCGCAGTGCCCGAGGCACGGCAGCTCCTGCCGGGCTCGCAGGGGCTGCTCAGCATCACCTCACACACAGCAGAGAGCAGGGCAGCTTCCAGAGCCACAGAACAGCACAGGGCGAGCTGGAAAGCCCAGGCTGAGGGTGACTGCAGAGATTTTCCTCTGTGAGGACACCAGGGGAGATGCTGAAGGCAGGATTTTCGGTTAAACCACAGATGAGCCTCCAGTTTGGAGGGTGTGATGGTGCCCTCAGTTCACATAAACCAGAGGTATGAGCAGTTCAGCAGTTAATGACTTCGCGAGTTCAGACAGGTTGGAGGTATCTAACCAGCAACATCTCTTGTGTGCACTTCATTGTCAGTGAAAAGTACAGGCTTAGGTGTTTCCAGAGCAAGAGCTGCACTCCCCCAGCAGACTGTTCCTGAAATCCTGCCCCTCAACAGCACAAATATTTGAAGGGTAGAAGATCTCCCCCATCCACCTGCTCAGCCTAACAACCCTGGCAATAAAAATGAGAGCCCAGCCCTGTCCCTTGCAGCAGATGAGATGCCACTTGGACTTTGACTACTAGAAATTATGTCTTTGTTGGACTGAAGATATTATTACAGGTCTTTGTAGGAAATCAGGCTAAATGATCGAATATTCTGTCTGACTTTTCCACATCTTTCATTGCGAGGCAAGCTCTTCAAACTGGCAACATCTCGTTGATGAAAAGGCATGCACAGCATTCTTTAGGCACACAGCATCAGTTATTCACTTCAGGCAAACAAGTACATTCATGAAAAAAATGTCCCAAATATCATAAACACTGAAAACAGTTGATGTTCTGACTGCTATAACATGTCTCAAAGCTTTCGAGTGCATAGCTCAAAGTCCAGTGACTCACGTCCAACTTCTGTTTGGGCTTCGTGGCTCACTCCCCCAAAAGCCTGGGGGAAGGTGTTTTACAAAGCCAGAAGCTGGCTTCAGAGAGGTGCTGAGCAGCAGGACATCCAGCCCATGTTTGTGGTGACAAACCCTTCTCAGTGGGAGCTGAAGGTGGCCACTGGGGAGCCAGGTGCTGCTCAAGTCTCCTCCCTCCTGGAAAAGGAGGGAAAGCAAAGCAGATCCCAGTGCTCAGTCAGGGCATCCTCCTCAGTTTATTAACCTGAAGCTGCAGAAAAAATGCAGGCTGCAGAGCTGCCCTAAAGCTCAGAGCTCGATTCTGCTTTTCTGTCTGCACCTTTTGAAGCTGGAATTCCTCATCCCAGAGCTCCATCTCCTATTTCGTTGGACCCAGCACTTGCAGAGTGAATCCCAATCCCTTTGAAGTCGATGGGAGTTTTGTTACTGGAGAGAATAAAACCAGGTACTTGACCAGCCTTTGGTAATTGAAATGTAGCTGTTACATGTTCACTTTGTGGCCATTATGGATTTCACGGGCTTCAAAGGCAGTGATTTGAATGCTCATGTTACCAGCCCTACAGAAAAATCAGATCTTGCAGGATGCATTCCTGGGTTTGACTTGCAGCTGGAACGCTTTAGCTTGAGCTTCAAACTACACCACTGCTGCACCAGATCAAACCTGAGCCCCTCTCCAGACCCCTTTCTGCCGTTCACTGGAGTCTGGTTCCACGCTGTGGGTTGAAACATGTAATTCTAGTACCTCAGAAAGGCTTAGGCCCACCCAACCCATAAAGCAGATGTGCCTTCTCTTTGGAGCTGTTTTAAGCACCAGTGTGATCGTTCTGGGGAGGGTGCAGCACAGCACAGTTTGATTTAATGATGTGCCCCAGCACCACGGCAGGATCTGCAAATACTGACAATAACTTTGATTATCATTTTTCGGTGACTTATCTGCAACTCCTTTGATAACTACATTTATCTCTCAGCAAGTAGCAAGGGAACTTCAGCCTGGAAATCCTGCAGCTCTCCAAGAACAGAGCTGTGTCTGGTTTTCTCCTTCAGACCATTCCTAAAAGCCACTGCAGCCTGCAAAACCTGACAAATCTTGAACTTAGCAAGGCACAACTCTTCACAGGCACTTGAGGAGCTGCAGGAGGCATTTTGCACAGCCCAGTGGGTGCTTGCTGGGGTAGGTGATGCACTGATGAACAGCCCTTCACTGCTGAGCAGGAACAGCTGTATAGAAGGTGTCAGGGATATGTGTATAACCTCATTTCTCTCAGCACTGTTTCTACAAGAGGCTTCATGTTTAGGAAACATGTTGCATCTCAGTAACAAACTCCCATTGCCACTTTTAATCAGCCTCTGAGACCCAGATCTTACCCTGCTCCAACATTGTGTGAGAAAGGCAACACGGCTACTAGAAGCGCACAAAACGGAATTAAGAATCTGCTGAAATTTTAAAGTGAATTTAATTTTTCCCTAGATTCAGCAGAATTTACACAGATCTGTTTCATTACCAATACAGCCAGCTTTCAGACCAATCCTTGGAAAACACCTCCAGCAAACTGTAGTCCTGCTGTGGGCATCCCTTCACCTGGCAGAGTCCCCGGGCTGTGTTTGGCTGGTGGCTCCTGCCTGGGGGCATGGGGAGGGCTTTTATCAGTGGGGAGGGCTTTTATCAGGGGGGAGGGAGAGGGAAGGATAAGCAGGGGATCCCAGGCACAGGGAAGGGAAGGTGTGGGAGGAAGGCTGCATCAGGTCTGTGTACAGAGGGTGTTGCAAACATGCCAGGGAGAGGCCCAGGGAGATCCTGGGCCCCTCTCAAAGTAGGAAAGTCTGAAAAATATTTTCCTAAGCTTGTCTTTGGACAGCTGCAGCTGACTTTAAGCAATGACACCAAGCAAACTGGAATCTGGATACGGCAGGTTTTTAATCCAAACAGATGTCTTCAAACCTCACATCTCCTCTCACCCTCCCAGGATGCCCTTTTTGCCTTCTCCTCCCTCCACCTGCTCAAACCTGGACGTGAATAACCCCCTTTGCTCCATGCCAGCTCTGTCCTTGTGCTGCCTGTTGGAAAACTTGCACCATGCCTGTGACCCAAAGAGCCCCTCTAGGGTTGGAATACGAGTCAAGAGGAGAGGATTGTGCTCCTGGCTTAGACGCTGGGGTTTACATGCTGAATCAATAAGAATTCAATATATCCACGCCTCAAGTGTTTCCTACTTTAAAACAGAAGCAGGAGGGTTAACCCACATTTGTAAAGCGGTTCAAAGGCTGTTGCAAGGTGTCACTGTATGGGTACTGTTTAAAACACGGATAGGTTTGTAATTCCTGCAGGTAGCAGGTAGGGCTCAGGGCAGCACAGCTGCCAGGTGGGCTCTTTGGGCTGGGGGATTACCTGATGCAGGCAGGGGACAGCAGGACCTGCTGCTGCCAGGACAGGGCCAGGTGAGCCAGGGCTCTGGGGATGCTCCTTACACAGAGTGCTGGCTGGTCACAGAAATCACCTTGTCTTGCAGTGTAATGGAAATTGCCAAGAGTCACCTTCACTGCTGCTGCCTGTCCTTTTTCCCATTTATTTTTATCCCACTTGGAAGAGCTCATTAGTGTTTACTACCACTTGTCAACCAGCAGCTTGAAATAACAGGGCTGACGAGGGGGATGGGGACGGTGAGTGAAGAAAACAGACGTAAAAACTGGGAGTGTTTGGCAAGAGGACTGTCCTAAAATAGTGTAGACCTTACAGCATTATAGTCTATAAATGCAGAGTTTCATCTCCTGTTCTCTTGCTAATGCAGAATTTCTACCTCTCGTGTTTTCATCCATGTTCTCCTCATGCCCCAACTCACCAAGGCAGGTGATTAGGGCAGATGCTGCAATTCTCATTTTTGGATATAGTGTTTATGGCTTCAAACCAAACTGCATCCCAAGGACTGAAAAAGTACCCCAGCAAAAGGCAAAGAAGTCATACATGCTATTTTATGAAGCTTCATGGTTGTTAATCCTTTCTCTTATTTTAGAATTGCTGTGTTGCAACATGGTAACTCTCTTCCTTACAATTTCCTTTCAGTATACTCTTCCCTGCCTTTTCTGTGCTTGTGTTCTCTTATTTCTGTGCTCATCCCCACAGTCCTCACTTCTTCCAGCCCTTTTCTCTTTCACTAAATATTTGTGATCTCTTTCCTTACCACCATCAGCCCTTTGGCAGTTCAGCCCTTCCACCTCTATAGCTCCAGCTGCTTCCCAGACACGATCTCACATGCATCCTGCCCAGCCACCCTCACGCTGCAGTACTTGTTACTCACCCCTGAGCCCAGGAAACAAGTTCACTAAGGAAGTTTCACAGACCACACAGCACTTATATGACCTGTAGACAAATTTTTGGGAGTGCTTTCTAATGGGAGGTGACTCTCCTGTCTGGCATCCAGTGCCAGACCAAAGACATCAGCAGGCAAACGCCAACCTCCTGTCCTCATCTCAGGCTCCACTGAGAGCCTGATGCTTGAGAAAACCAAGCAGAAAGCCCCAAATTTTATCATTGCTAAAAGCTCTGACACTCCCGCTGATGTCAGTTCTTTGAACGCTGAGCCATTTTGATGTGGTCTCAACAAAACATACTTGTGGTCTGGATCCAGACTTCGTAATTTATGTAACTCTAATCTAGACATTAACATTTCCATGTCCCAGCTTAATTTTTTTGTAAAAGGAGGATCATGTGCCTTTCCTATCTCTTGCTCTGGAAGAAGGCTCGGTGCAGTTTCTTGCATGCACTGAAGTTCTGTAAGGAGGGGCTGAATGCAGGGCCAAGGAATCAAAGGGGTTTTTTGCCTCCTTGCTGCAGAGCCATCATTCACATCGTTCTCCAAGAACACGCTCTGTGAGTACACAGTTGGTAGGTGAGGCACAGGAGCGAGATGTGCATTAGAAACCTTTTCTCTTTGTGCTCAGATCTTAATCTCACAGCTAAAACCCAAAGCAGCCACATTAGTTAGACTTAACCAGCACTATCTTCTGTGACAAGTCATTAGATGGGAGCCCTCAGAGCAAATGTTGTTTAAGCCTTAGCAGAATAACATTTCTTTGCTGTGTTTACCGTGTCTTGTCCAACAAGGATATCTGGAGGGCTGGCTATTAGCTGGTGATTTAATGCTGTTTGCTCTGTCTTTGGAGAGCAGGGCATTCCACTTAAAGGAGGTTGTTCTTTTTGAAAAGAGCAAGAGGTTTCTTCTCACCGGAACAGGAGCCACAATCTCAGGAGTCTCAGCTTGCAACACCAGTGAGGTTTTGCATCGCAGAGCGGAAAGCGCTAATCCAGGAGTGCTTGAACTCCAAAGAGCATCTGACACGGGGCTTTCTTGGGGTCCAAATGTTCCAAGTGTGTGTGGGAAGGACATTTCCCCTTCGTGGGTCCCTTGATCTCTCTCCTTCGGGCTTCCCCTCCAGGCCTATTGTTTGCACATTGCTGTAACTACAGGAAAACAAACGCATTATACAATTTCCCAGACTGACTCACCCTGGTACTTGATGCCTCATGTTGTCTGGTTACCCTGATTGCATCATGTCAGCATGGGAAGCTTAAAGGCTGGTTTTTCTGAGTAATAATACTGCAGTTGAGCAGTAGCTAAAAACAAAAAAATTATCATTATTGCTACCATCATCAACCTGCAAACTGCTGGGGGGGAAAACCAAGCAAGCCAAGTCCCTATTAACTAAACCTTGTGTGAATCATGAGTTCCAGTCAGGGGCCACGCTTAAATAATGTAGTATGTGAATATAAAAACCCTTTACTCCTGGAAACTTGGCCTCAGCCGCTGGAACGGGCCAATCCGTGCAACTCCCTCGTCCCTGGCTCCTCTGGGATGTGTTTGGTTCAGTGTGCTGTAAACAGGGAAGGCTGGGAGGTGTCCTGCGCTGCGGGAACAGGGCCATTGCTCCTGGGTGGGGATGAAACCCCAGGAAATTTGTCCCCTAGTTAGAGTTTGAGCATCTTGCAGTCCTGTAAATAATGTGAGAGGGGTTATCTGTCCTGTTTAACTTCAGTTTCCCTGGGAGCACTCAGCAAAGCTGACTGAGCTCCCAGCACCTGCGTTGAGCTTCTGCATCGCTGCCCCACGGCCCCTTCCTGAGCCACCCACTTTGGCTCCCAAACATCCACTGAAATGCTCCCATGGCATCCCCTCTGCCTCAGCAAGGAAGGGTTGCAGCAAGTCCAGTTCTGATCTAGGGCTTCTTCCACAAACCAGAGCTTTGCTTAAGAGCAAGCACTAATTGCACCCTCAGCAGCACCAGCTGGATCTGCGTATTCAGCCATGGGGTATCCCAGTCTGTCCTGCTTTAGGGAGGAAACACAGAATCCTCTTCTTGCACACCCTGGGCCCTGTGCTCACGTGCTCTGCAGGAACTCGTTTCAGAAATTGAATTTCATGTAAGCCAGCACAGAGTCAGAGGTGGGTGGTGACATCCCTTAGCTCACGGAGGAGAGCATCACCTCTTACACACGCTGGCCCACAAAGGTTGAAAGGAAAGCTAAATAATAAAAGCATTGCAAAACCCCCTCCATTCTTATTTTATGTGGGACAGAAGCCTCTAATTTCTTGGTATCTCAAAGGGCTGTGAGTCAAAAGCCTTTATGCCAACAGCTCTCCTCAGATTCGTTTCTGATCGCTTGATGTTTTGTGCAAACGAGGCATTCTATAAACTAAGCTAAATATATATATTTGCACTGACAAATCCATAGTGACAAAATTCATGAGGCCTTTTAAAGCTTTGAGGATGTGATTAAAGGGTTTTTCAAGGATAGTTCTTCATTCAAAAGGATATAATTACACTTGAACAAGTTATCGTGTTTGTTCACTGTAGGTACAAAAGAAGCTCTTACAGAACTTGTCTAGACATTTCCACTACGTGTCTTTGTTCTTCTTTTAAAGTAATTTTTTATAAAAGAACTGCAACAGTATCCAATTTTTTGTCTGTGTTTTATCTCTTTGTTTCTAATAAGACAAGATTCCTTCCCTTACAGAACCTGTGTTTTCTCAAATTTTAATTTTTCAGAAATTTGCCAGGAAACGTCTTGTAAATCTGAAGTAATTTCACCTTTTTCAAAAGGACAGACTCTCTCTATTTAGGATCTTTTGCATTTTCTGATATTATTTCTTCAGCTAGAGTAACCCAGCAGTGGCCTTTAAAAAAAACCCCAAGCAATGAATTGGGAAAAGTTTGTGACCCACAGTAGTGCAGACCTGTGACTGTGCAGAGGGTTATTACCTCGATCAGTTATCTGTAGCCTCAGATGAGCAAATTAAAAAAAAAACCTATTACACATGTTAATATACGCACATCAGTGTTCCAGCTGGCTTGCACCAACGCTACAATTACACATAAAAGTCAGGAAATTATGCGTGGAAAGGCTAATGAGCAGCATTGTCTGCCCAATTACCACGTTTGCATATGCAAACAGTAATTCTGCAGATCTGTGCCTGTTTTTTGAAGTAGCATCAGGAGCCCAAGGTTAACTGAAACAGCAAAATAACCCCAAACCACCTCAACTCTGCTTCAAACCATCCTTTCTGAAGAGAAGAGAAGCTTCATCTGAGCGTGGTTAGAGGGGAACACATGCCAGCCCAGCTCTGCCCATCGCTGAAATCCTGACCCCGTGCGCTGCCTAAAGGATGTCTGTGGGTGCCTGTGGAGACTCCAGTGGAAATCCTGGCTGACTGGGAATTCTGCTTCTCTGTCTCAGGGATTCGGATTTGTTCCTGCTCGACTCCAGAACGATCTGGGCTGCAGAGGAAGGGTGGCTGGTGTTCGACATAACCGCGACCAGTAACCACTGGGTGGTGAATCCCCAGCACAACCTTGGCCTGCAGCTCTCCGTGGAAGGCACTGATGGTGAGTGTCACACACCAGCAGCAGCCAGGGAGGCTCTGTTGCAGGTACACGATTCCCAGCCAGGGGAAGCCCTGAGCATTCAGCACTCTTTCCTTTGAACAGGATTTCTTAAGCACGTTTTTCCTGGTTTTGCCTAAGAAAACAGCCCATAGACACATAGGAGGTTAAGGATGTACTCAGAGCTGTGGCAGATGGATGAGCTGCCTGCAGTCATTCCAGTGTTAGCTGAGCACACATCCCCATTAATTAATGTATCCACTGCTGGCTAATCTGCAGATAATACAATCCAGTCAAGGAAAATGGAATAAACTTTGCTAAGTGCAAAAAGACACAGCTGAGTGTTGTAGGGGGCTGCTGTCCATGGGCACAGAAATCCTTTCCAATTCAGAAAACAGCCAGGAACCCTTTGAATTTCCTTTGTGTCAGTAAAAATGGTTGGTAAAGCCATATCTGGTCTGGACTCCACAGTCTGTAGTGGACGGTACAAACCTGTGAGGTTTGGGAATGGGTGGGAAGACCTGGCTCTGAAACATCTCCAGAAAGGAATCAGGCGGGGAGTTTTCCTTATCAGACCTTAGCTAAAAGGTCATTGTGCTTTGTCTCAAAATTAAGACTCCTGATGCTCACTTGGAGATTTGTGCAAATATCCTGGATTTTCCCAGGACCTGGGACCATCTGAAACAGCCTGGCTGCCCCACAGGAGTAGTTTAAGCAGAAGCCACCTCAAAACTACTATAAATGTTCTGAGTGTAGTTATCTAAGGACATGCTTCCATTCTCCAGATATGCATCTGTGATATCACTTGCTCTTGGGTTTTCATGCAACACTTGCAGGTTTCCAGTAAGTAGCATTTTGCATAAAGACTCTGCAAAGCAGTTTTGGAACAGGCAACCTAGAGAGAGTCATTTACGTGAAAGGGTGAGTTAACTCCTGTGAGGCTGCACAGAGAGGTGCACAGGGTTTGTTTTAACCTGCCCTGTCTGAGGGATCAGTGAATGCAGAAACCCAAACACAGATACAAAGAAGCAGCTTCACCGTGGAAGTTATTAGTCCCCACCCCAAAACCAGACACCTTTTGCCATCTTTGGACAAAGATTCAAATTCAACCTGATTTACAAGTTAATTTTGACTCTTAAAGGACAGCTAAGACAAGTTTTAACCCCTTTTCAAACACTTGTTTTCAGTTTCCAGTTTTCCTCCTAAATGGAACACCTGGGAGCACAGAAGCTGTGTCCTTGATCGTGGCACATTTGTTCAGTTGTGGTTCAAATATAGAAAAGCCATCAAGACCCAGGCCAGAGCCCACAGAAAAGTGATAGCTGGAAGTAGGCTGAGTATCTCCAAGCACTATGGGTTCTACAGTCTCACACTCACACTCTTCTGCTGATAAAGCCTTATCTCCCTGTCCTCCCCCAGCCTCACCTCGTGGTTTTACAGCAAAAGTCAGTCCTGGTTTTGAGCATGAGTAGGAAAAGACAGCTGATTTATAAATGTGTTGCAGATTTCAATGGAGGCTTTTCAGGATCCTACAACCAGGGCTGTGCTGCAGCTTTGCACACATGCAGGGTCAGTCTGACTGCTCTGCTGCAGCAGTTAAAGGTGGACCCTTACAAACATACAGCCAGATCTATCACAGACAGAGCTTTCAGAGATAAAAACAAACAAACCCAGCCAGATTTCTCAGGAGTGCATAAAGAAATCATGTTCCTAATTTTTGTTGAGTCAAATAACAGATGAGAATGTACTTATCACCGGGAATTTCTGATTTCATCCCTTTGCAAAGTAACTGGCTGCTTTCTCCAAATGGATTAACAAAATACTTTGATCAGCCTGTCATTAAAAGTTAGGAAGGCCAACTGCAGTGTTTAAAAGGTAAATACAGAGATAGAGGGGCTGATTGTCTGCTTGTCTTCTGTAACCAATTTCCCTGGCAGCAGACCTTTGCACTCACATTTTTCCACCACACACATGAATTTTTCATTCTATTTGGAATGGCAAGGGCACGTCCTTCCTTGCTCCCCAAGTTTCATTTTGGATTTAGATCAACTCTGTGCACTGACATCTGCTTTTACACCTGAAAATCATATGCTATAAACACTGCAGGATTTTGATGCATGGGCAACGTATGCTTGGGCAATCCTCAAGGCTTTAAATGAAGTAAAAAACCAAAATAAATCAACCCCCAACCTTTCTTTGTGTCTGCTGTTACATGATCTATAATCATGAAGCAAATACAGTCTATTTAAAAAAAAAACCACACAAAATAAGTGAACTCAGAGCCCTTTGCCTGCTCTCCCTGGCCAGGCTGCCTTGCAGGGCTTCTCCAGCAAAGTGTCAGCTGTCCTTTGGCACGTTTGATTCGTGGCTGACAAGGCCCAGCCCTGTCCTTAGCAAAAGGATCACAAAGCCATTAACATAACTTGGATTTAGCAGCAGCACTCAGTACCTTGGGATAGAATAATCCTGGATATCACCTCTGCGTTTCACAGCAGCACCCAGACATCCCTTGACAGCAACAGGGAGAAACATTAAATTTCCCACTGCCATCCTCTCCTTGTCTTTTTTGTAAATAATTGATTTAATTCTACAGAGAAACCAACTGATTGTCTTTTACCAAAAATCAAATTATTCTGAAGCCCAAAATGAAGGACACATGGATGATAAAGTTTTGCAACAACATTATCAGGTATGGTGGTGGCAAGATGCAGCAATAAGCAAAATGTCTCCAAACATTTGTTTCTTTCAGCTAAGGTATATCTGGAACTCTGTCAGCATTTCATACAAGGCATTTTTATTTTAAGCTAATAACCTTCCAGTGGGAATTTAGTGTTCCTATGGGCTGAGTTTTATGGTTCCTTTTATAGGATCACTTCAAATTATAGGTTGGTGAACTTAAAGAAACCCCTCTAAAGAATGCAGGAAAAGTTAATACTAAGTGGATTTGGGGTAAAATAATTATATGTAGGACTATTTCATGTAACTTTTACCCGCAGATATAAAACGAAGTTAGCTGTGCTGAGCTGCTCTTGTCAGAAGCAGCTTTGCCCGTGAAGTCCAGGTCCTTGGTGGGTGGATGCCATGCCCAGGAGTGACCCTCACCAGGCAGCAGCTGTGCCCTGAGTTGTCCTGGCTGCTGGCGGAGCTGCTGCAGGCCCTCTCACCGGTCTGTCGTGTTTCCAGGACAAAGCATCAACCCCAAGCTGGCGGGGCTCATCGGGAGGCACGGCCCGCAGAACAAGCAGCCCTTCACCGTGGCCTTCTTCAAAGCCACCGAGGTCCATCTGCGCAGCATCCGCTCCACGGGGGGCAAGCAGAGGAGCCAGAACCGGTCCAAAACACCAAAGAACCAGGAGGCTTTCCGGGTGTCCAACATTGCAGGTACAGCACAGGTGGCTGGCTCCGTGTTCCTGGGTGTGGGATGACGTTTCTCCCACATCATCTGTTTGTTTTCCATTTGGCCCACCACTGGTTTGAAACTGTGTGGGATTAGGGGTTATTCCAGAAATGTCAGGGAAAAGAATGTTTCTCTGAAGCGATGTTAAAGTGGGGGATTTCTTAATCCAAATTTAAAAAAAAAACCCCAAGCAGCTAACCAGAAAAACTCCTTTTCTCCCATGTGAAATAAATCCTCATTTTGAAACGGAAGATGATTACGTTAAAGCAATGAGCAAGTGATCAGTGGATCTGAATCCAAATCCTGCCCATTTTTAGGGTTTGTGATTTTAAGTTTAACCCCTAAATAGTGCAGTAGTCCCAACATTCTTGCATAGAAGAGGAAAACCCATTCATTCTCAGGAAAACCACGGGCATTCTAGGGGGAGCTGTGCTTCCTAATTTGGAAAAAATCTCCATCAGGCATTTGGAATAGAAATGTGGCTTAATTACGTGATACCTCAGAGTAACGGGCCCTTGGTGACGGTCCCAGCAGGAGCCACAGCTCAGGGCTGGCTCTGCTGAGGCAGCAGCAAATTCCAGCTGCTTCTGGGAGCGCCTCACTGAGTGGAAGGAGAGGTTGTGAGAAGGAAAAGGAAAACAGAGCTTCCAATCATATTTTCATTAAAGTAAGAAAAGACCTCCAAAATCACCAAGTCCAACCTTTGACCAATTCCCACGTTGTCAACCAGCCCAGAGCACTGAGTGCCACGTCCAGTGCCTTGAACACCTCCAGGTATGGGGACTCCACCACCTCCCTGAGCAGCTCCTTCTGTGTCTGACCACCCTTTCAGTGAAGAAATTCTTCCTGAGCCATTCTTTCTGCTTGGGTCTTCAGCTCAGGCTACGTGACCGGGATAGACACAACTTCAAAACTGCACTTAGTCTCCTTTTGTGTGTAGGCAATAATCAGAGAGATCTGCATGTTGCTATTAGGAGGTCAGAGAAAGTCCAGGGAAAAAAAAAATAAAGATGAAAAAGCTACTTTCCCAAGCCTTTTTCGGCTTTGCTCAAAGAAGCCAGGAGTGCATTTCATATATGTTGAACCCAGCCATTATTATATGACTAAAACTGCTGGAAAAAAAAGCCGTAAATGCACCAGACGAGCAGTGATGCCTCGCTCCCTGCTGAGGGCTGTGGGAGCCAGGGCAGCCCAACCTCATGGCCACCATTGTCCCCTCACAGAGAACAGCAGCAGTGACCAGCGACAGGCCTGCAAGAAACACGAGCTCTACGTCAGCTTCAGGGACCTGGGGTGGCAGGTAAGGGCTGGGTGTGACTCAGGTGGGATAGGGGTGCCTCGGCACATCGTTTCTCAAGCTGCAGCAGTGACATCAAGCCACTAACTGGATTTTTTTATTTTAAATCTTGAGGGGAAAAATACTGTATGCTGCCTTTAGCACGCTAAGCAGTTGTATACCCGACTGCTAAGTGGGGTGTACAAATATTTAGTGTGAGACTGGCTGCAAACTCAACACGCTCAGGTCCTTTTGAGGAGCTGAGGCCCTGCAGGTCCTCTGGCAGTGGTGAAGGCACACACATCTGCCCATTCTTTTAGGCCTGGTTAAAGACATTTTCCTTTCTGAATGCTTGTGTCTGCGTTTCGTTGCCGTGTGAAATGATCCTTGTGGGCAGCCAGGAGGACAGTGCTGAATGGATAAACAACTAAACCCAGATGTTCAGCTACTCTGGGCACATTTGCAGTGTGGGATGCGTCCCTCCAGGAAGAGCAGGCGCTTTGGAGGCCTGTAAGAGAGCTTTAGAAAGGCCAGGGGGCCAGATTTGCATTTTGCAGGCCACTGTAACTGTGCATGGATGTGCGAATGTTTAGATTTATGTGCTGGTTGGCTTTTTGTTTCACTGTACGTGTCTTTCTCCACAATCTGATGGCTTTTATTTAATCAAGGACTGGATCATCGCTCCGGAGGGCTATGCTGCCTATTACTGTGAAGGAGAATGTGCTTTCCCCTTGAATTCCTACATGAATGCTACAAATCATGCCATTGTACAGACACTGGTAGGTGCACCCTATCTCCTAACACAGGGTTACACCCGACAGGTGCTACTCAGAAATAAATTTATACACAAAAGGGTCTCCAAGCTAACAAGGGAAGGAAGATCTGCCTTAGCTCATAAGGTGCCTGCAGCATCTGGCTCCACAGGTCTGCCTGAGTGGCCAGAAATGACCCTGTCTTTGCTCTCTCTGGTTTGAAAGGGCTCTGTGATAGGCATGGTAATGGGGGTTTAGTCCCACTGCATGAGAAGGAAGGAGCAGGACGTCAGACCCACCATCAGCATCTCTTGGGAAAGCTCTGTAGGGATCCACTGCGCGCTGCCACCGAACGTGGATTTGGGGTCAGCCTGAGGAAAGGGGCAGTGAATCCCAAAGTTACACAGCTCAGCTGCTGAGTGAGGATATGGGACAGGCAGAAGGTTGTCCAGAAAAGAAGAATATGGGGGAGGAGAGGAAAAAAGTAAATCTTAACGTGCCTCTACTTTCATTCCCCAGGTTCACTTTATAAACCCAGAGACTGTGCCGAAACCCTGCTGTGCTCCTACACAACTCAATGCCATCTCAGTGCTCTATTTTGATGACAGCTCCAATGTTATTTTAAAAAAATACAGGAACATGGTGGTACGAGCATGTGGCTGCCACTAGATTTGTAGGAAAGAGAAAGAAGAAAGAAAAAGAAGTTATTTGTGAAGAGTGGGTTCGTATGGCTGTGTGGGGGAGGGGGAAAGGTTGGTGCTCCAGCCATGGGTTTAAAAAAATCCCAAACCATTTTAGGACCAGGCCTCTGAAAGTTCAGACAATGGAACAGTTTCTGAATCTAAAGAGGCATTTGAACACATTTTGTTTTAGTTTATTACAGACAATGAGCTTGTAAACTGAAACAAGCCAGAGAAACCGTTTCAAACCAAATCTGCTTACAAAATTGGCTCCTCCAGTACATACTTTTGCAAATGAGTCTTTCTGGAGATTGCAAACTCACCAGTGTTGATCGTGAGTAAGACAGTAATAATCTATCCAAGGTGAGACTGTGCTGTGACTAATAAGTGTGTGTAGTTCCTGTAACACGGTTTGCAATAAAATAAGTGAACAAAATATACCTGGAGTGAACAGGTATTTTGTTAGAGAATTATTGCTTCCATCCCTCTGCTTCAATTTCATAAGCAAAACCAAGGATGAATTACATGCAACTTCCAGTTTTAAACTACAGTAGCAAAAGCTGGATGTGGATTGACACAAATTCAGAGGACAGATTAGGCTAAGGAAAAAAAATCAATTGGCAAGCAAAAGACCTGAAGAAAAGTGTTTCAAAGAGTGAGAATTTTGTGGTGTATTTTTTTCTCTCAACAAGAAAGGAAATTTCCTCTTGCAGCCAGAAAGTATTTGAATTTGCTATAAACTTGAAACAGGAAAGCACGAAAATGCTGGGAAACAAGGATTAAACCTAACATTTAGCTGGAGTATCCTAAGCAGTTGCAGAGCTGTAACTAAAGATCCTGCTGCTGTGTGGAAAATATCCATTGGCTTCCCTGAGGGGACAAGTTGCAGCACTTTTCCAAGGACATGGAGGCTCAAGTGCAGAAGGTGCTGTGAGCTGGGATGTACACCCAGCACAGACTGGGAACAAGCTAGGAAACCTTCCAGCCTGGGGCCAGTGCTTCTGATGAACCCCCTGCTCTGCTGGCTTCACCTCAAAAAACCCCAAAACAATCCCTTTCAAGGGCCACCAAGAAGCTGGAACCAGAAGCAAGAAAATGTCCCCTCAAGGCTTTTCTTTTTCCTTCTTTTAAAGTCACAGGTTACACAAACATCACACTTTAGTAATTAAGGCTCAATTAAAGTTGTTGCAAAGAAGAATACAGAATTGCAGTAACCAATCACAAACCAATTCCCCACTTTGGCACACACTAAAGTAGGATTGGCATAAATTTCATCAGGGAGATAAAAAGGAAATAATGCCCAATAAAACACCACATCCAGCACACCCAGCTCTAAATCTCCAAACTTCAAAAAGCTAAACCTCCAACAGACGGGTCCAGGACATCATAAATGCCTGGAGATGAGTCTCTGCTCAGTGAGCAGACAGGGCCATGTAGCCACAGTGGAGACTTGGCTCCGTGTCTTGCCTTAGAGGAGAGTTAGAAAAAGAAGGTAAATGAAATTCTGGACTTCACTCACTGCTCTTCTCCCTTTAAGTCACAGATCAAATCCAGACCAGATGCCTCACTTTAAAAAGAATAAGTAAAGGATGAAAAAAACCCCTACTGTCTATGAAATAAATTGGAAACTTGTTTCTGATGGCCTAACTCTCATCTCATTTAAGTCAATTGGTGTTTTCCCAGCAGTTTTCTCAGTAGCAGGTTTAGGCTGATGGGAAAGGGGAAGTCCATCCACGACATTGGTAGGTTTCGGATGGGGGCCTTGGTGAGCAGCTGCCAGATGTGCCTGGCATCCCACCCAGGCCACTCCAACATCTGCAGGAGCAGCCTGGCTGCAGCAGGCACACTGCACAGGCAGGACTCCAGCAAACTTCCCCACGGGGAGACTTTGGGCAAACACAGGCAGCCACATGGCAGGACAACAGCTGAAGCCAGAAGTCCACCTCTCCTGGAGCCTGCAGACAGGACCAGCCACCATAAACTGCCAAAACTGCCCTCAGTGCATCCCTGCTTCAGACTGAGGAACTGAAATCACACAGACGGGAAGCATCTTTTGACATTGCATACATATACACACCAGTGCTTCTGTACACCTCCTCGAGGAAGTGAAGGTGCTGCCTAGAAAATTAAAGGCTAATCATGCCTAAACTTCCACTATTTAGTAGTCAAGGATTAGTTTTCTCTTGCGGGTGTTTCAGTGTTGGTGGTCACTGCGTTGGTGTATTGCATTTTTAACTTGGACCACGGTATCTTGCTGTATAGGACTCATATATTAAATATTATGTGGGGATTGTTTCTGTTTTGGTTTTTTGTTGTTGTTTTTAAGCATAATAACAGGATTTCTGTTGCTAGGCTCAACATCAGCTCCACTGTTTGTACATTTTTATGTAAATAGTTGTCACAAGTGGAAGAAGAATTATTTATTTCCATCTCTGAATTCCTTTTCAATCACATGCAGGAAAAATGATTCTTGGTTCCTAAACACATTTGTTTCCTTATTTAAGAAGATATTTATTAACAGTTGGCAAAAATGCATACACATTTCTGGTTCTTTTCATAGAGCAGTTGTCAGAAGCCTTTTTGTACAAACTAGTAAAATAAATCATTGTAACTTTACGAAAGATACCCCGACGACATTGTGTATCTGTGTGGTTATTCTCCTTTTATTCAAAGAACCTTTTTGGCTGGACAATGTTTCATCTTGAGCCTCTGTTTTCAGCTCAGTCTCTATGTATGGGCAAAGCTGTCACATGTCGTTATTTGGTGCAGCTCCTTCGGTCCAAATACAACAGGGAGGGAAGAATAGCAAAAATATGGATTTGTTTTGCAGTCTGCACTGCAAAGATCCATGATTGAATTATAGGGCAGCTGTCAGCAGCTGTTTCGAAGAAGCAGGGGGTAAATTAGTTCTGTTTACTGCTAACATAGTTCAGAGATTTAGTCATCCCAATAAAATTACAGAGGCACAAGAAAGGAAGAAAGAAACTCCAAAGAAACATCAGCCAAGAAGCTGACATTTTCTAATTTAGATTGTTTTAGCATATTTGAGAGATGCTGCTGGCATGAGGTTTCCTACTGTGGATACCACTCTGCATTGCTATGGGGGCAGCTGAAAAAAATAATGGTCTAAATCCCTCTGTTAACTGAGCATTGTATCTTCGGGGCATAACAGCAACTTTGGGGTTCTTGTTTACTTTGAACCGTGAGCAGAGTTGTGCCAGTTTGCATAGATTTATTTGCTGGGCCAGAGGATTAAATCATCAGCATTTGGGAGTTAATCTGCCATCTTCCACAAGCAATTACAAATTCGTAAGTAAATTTACTTTGTGCACTGCTCTGAGAGTCCAGCAAAGCATCAGTGGAAAGACCTTTATTGATGCAAAATGAGACCTACTCAGCTTCTGTAGGCCTGGACTAATTTTAGAAGGAGGATCCTCTGGTATTTCTCATTATGGTCCCAATTCTCTGCATTTGGGTGTAAGACAGGGGTGGTGCCAGCAAGGGGAGAAAGAATAAAATAAATATTTTGTTGCTTTGCAGGGCCAGTCCTGCAGCCAACAGCAGCTTTGCCACTGACTTCAACACGTCCAGCCTTATATCATGAAATATCTGTCGGTTTCCAGCTCTGCCACAAATACACACAACTTGCTGGATGTGCTTTGGAGCAGCTTTCCCAGCCTAGGAGCCAAAACTCCCTTCCCAAGCTGGTTGCAGCCTCTCCTTGGTCTGCAGCACTCCTGTGGCTTTGTCTCCTCATCTACTGTTCTGGAAGAGGAATTCTTGACATGAATACATACACTGCCATAAACTGGCAGGGCCATAAAACCCTCGTGAGCGAGCTTCCAAACAGCTAGATTTATCTGAGTAATGACATTTTAAAGCACATTTAAAACATTTTACAGAACAGTTATTTTAACTTCCTTTCAGGCCAAACTTTGAGGATGTTATGTTTGCTTAATTGAGCTGTTTCAGATCTGTTCCAGTACTGACAATAAGATCCTTTTGTCTCTATGCAGGAAACTGCCTCCGCTGCTGCCAGCATCCGTGTAATAAAAAAGAATGATTTAAATAAGCCTTGGTGCAATTTTAAGATTCCTGATTGTTATGGAAGTGTCAGCTGTAGAGCCTAAAACCAGAGAGGGACAGCAGAGCTTGCACAAGCACAGCTCAGGGCACGGCCGAAGGGTGCAGGATTCCCTCTGCTGCTGGATTCAGTCCCTCGGCTCTGCCTGAAATGGGAACAGACACTTCTGGATAAAAAACCCCAAAGATTCATTTTTTGAGATCAGAATTCACATCCTCTGTATGCTTCCATCCAAACACCCTTCTTGCTGACTTCCACTGCTGCCACAAACACATTATTCTCTGTATTCAACCTTCCTTCGGAGAGAAATTCTGCCCAATTAAGCTAAAAGGAGCCTGTTTGAAGTTTTTATTTATCAGGTAATGATTGACAAGACCTCGAGGCAAAAACTAGGAGCACTTTATACTACAGTCACTCATTACCTGAGTACAAAAGCAACAGAAATGGGTTATTATGGCCACTTTGAGTTACTCTGTTTTAAATAAAAATATCTATTCCTTTCTTCTGCTTAATGCTGTGGAATTTGTATTCCTAAATCAGCAGCCGAGAAAGACCAGAAGTTTAGGATAACAGATTTAACACACCGATTTGTTTCCGAGCTGGTTTTCCAAGGGTCCATTTACCAGGCAATAGGAACAGACTTTTCAATTTTAATATTTGGAAAGTTGTTTCTTGGTATTGTGAGGTTTACCACTTTGGGATAAATCTGCTGTTTTCTCCAATAGAATCCTCATGTATGAATTAATTCCCTAAATGAAGACAACACAATCTTAAAACAGCTTAAGTTTGGCTTTGTATTTAAAAGGAAAACAGGACAAGCCATAGACAGATTCATCAGCTTCACAATTTTTCCCCCCAGGGAAAGGTACTGGGGAAAATTGAGGGAAAAAAGGGGGCTCAGCCTCAGCCCCACAAACTCTTAGAAAGGCAGCTTTGCACTTGACCAGTTTTTGCAGGCATGGTTAAGCATTTAACCATTTGCAGGCTAAAGCTCTACATGGGGCTGCTTGAATTAACCTCACCCTCAAAGAATTGGCTTGCTTGTCTGCAATAAAACCCAATCCCAGGCCAGTCAGCAGTAATTTGGGGAATGGAGCGTTTGTGTCTGGGGTTGGGAGGGGGTGAGTGGCTGCAGCCACTGCAAGGTCCGTGCCCGTAATTAAAACCACGCTCAGACCTTTCCCCGGGAGCTGAAGTGACTCCTGAGTGAGCAGCTCTGTGCTGTTGATAACTTGGGCCTAATGGTCTTATTTTAAGAAGCTCTTAAGGAGAAAGGAAGGGAATGCCAGGACCTCAGTGGATCTGGTGTGCTTTCGTGTGTCAGCACCTGGGGCTCCAGCCCAGGACGTCGGGGCTGTGCTAAATTTCCAGAGCGGCACTGCAGGTTTGGGATGTCGCTGTGGTTGTAGAATGCAAAAAGGGCCACAGAGGCTTTTTTGACCTGGCTCCCCACCTTCCTTTCCACTGCATGATCTCTCCACTAAGGTCCAGAGTGGGCAATAGCCCCGGTAGTGGCCAGACAATGATGGTGACACCAGCAAGGTGACCTTTGGCTCGGCTAATGAAGGAGAACAGTTGCAGGCTGCTGGATTTATTCCCATGCTATTTGTTGCTGCTGTGTCAGGTGCTTCATATAAAATACGTGGAAGCAGAGACATTGAGTGTCTGGATTCAGTTATGAAGGGTCAGAGCTCAAAGATATCATTTCTCAGGTCCCAACATTTTAAGCCATTTTGTTCAGTGTTTTAAACAAGCTGTAAACAAGAGCAGAGCAGTCAGTGGCTCTACATCTCTCTGCCTCAGGCAGAAGCACTACTCAGCCTCTTTAAAAAGAGAGATTTGGGCAATTGTTTAATGTGAATAAATTCCTCATTTTAGCTTCTCTCTTAGGCTACATACTAAGCACACAAGAAAGGAGCACAAACCAACATACTCAGCTGATCCAAAACTGACATGTGAGGAGTTGTGTTTCCAATTTTTTTATCCATTTCTCACAGTGATCTACTGCCACTACTGATCTACACTGGGCTCCTGAAGTGAGAAACTAGCTCTGAAATCCACTGAAGTGAGTTGTTCTTCCTTAACAGGGAACGACCTGGCTGGACTGCAGTTTTAGGAGTTGGTTAATTACTCCAAAGATGCATTTCATAACACCTCAGGGCTAAGTTTTGGAGGAGACAGCAAGTAAAGGTAGGGCCAGGCCTTTGTGAGGAGAAAGAATGCAGCTACTGCCTTTGCAATTGTACAATCAGGTTCTGAAATCCATCTTGCAGGCTTCCCCTGGAAACCCAGCCAGTGGTTTTGGGGAGAAGGAACGCGACCCTCACAGAGATTGCGCCACCATCAACTTGGAGCAACTTTAATCAAGAGATCTTTCTTTCTAACACCAAGGCAGACTTTTTTTATTCTAAATCAGAAAAATGCACAAGTGATTCCAAGTTCAGCCCATCAGTTGTTTTGGTTTCACATGACTACTGAGAAATCAACTGTAAAAGCTGGTGCAGTTATGTACACACATATATACACACATACCATGCACAGAATGTGAACTGCAAATACTGGCAGGGAGTCTGGTTTCAGAAGCTGCAGTTAATGTTGTGTCAGAACAGCCCTTGGAACCCCCATTTCCAGAGACTTATCGTGCAGGGGGTGGGGAGGGAATAAATCTGATTTCGCTGGAGCTTTGCCTACAACTTCTCAGCCATAAAGCCTTTATTTATGGCTGTTACACAGCATGAAGGATTCAATTTGTCCTTTGTTATGAATTTCAGTGGATCATGTAACTGTTTATTTCCAGATATTTAAAAAAAATGTTGGTATTTTTGGTTTGCAGGAAAAAACAAAGCTGCTCATAGTCTGTGCTAGTGGGGACGTGCTTAGACCACACCTGATGGAGACAGGAGATCCCAAAGCCCTGCAATTTCTTCCACAGGGGCCACAGAAAAGGATGAGACAAGGCAGTAAAGCCCTTCTGTGAGGTTGGTGTGCTTGGGGATGGACTCTAGGCTGGCGGTTGTGACTGAGCAGCTGAGGTGGTGGAGCCTGGGCTGGAGGAAACCTCAGTCCTGCAGCCACCTCAGTCCTCGGCCAGGAATGGCAGCATCCCCCTCCGAGAGCTGCTGGAGGCACTTCTTCACGGGAGTAGGTGGAAAAGCATAACCAGCTCAAGGCACAAACTGGATCAGCTCTTCACAGCTTCGAGAGACTTCCTGCTCCTAGTAGCAGCTGAGAACAAGATGCTCAATTAAAAAAAAAATCACAGCCAAAAAGAGACGTGTGTCTCCAGTGACTCTGCACTTCGCAGTGGCAGTGTGGAGTCACAGTGACAGTCCTGTTAATTAACACTTGCTAAGCGTTCCCTCTTCAAAGAGGTTTTATTGCTGTCAGTTGAAAAGGAAGATGCTTGCATTTTGCATTCATTTATTTCATGTTTCTCATCTGGCTCAAGAACAAGCCTTGAGAAACCTGTTTTTTTGGACAAGAGGTAACAGCCTCAAGTTAAAAAGAGCTGGAGGCTCCTTCCTGGGAGCTGTGGGAGATTGACAGCAAATTAAGCCCACGGGTCAAATATTATGTTCTCCAGATGGGAGTGACAGTCTTTGAGGAGGCAGATCTGGTTTTCTGCTGCAGCACCTCTCAGAAAATGAAAAGAAAAACATCTCTGCTGGCACTGCAGGATCCTGGAGTGGCTTTGGCTTAATTTCCAGGCCATGTGTCAGACACACCCTGGTGTCTCCTCAAGTGTCCTCGTTGCCTTTATCACCAGAGGTAGAAGACCAGGGATGCAGCAAGTCTGTGATTCACCTGCCTGCTCTTGAAATATTCTCTGCAAATGGAAAGGTGGGACAGATCACAAGGGTTTCACCATCTAGGTCAGACCCTTGTGTGTCAGCGACTGCATTTACTGCTCCTACAGATTAAAAACCAAATTATTTGGGGTGATTTATTGCCAGTATGAGAATAGTGACCTCAAGGGCTTGTTCTGGGCTCAGCATGCCCTAGTTTTGTCAGCCTCTGGTTGAAAATACACAGGTTAATTGGACAGAGGCATGGCAAACCCTCCCCAGCTCTATTCCCTGCCTCTGAAGGGAGTGTAAATGAACAGCATACCAGAGGTCACACACACATTTGCAGAGAAGTTTACATTTAATCAACAATTGTCCCTCCCACCCGGCACATATGAGGATCTTCTGGGAAAAATAACAGTTAATCAATTCACAAGAATATTGAGCTACTGCTCTTCCCTCCTCAGTCAAATTAAAGACCTTTTCTGTGCAGAGGCAGCTGACAAACACCGTGCCCTGTACTTTAGGTCCTCTTTGCTGGTGTTGACCTTAATTGCTGCTTCCCATTTGCTTTGGCCCCTTCTCAAGGGAGGCAGCACGTCTAATTGCACAAGGAGGGAGATGTCTGCCTGTGATCTGTCTGAACAGTTTCTCCCTCAAGTAATTTAGAAGCGTCTCTGTTGGTAGTAGACTAAACCAGTAAATGAGAGCAGCTTTGGGATTCAGCCATTTTCCCCAAACTAAAGGATTTTCCCTGTTCAGTAGGACATTGTCACATTTGGCTGCCAAAACTGCTTATTGTGCTGCGAGTTGTCAGCCAAAAGGAAGATCCACTGCTGCCTGAAGTTGTATTTGTTGAGGCGTCTTCATCTTTGAGAGGAAACTGCCATATCCCCCTCCCCACTCCATTTTCTTCCACCATTTACTCAATTGCATTAGCAGAAGCAGCAACATCAGAAAGTTTGCGGCGCTGGGACTGGAATTCCTCAGTGGAGTTTATTTTAACACATCTAGAATACCAGATATCTACTGAGCTATATATAGAGCTAGGGCTACATCTCTGAAGAATTAAAAGAAAGGCCTGTACTCCTGAAAGCCACAAGGCCACAAAGATAGATTATGTGAATTACTGTCATTACCAAAATTGCTGGTTAAAGAAGAACTTCTAAGCACCCTGCATTGCTCTAGCAGTTCGACTATAGGAACCACTGTAATTACAAAGTATTTTAAATCCTGCCAGTACAAACACAATCTGGAAATGGAAAATACCATGCTAGTCCTTGCATCTGGAAATTAATGGTTGGCGTGGAAATGCACGGAACTGGTTACTCATGCTGAGCAGTGGGCACGGTGAAGTCATGTCCACCACCACTCCTGACTACCTTTGACTACAGGCAAAGGTTATTTCCAGTCTCACCCACACTTCTGGCAGCCCCCAGCTCCAAGGGCTGCTGCTCACGGAGAGCTGGCATCGCTGCTAGGGGGCTGAGCTGTCGGCTCACAACATCCCCAAGCGTCAGGAAAGGTGTGACACACAAAGGCCAAAGGGCTGCACAAGCCACATCAGCCTCTTGCAAGATCAAAGCAACACTGAAGTCAAGTAGTGCACAAAGAAGCATTTTAGTGAGTCTATTTGCAATAATAAATGTTAGGAACTTCTTACTAAAAAACTGTGAGAGAAGAATTTGTAACCAAGCGATTTCCACTAAAGAGGGGGAAAAACCAACCAACCAAAAAAGATCTTTACAGCAACTTCCAGATTCGGCGCACAGGTTTTACTGGCAAGAACAGCTTTTCTCCCCAGCCTCTGCACAAGGAAGGAGTTGTGGGTGGACAGCAGAGAAGGACAAAGCAGAAGCTCGTCCATTCACGTCACACCTGAGCCCTGGTACACAGCAGACAGGTCCCTTCCCCAACACGCTGTCCCAGCTGCAGGAGGGAGACCTCGCCTTGCACAGCGTCCTGGGGACTAATCTCCAAACACCATCAGCCCGGAGAGTGCCTGTCCTTATCTCCTGCAGAGCAGCTGCTGTGGGCTTCTGTCTGCCAGATCAAAGGAGAGCTTATTCCAATAAGGCAGCGTTACTCAGAGAGCTGGAATCAGCCCGCTCTGGGATGGAGCTCACCCCGGCCTGCCCAGGGCTGGGGTGCAGAGCAGCAGGATCACTCCAGCCAGAGCTGCAGGCTGAGCTCTGCCGTCCTGAGGACAAGAGCAAACCAGCTTTCAAAGGCAGAGCACCTCTTCATCCTTTGTTTCTGCACCCCTGGTTCCAAGCAACGCTTTTGGTCCCCTACATGGATAGAGCAACATCCGCTCTTCCCTACAGGTCAAGCTCGAGCTACAGCAGCAAAATTCACAGTTTCAAGACTATTTTGTCTGCAGAGTGTGAAGAACTTGCAGGAACCTCCCCCCTGCTCTGTGCTGTACTCAAGCCTGTCAGTGAGCAGAGCACAGTGGGTAGCAGCGGAACAAGGCACAACACACAGAGCCAGCAGACAAATTTTGCCAGCCACAAGTGAGGCCACTGCCTAAATTGCTTCTGTCACAACCAGCCCCAGTCTTGGTCAGGACCAAAACGAAGGTGAAACCAGAGCAAATAAAGCATTTGAATAATAATTAAAATAACATTACTCTGAAAACACCGCACAGAAACTCCTCTACCAGGATTCACACACTACTTCAAGCTGCAGCCTGTTCAGTGATCAATCCCAACACCTGTTTCTCAGTCACTGCAAACTACTGCATCATTTCATTTAGGACTACAAAAGACAAATCTTACCTCTCCAGTATCAGAGGTCACCTTTTTCATTTCCTCCACACACTCTTCTCAAGAGAAGTAGGCTGTGACATCAAGGTAGCACCAGCATTTGGTCCTTCCAGGGAGAGGAGAGCTCGCACCTTTCTGAGGTCACCAAGATACCAGAGGCCACAAGACTCTTCCCCTCCTTAGGACAAACTCTGGCCTCTCTAACCAAGCCCCAGAACCAAGCTCCCAGCTCAACTTCTCAGTGGCTGGTTCAAAACCCTACAACTCACTCCTTTCTGGGAACTGCTGATTTTCACCTCATTTGGTGATAATTTACCCATCAGTTTTCTCAATCAGGAGGCACCTCTGTCTCTCCCTCTGGTGATACAGCTTAAGCCTCTCTCTGCCCTTCTCCCAGGCTCTAACCCCAAAGAGCTCACTAATTAGGCATGTTTCCACGCTGGAGATCACCTTCACCTCGTAGATTGTGTTCTCACACAGCCTTTCAGAATCCTCTGCTGGCCACAAGAAGCCACCTGCGTACCTGACCCCTCTGCAAGGGCACTTTCTGCCCTACGTCACTGTGGGGACTGGGGAGAATCTTCCCGTCTTGTCTCCCTCTCCCTGGGGCTCCCACAGCCAGGCTGGCCCAGAGAATCAGGATGGCCAAGCATGTTTTGGGCTGTTTTACACGTCCAGCTGGGCAGTGGGGAGTTCCTAGTGAAACCACTGGTTCCTTGGAAAGCCTGGTGTAAAAAAGGTAGATTTTTCACATCTCATGGCTCATTTTAGCAAGGATTGCTCCCAAAACAGTCCTCTCCCAAGCTGGTCTGGAAGGTTGGGAGCCCTGCCCACGTGTGCGGGTGTACAGGCATGGTCTCAGATTCCCAAGGCTGCACTCAGGGAGGTTTGGTGGAGGTCCAGAAACCTTTTCCCCCCTCACATGTGCCTTGCAAAAGCGATTGCTGGCTGTGCTATCGGTCCCCAGCCCTGTGTCAGCCTCCCAAGCACTTCCGCATCTTCCTCAGAGCCACAGCTCGGATGATCAGCACCACTTTAATGTGGTCTTTGTTCTTTCTGCATCTGGGTCCCACATTTAGGAATCCAGCACTTTGCAATGCAGCAGGGATTGGGTGACAGTGCCCCAGCCTCTTAACTGGTTGCTTCCCAGTGCCCCCGTTCTCTGCAGAGGGATCTCCCTCCAGTCCAGATGGATGGGCAGCGCTTCCCAGGCTTGCACAGGGCTGCGTTAAGACAGTGTGGGGTTTGCTGCAATCCTTAGGTTCACAAACAGCCTTACTATGACTTAGGGGATTTACACACCAGAGAATTTCAGAGCTTACTCTGGCAGAACTTCTTAAATTGAAGGTTGATAATTGAACTCTTACTTCTGCCCTTTAACAAGACATAACTCAGCATGATATAGAAGGAGCTGGACCTGGAGTTTTGGTTTCTGTTTCACATCATCCACTGCATAATTTTGTGCAGGAGGCCTCACCCATCAGTGCCTCAGTTTCCCCCATCTGTAAAATTTTAGTTTTGCAGAATTTTGGAAGGAATGGGATGGGCTGTAAAGGACACAAAGCTCTGCATGCAGTGGGGCAGAGGGTGTGGCGAGGAGCCTGGAGTGACCACAGTGAGCAGACAGGAACGAGGGCAAGCACAGAGTGGCCACAGGTCCTGCCCAGCCCAGCTGCCCCAGCCCAGTATCCAGACTGCCTGGAATGGGTCACTTCCAAAGTAGTAACTGGGAAATCACCCAGCAAGTCAAAAAATCGGGAAGTGTTTGGCCCCCATCCACCTGTCCTCATGCAGGCAATGCAGGGGCCTCTCCGATACTTTGTTCATGGAAAATTTATCCTCTCCAGATATTTGTGATGTGTCACATCTCTCAGCCTGGTGCATAGGCAGATCTGCCAGCTGAGGGTTTTGTAGCCCCCGGGGGAGAGGAACAGAGTGAGCTGATCCCATCGCCATGGAGAAATAATTAAGAGGTTTTGTTGAGTAAGGCTTGGAAAACAAAAATCTGGAAATGACTAAGGGTCTTAATTGAAATGTATTTCCAATTTACAGTTTTATCAATAATTTCCTTTTTCTCCACTGAAAAACACCTCTGGAATAATAATTAAAAAACCTCTATGAAAAAAGGTGTTGTATAAATAACGTACAGATGTCAGACGTGGGGAAGAATTACTTTAGGTTTAAACTTGCAGCAGAATTTGAAGGAAAGCTGAGCAGAGAATTTCTAAAAACACACTCATTTTTATTAGAACTTTATGTTTGCCATTTTTCAGCCTGTTCCTCATAAAAAAAGCAAATTTGAACTTCTCTAGAACTGTGGTTTCCATAAGTCAGGTTTAAGTGTAGGCACGAGACAATCCCTGCGAGGGGAGGGAGCTGGACCTGGGAAAAGCTCACACAGCCCACCTTGCAAACTAGGGTCAGTTTAAAACCAAGATGTGTCTGACTTTGAGGATGGAAGAAGATTTTGGCTCACTCATGAGCTGTTCAAGGCATCCACTCATCCACAGAAAATAGTGGATGTGCGTGGCTCAGGAAGCTGGGAATTGTGGGGATCCCTGATGGCTGTGGGCACAGCTCTAACGATGGAGCTGGAGCACCTGGAGTGCCTGACAAAGTTAGGAACAAGGATGGCTAAAAAGATTGTAGGGTGCTGCTGGGGACGTCTGGGGATCCGTGGGACTTCTCTGTCCCTCCTTTCTGTGTTTGCACACCAGGCAGCTGGGACAGACCTAACCCATCCACATGGACTCCGTGCCCTGCAGTTCACGTTTCTCAAAGCAAGTCGAGGCTCCTTTGAAAGCTCATCTTGTTTTCCCTAATTCAATCCGGAAAACAGTCATATTAATACCAACAGATACCGCCCACACACAAATCAGAAAAATTAAAGGGCATTGCAAAAGTGCCTGTTTCCAGTGGTCAGATCAGCTGCAGACGGAAGCAATTGGGGCTGCATTAAAACTAACAGGCTGTAATTGTCCAGAGGCATTGTCTCGCAGTGCAACACTTCTCTTTGGCTCTTCGCAGAGATTTCTTGGAATTTTTTCAATCGCTTTTCTGCTTGAAGTATATGCTGCATTTCAGATCTTTCCTTTCCATGTCACAAGAGAATGAGCTAAAAGTTCATCAACAGCCTATGGCAACATCTCAGTGGAGAAAGTTGAAGTCATTTCTTAATGCCATTTCTTATTAGCTATCATCATTGTGTAAATGCTGCGAGTACAAGAGCGCAGGAGGTCTGCTGTTAATCATTATGAACCTTGGTTTCTCCCTGCCTAGCAGTTAAACCTTCAGAATCATTTCATTTCTTTAAAATATACAGAAAACTGGCTTCTCCCAGACCCTTGGGTGTTCTAGTGAATAATACCGTGGACTTCGTTCCCAACCAGCTTTCTGTAGTTAGTTAGTTAGATAGATCTTCTATTTACAGATAAGTTCCATCCCACCCCTCTGCAATCTGGTTATGATTACTGGATACTGCCACCCGCAGACTGATAAACTTATAACAGCTGCATTGCAGGAAATCACCTCCAATTCAACCCTGATGTTGTAGGGATGTCTTTAGTTAGCTTAAACAGGCTTTTAACATTCATTTTTTTGTGTGCAAAACACCTATCATTAATTTTGACTCGAGAGATCAAACAGTTAACAATGTGTTGATCCTAGCTTACTTTTAAGTGATGTATTGTATCATTTCTGAGAGTTATGAGGGGTTGATATTTTCTTTTACTAATGCATCAAAGTCGATAAGTGAGCGGGGCAAACCCGCGTCCTGGGAAAGGAAGCTATTAACAGCTCTGCTCGGAAGGTTCTGAGGGCCACATTGCGTCATAGCCCTCCAGTTTATTGAATGTTAACTCTTTTTTTTTTTTTTTTTCTCCCTAACCAAAGGAAATGAGTTTCTATAATCCTCTGCTTTGAGCTGCATCCTCAGTGGGGTAATGAAAAATGACCTACGCCATCCGATAGCGCACTGCTTTGCACACAATAGATCTTCACAAGGGCAGGCACAATGCGGCTCCAGCTCGGGCTCTTTCTCCTTGTTGAAACGCACAATGAATTTATTTATTGCTGATCTAAAAGGCACTCGAACAGAACGGGCGCAGCGGGGGAATCGCCCGAGTTTAACTTGGCGTGGTAAGAAAGCAGCCCCAGAGAAAATGACCAGCGTGCAGGCTTGGGAGAGCAGAACATTTTTATAAGGAGGATCTTGAAATGGTGGGTTCGTGCACACGCAGAGAGCGAGGCAAATTGGTTCCACGAACAAGGCATCTGCTTCCTTGAAAACTTTTTTTTTGGCAGAATTTGTATGCGAGTTGGGCATGTTGAGTGATTTATGGGGCCATTAAACATACACTAAATCAATCTCTATTAGGGAAAAAAAAAAGCGCCATGTACTTAAAAAAGGCCCTCGAGCGAGATTGCTGAACCCAAGGTCTGATGTTGCGAGGCAGAATGGTCACTGGCAATTTGGAGAAGTAACATGAACTCAGTCAGTCAATTTGGATATGATAGTTTTTAATGTTCCATGAATCCAGCAAAATGTGTATCCAATTAACTACTACTAAAGGACCTTATTTATAAAATAATACTTTTGCGGTCAGGTTGCACTTTTTCCACTCATTTCTGTACACAGTTCAGGTTGCAGATTTTGTGTGTTTGATTAAGACAGACAAACATCCATTTTGGGCTGGCTGCTCCTGGCAGGAGCAGAGGCTTTGCCCTCTCTCTGGGCAGAGAAGAGGCTTTGTACCCATTATTGCAGATTTAGGCTGGGAACGGAGGCAGGAGAAGGATTTCCTGCTGGAACTAAGCAGCAAGAATTAGAGCAAGAGGCTGTCCTTTGCTGAGGGATCTCTCCAACGGGCAGATGCAAGTGCTGGAAACACTGAGTTGGCAAAACCCTCAGCTGTTTACTCAGTGCTGTTTTGGAGCTGAAGAAATTTGTAGGTGGTTCAAACGTGGCCTTCAGTGCATAGGAAAAACATCCTCCTTAGAAAACATATCTGAGTTATTTAAAGAATAAGTGCAAAACGTATGCATCCCAAAGCAGCCCCTTTTCCAATGTAATTTCATTTTAAGACCGTGCAGTGGGCAGACATTCACAAATTCAGGCAAAGCGAGGTTTTATGAACTCCCCTCTGAATTGCCTGTGCAAACAAGCATAACGTTCAGATGGAAACAGGCCAAAAGTGTTTTGTGAATAGAGCATTAAGATATTTTCTTCTTGACATGGTAAGGGGTGGAAAATCTGTAGCAAAGCCCTGCAGCTTGTCAGAGAAAATTCTCCCGTGTATGTGTGTGTACGCACACACACGTAAGTGCAGGAGAGTGACACATAAACTTCCTCACATGCTACGAGATGGGATGGGGGAACTCGGGAATGCTCTGTGAATCCAAGAGCATTTCTCACCCAGGTTCAGCATTTCATGGCCAGCTTTCCTCCAGTATTGTTTTCAGTTAAGTTTTTTTTCCGATTTCAAAATGAAAATATTTTTAATGTGAAATGTTTGAGTTTCAAAAATGAATGAACAGCTTTGTTTAAAAATAAAACAAAATAGCAGCAAATCAAAGTGCTCAGGAAAAACAGAATGGAAAGGCAAAGGAATGAGATTGTAACAGAAGCTGACACAGATACAAGAGAGGACATGGAAGGATAGGCTTTGACTTGCTCTAGAGCCCTGCTCCTCCACAAGAAACCCTTGAGCTCCACCACAGCCCAGCACCTCCTGCAGCTTAGGGATCATCTGGGAGAGGTGTCTGGAACAGACAATCAATTTTTTTGTGGGAAAGAGGCAGCAGGATTTAAGTTTTGGATCCCATTCTCATGGCTGTAGGGTTCAAGGGCAGTGACACCTGAAGACACAATCGATAGAACAGATCTAAACCAGGTAATTAATTTGGTGATAGAGCCTAATTGCAAGGAAAACAACACTGGGTTTCCCTGAGTACAAGGAGATCATATGCAGTGTTTTCTAGTATTTTGGCCATCGAATGCACATTCATGAGACTCACATTTCCAGAAAATCCAGGAGAAGTAGCTCTTCTCTCTAAAGACTAGGGAAACTGCAACGGCATCAAGATTTGATAAAAGACACACCAGAGACACGTTAGTGGATCACAGGGATGGACAAGAGGGCTCTCCCCAAACTGCAGCCGACAAGTTTGCAGCAGCAGGTAAAGAGCAGCCCTTGCTCAGAGCACACACTTGCCGGGGGGCAACAGCCGTGGGGTGTCCTCAGCTCAGGGACTCCTCCTCTGCCCTACTTGGAGCCAGCATCTGCAGCTTCAGGGTCTCTGCACCCAAGCTTTGCTGCCACTGCAGTTCAGCCTTTCCTGGGATTTTCATCAAACCATAATTTTTTCCCTCTCCTGCTTGCACAGCTGGTGAAATACCCAAACCTGTCTCACACGTTCTCCTTGGCTTTTCTCCTCGTTTTCATTTGCATTAAAAAGAAACAAGGCAAAGCTTCTCCCCTCAACCCAAAACAAACCCCTTTTCTTCCTTTCTTTCACGGCAAAAGAAAACCCAAAATAAAGAAAGAAACAACTGCCTTCCCTCCTCCCTCCTCAAACCCTCGGGGGCAGTGTGGAGGTAGAATGCCCTTTCTAATTTCATTGACAGTGCTGTTGATATATAGGGTAATTTTATCTTAACAACCTGTAACAAAGGATAAGACAGTAGTCGTCTTGCATTCCAGACAGTAGGAGATGTTTACTCATTCTCCCAGCAGACTCTGTCATCATTCATCTAGACTTTATTAGGATGCCAGGAAATGGGAAACCTATAATTTAAGAAATGTATCACACACAGAAACTTCTTCTGTCTGGTAAATAAAAGGTAGCTGAGTATCTGAGGTTAATTTGCTTTGTAAAAAAACTGTTCTCACTAGTTTTCTCATTTCTTCCCAAAATTTTACTTTGAGCTAAACCTTTTACAGAGTGTGGTGTTGAGGAAAAACATCACTGGGCACCTCAAGAAGGGATGGGATGCATCCTAACCCCAGGGCTCTGGAATCCTCTGCTGTTTTTTGAGGCTGTGCTGGCAGCAGTGGCTCAGCCTTCCGAGCATGAAATGTGTCTGTGGCAGGGATGGTTTTGTCTTTATCTTTGGAGGCATCACATTGTCCAGGCTGGAAACACAGAGCAATCTCCTTCCGTGGGGCCAAGAGGAGGGGAAGGGAGGGAGAAGAAAGCACATATTTTGCAGCAAACATTCTTAGGGGTTTTTGCTTCTTAAGTGACTTTCACATGAGTGTTTATTCCTGTTTACGTAGCTCGACATGAATGCCTGGCTTTGATTTGAGGACAAACTGCCTCATAAATTCATGAATGTCTGAATTAAACCTTCGCCTTTCCCCCCTAACCTTCACTCTTGCTTTCCACTTCATAATTGGTGACATTCTCACAGCCAAATTTAATAAAATACATGTTACTGAGAGTGAACTAGACTGTGAGCACAGATGGAGGCGGGGAGGGATGATGTGTGACGCTGGTCAGTGCAGGGGAGAAAACTCCTCCTAAAAGCGAGTGCTAGGATGGAATTCCTGCTGTTTAAGACCAAGATTCCCAGTGGCCAGAAAACCATTAGCAAATGAATAAGCCCAGTCCTGCTCTACCCATCAAACACAGCTTGGCTTCTCCCTCTGATAAATCAAACAAACGCCCAAATTCATCAGTTCCAAGTTCTCTAAGTGCCGTTGCCTATGGATCAGGGCTCCTGCCAGCCATCCATCCGTGCTGACTGCAGGGCTGTTGTGAGAGCTGATCAGCATCTCCCCAGGCACAGCATGCTCGTCCTGAAAGGAAGCAGTCACCCATTCTGGATATCCATCAAAGGAACACTTCTGCTTTAAGCTGTACTTCAGCCTCTCTGCCCTGCAGTTGTCAGCCAGGAGCAGGGCTTGCTCTGGCATCCTCCTGACAGCTGCCGCTGCAGTTGTGTGGGCTGCAGAGACTTCATCTCTGCTCAGATTTGGCCCTGTGGTTTTGAGGCTTCTCACCCCACGACAGATTCCCAAAGATTGTGGTCTTTGTCATCTTGCAAGTAGCCATTAAAACCGGAGTTGAAGTCGAGGTTATGTTGTACCACAGACCTTTGAAGAGCTTCTTTGCGTGCTCTGCAAAGCAAGCCCAAAAGAGCACTGATGTTCTTTACTGGGTCGAACCCATCTCTGCTGTCAACTCCACCTAGTCCTGGAGGAGTGAATGTGGTCAGCCCTGTGATCATTAAAGGCCTCTCACACATGGACATATCTGATCATAGCTGTTCAACTGCATGGCACAGAAAAGAGATGTTTTTTTCTCTCATTTTATACATAAGGTCCACTTGGACATGGACCTCAGCAGCTGCAGCTTGCTGGAGGCAGTAATGGATGGAGGTAATTTACCCTGTGTATTTTTTTTTCCCTGAAAGGAAATTTAGTTTTTAAATGCAGTCATTGTGGGGTAAGAAGAGAAGGAGGAGGGAACTGAGAGAGGATAAGAGGCGTGCCTTTAATGACAGGAAAAGAAAAATCTGTGAGCTCAAACTAATGCAACTTCCAAACTCAAATAGATGTCACCATGGTGACAAAGCCTCAGACTTCATAAATTTTTTCCTCTTCCCGTTTGTGGTGAGCTCTGGTACCCTGTTAAATACATCCAAAGCCTTTTAAAGACTCATTGGAAGCATCTGATCCAGTAGAAGATTTCCTCGTAATAACACTCATTAGATATGGGGAGAAACCACATCTCAAGCTGCCTTCCTGTCTCTGAACACCAAAGACACGAACTTTGGAGTTAAAATTCATCGCCTGTATGAGACTCACTTGCATAAATATGATTTCCAGCACAAAAATTCTGGATGGGAAGCCTGTGGTAGGGTAATAATCCCCAAGCTCCCCTTCGCCTCAAGGTCTGTTAATCAAAACTCAGTGACTTAGACATGTGTCTGTAAATAGGGTTTGATTTAATACCAATCCAGTGATGAACTGGAACTTGAATCAGGCTGGTTTGCACAGCCCCGACCCATTTAACCTTTTCAGACAGATTTAACTCATCACACACATGTCCTTACACCTCAGTCAAAGCACATCCGAGTGCTCCAGAGCCATCGCCAGCCCAGGACTGTTTGGAGACTGCAGAGAGCAGCAATTAAAAACAGCATTTCAGCATTTGACCTGAAAGATCTCTTTAAATGCATCTGATGCCACCCAAACCCGAGACTCACAGCAGGTTCTTCTGTGAAATCCAACCAGCTTTCGGCCCCAGGGTTGACAAGATATGCCTCACTCAGCGTTTTCCAGCTACAAAAATGTCACAGGCCTGAATATTTCAGAATTTACAGCTGCAGAAACTCTCCAGTGTCACCTTTCTCCCCTTTTATGGCTCAGCCATAATCTTAAATTCAGCTGAATACAAAGAGCTGCCTGTAGACAGCTAATCCTAAAGACAGAGCTTTGTGTGAAACTTGGAGGGAAAAAAAGAAGGAAAAAGAAAGAAATCACTGAGAGGGATTGGCAGGAAAGACAAATATTTTTGGCTAATTTTTGCTAGTATTCTTCTACCCTGGTTTGGAGCTGAACTAAGAGGCTCCTCCTTTGCCCACTCTCACATCCTGCGCTCACCAAAGCAGATAATTCAGCAAACAGCAGATACTGCCAACACCAGTGGGGAGGGAGGTGCTGTGCTCTGCAGGTGTGGGAGGGTGTGGCTGAGGTCGGGGAGGAGCAGCAGCCTTTGCTTTCACACGGGTAAGGATTATCCACGGGATCAGCAGTGAAATCCCGGGCTGATAATGCTGAGGTAATGCTGATAATTACACAGCAAAGCCAGCCTGTAACCAAAGTCCTAATTGCATTTAAAGAGCTCTTCTTGTCTCCAGGGAGGTGCTGGGTTTGGATATTAAGCTGGCGGGTCCTGGCTGTCCCAGATGTCCCCAGGCACTGGGGACCTGCTCCTGTCTTGGAGCTGGAGCAACACCAGCCCAAGCTGCTCAAGTGTTTGCAGAATTTCCAGCTGTGCTGACCTGAATTTATACAGGCTGTGATCCAATTCTTTGTCAGAGTAGCCTGAGGTACATCAGGTCCTTCCACCTTTTGGCCCTGGTCTTTCCACCAGGGTCAGCAGAGTTATTCCAAGTACCTTGAAAGCCACCTGACATTTTCCCTGCTGTGCCTTTCCTAAACACAGAAATGCTGCCCTCAGGCACCAAGGGATTCCCACAGGCACTGGGAGGCAGAGGAGTAAATTTAACCTTAAAAATTAGTTCTGTAACCACCACTGAATTTCACATAGTAACAAAACCCCTGCCTAAATAGAGACCATGGTGCACGTGGAAAGTCAGTGACCTCCGTTCCAGCTTGGGAAACCACCAAACAAGGGATGTCTCCATAAAAGATACACTGCACATTCTTCCTGCCTGTATGGAATTGTGTCCCAGCATTGCTGCTTACCTACATCGGGAATTAAAATGTGAAGGATCCCGAAAACAAGCCAAAACAATTGAAAGCTGGATAAAGACATAAACGATAAACAGCATTTTTCTCTCATATTACTACAGCGTGTGTACGTAAACAAAAATGGAGTTTGTAGAGTTTTTTTTTTCACTTCATGTGTTAATCAGCTAGCAATTGGCTTAATTTTTGGTATTATTTTGGGACTCTATTGTTTAGGGAATTAGGAGTGTCACCCATGTTATGGATGCTGAGAAGAAAGCAGAAGTGCCCTGGTGCTGTCTGGTTTTACCTCGCAGTGTGTATAAAAACTTTACAGAGAGACTTCCCAGGGGAGCAGGAATCCCTCCTCTGCCCAGCACTCAGCACTCTCATCCTGCTGGATCCCAGGGACACTCACAGACGTGCTTTAGGATGACTCCAGTCTCCTTTTGATGCTTACAACTCAATTTTGCCATCACTACCCAGGACAGCTCGTGAAACCAAAGAGGGACGATCCAGCTTTTATTGGGAGACTTTCTGCCCGCTGCCAGCTGCAGGAGGCTGTTTTACAGTCTGTGCCTCTTTGATATATGACACAAGCTGCTGTGTGGCTGCTAACCTGCTAAAACTGTTTTGATTTGTCCTGGTTCTTTCTTGTCTGCATATGGTTTGTGTCTAGGTGTACTTTGCTAATCTCTCATGGCATTTTTTAAGTAGCCCAACCGTTTTTGCCCGTGCTATTTCTGGTATGCTGAGTCTAATTGGTACCTTGCAAAGAAATGAATCTAAGTTACAAATGAAAAATATATTCCCTACTCTAGTTATGATCAACTCTTTAACACAGAATTTAAAATATTAACGCACAACACAGAGGTTTCTACAGTCATTATAGAAGCACTTCTGAGGGACTGAGTGTTTCGTTACAATATTTATCTAAATGTATCAAAGCAATACACAAATCTGAGATTAAAACCTTTAAGGCAGGATCTGCAAATTTTATAATATCATATAATTGGATAATATTAAATTAATAACAAAAATAGCACATTTCAATATCCTTCCACAAAAAGTAATTGTATCCCCACGCTAAAGACAAGGACTTAAGACACAGCACCAGATTCCCAGGAAATAAATGCCTTACCCAGGAGGCAGCTGAGCTGTGCTCATTTATATCCCCTGAGAATGTGCATTGATTAAAACACTTGGTCAATGTTACAGGACAGAGAGGAAACAGGAAAAGACGCTCAGGGCTGCTTTTGTGGTTTATCCATCACATGATGTTCCCTCATTTTGCCTGGAGTCGGGCAATGCCCCTCCCTGCCCCAGGGCCAGGAGAGATGCAGCAACACACCTGACTTGAGAAGAGAAAAATCATTCATTTGTAAATGTGGCTTTAACTCCTCTGAAGGGATCAGCCTTGCCTCCACACAGGTGCCTCCATACACAGACTCATGCACCTCATCCACATCCCTGTCCATGCCCGTGGGACCAGCCGGGATCTGGTGCAAAGCCCTGGCACTGCACATGAGGGAAGGACTCGCATGTGGAATATGTGGATATTCATTATGGCTGGGAACAGGGAGCAGGCTGTGGAATGCCCTCGTGGCCCAGCACAGCCCTGTGCCAGGGGGGCAGGCTGGGGACAGCTTACACCAGCGCCACTGCAAGAGCTCTGCTAAGCCCCGGCCTCAGGAAATCCTGATTTCCAGGAATAAAAGTCTCTTTCATCTTATGGGCCTGTCCTTCCCCTTGGTTTAAACTGAGAGGACCACATAATCTTGTTTTTCTGCAGGGATGTTTGTAACCCGGGGACAACGTGTAATCCCGCTGCAATCAGTCCAGAACTCTTGGAGGAGAATCAAGGGATGCTGTTCTTTGCTATTCCCAACGGAGTGGCTGGTGAGCAGTGTCCCGGAGGGCTGAGTGGGAACCTCACACAGCTCCCACTCCTGTTCCTCCTTATGTCACCTTTGATTTCAGAAATCAAGCAGCAATAAGTGTTCAGACCCTCTGTTGTTTAGATCTAAATTTCTTCCCCATAGTACAAGTCTTTATCTCTGTTGAACTTTTCCAAACCAAAATTGCTTATTCTGATCATAGGTTAGACCTCAATTAGAGACAGAGCAAGTTTGGGGCATCGAATTCCACTATTCACTGAGGAATCATTCAGGGTGAAAGGAGGAAAAAGCTGCCATTTCTGCCACTCACGTGCACCATCTCACTGGGTAATACCAGAAGTTGTTGTTCTGCTGAGGTAAAATCATTTCACCCATTAGGTTAAGTATGTTTTTACTGATTGTCTTAACAAATTGAATCGAGCCAAACTGTTCTTACCTCCTGGAGATGTGACTGCAATGGAATCAATTCACACTGCTCACAGAGTGAGGCTGTAGGAGCTGAAGATACTTAATTTTAATCAAATTTTAAATAAATTTTAAATTATCTATATTGATTAACAATTGAAGTCTTGACGAGAAGTATTTGTCGCCCATGGAGAGGAGTAAAATCCCCTGGAACGGATGAGAATTTTACATCGGGTCAAAGCAACAACTTAAAAGTAGAGCAAGAGGAAGAGAGCATTAAACGTGCTCTAGAAAGAACGGTACCGGAGCGATCCCGGCGGTACCGGGGATGTCCCGGAGGGGTCCCTGGGGGATCCCAGCGCTATCGGGATGTCCCGGGATGTCTCGGGGGGAGATGTTGCGGGGTGTCCCGACGGTATCGGGATGGGATGGTATCCCGTGGAGGATTCCGGGGGGTCCCGGAGCTGTAGGGATGTCCCGGGATGTCCCGGGGCGATTCCGGGGGGTCCCGGTGGCGATGGCAGTCCCCGTCCGCTCTCTGGCGGCAGAGCAGCGGAACGGCAGCACCGCAGCATCCCCGGGACGGAGAATCGCGTCCCTCAGAGCCGGTGACACGGACACCGGGAAACGGCTCCTAAAGGGACCAGGACCGAGGTGGGGCTGCTTGGCTCCTTGTTCCTGCTCTGCGGGAGCAGCTGGAAAGCCAAGAACTCTTGGGAAGGACGAGCAAGGTGGCAGGAATAGGTGTTAACAGGAAGGGTGAGAAATGGAGAGGGCAGGGCTCAGAAACACCGACAAACCAAGGCACCTCTCCGGTCCCTGCCACGGCGAGCTCTCCTGCGGCACTGCCTGGCCCCGGGCCCCTCCATCCCCTGCGGCTCAGCCCACACACGCTGCTCTCGGAAAGGCTGTGAAAAAACACAGGTCTGCGTTCCTGTAACAAGTGCTCACCGAGCTCCTCAGCGGCATCAGGCCGGGTCCGTTCACACCAGCAGGTCTCTGTAAGTCACCCTACGATATAAGGCCACCCCAAACCGTGCTCTGTGTGGTGTGGACTGAGGCCGCTCGAGGGGCCGAGGGTTGGCTGGGCACAGACCCCCGCGCTGCGTGGCTGAGCGTGAACCAGCTGTGCAGGATCAGCCGTGCCCCTGCAAGGCAAAGCCCCGTGAACACACCGGGTGCACACACTGGCGAGGGCCTCTGCACACCCTCACAGCGGGCCTTAGCGTGGGATCGCTGCTCTCTGCTTTGGTGCACACAAAGCAACGCCCGGACTGCCAGGGAGGGAGCCTGCACCAGCACTGCCACACTGGAAGCTTTTAGCCCAGTGTTTGCTACTTTCCTTACAAGAACATTTTCCAACTACTTCACTTTGTCAGCCCGAGTTAACTTCTGTGACATTTCTATGCTGCACACAGCACTGGAGTGGAAACCATGGCTGTGCTCCTAAACTGGACAGCAGCTGCCCGGGCCAGTTGTACCCCAATGGATATGCTCCTGAATTGGCAGAGGACAGCCAGAAAGAATTATAGAACCAAACACTTACCTAGCCTCACCATAAATGGTCCTGCTTTAATTTAAAAATCGATATTTAACCATGTTTTATGTGGATGCTGTATTCCTTTTCCCTTGTCATCCAGCACAGTACCTCACATCCCTCAGGGCACCAGTCTGGTCCATAGGTCCTCTCCTTTAGGCTGCTTGTCATTCCAGATACACTGTGTTTCTATTTACTTCTATATCTATCTATATCCAGATCTACATCTATATCTCAATATCCATATTATGGTTTTTGTGTTGAGAATATGCTGTCAGCCCTCCTCCCTCCTCCCAGCAAGAGGATCCCCGAGCCACTCCTGAGCTGTGGCTTTGTCCTCACCCACCTTCCAGTGGGAACCCACAAACCCTTCCCCTCACTGAGATGCTGTTCCTGGCTAAATATTTTCCCGTGTGTATCGTGCGAGATGCTCCAGATGCCGATTTCGCTTTCTGATGGCTGCTGGTGAGGCAGCGAGGGACAGGAGCGGCTCCGGGAGGCACCGCTGTGCTGCGGACACTCGGAAAGGGTTGTCCTCATCCACCCGTCCGCTCCTCAGAGCGATCTGTGCTCTCTGGACGTAAAAAAGCCCCGAACACCTGCGTTTGTCCCGAGGTTTGCCGTGCGCGGGCGGGGAGTGCCGCGGGATGCCGGGAGGCGGCGCTGGCGCCGCGCCGGGAGCCGGGGATGGGCTGGGATGCGGATCCCGGTCCCTCGTGTGCCCTGCCCGGACACCGCTGCCGCCGCAAACCCCAGCGAACCGGACACGGACACACGGACAGCCCAGCGCAGGGGCGAGCCGGGCCCTCTCAAGCCCTGTACAGTTAATTGTTGTTATTTTGGGAGAGCGGCTGCGCTCCTGGAGCCGAGGTCCCTCCACCGCGCCGGGCAGTGCCCGGTGACACGGACCCGGCACGGTGTGCTGGCAGTGCCACCCGGGCTGTCGGCCGCAGCACTGCCAGCAGCTCACAGCCATCGGCAAGGATTCCCTTCCAGTGAGAATTCCCGTGGATGATCCGCTTTTACATTTCACTCAAAGCTTTAAGTTTCAGAGTGAAATGAAAATTTAGTTTCAAAGACAAGCATCCCAAGCTTTTCTTGGAGCATAGAAGAGCATCCTCACAGTGACCTCTGAGCCATCTCAGCATCACTGTGAAAGGATTATTTGCTGGGTTTTCTCTTTGAGTTTTTTAAGAAGAGTGACTGGTTAGCACCGTCTCTGGGAGAAACACGGCCTTGCTCACACAGAAATCATTCCTTGGGGTTGGCAATTTTATCAGATAAATACTTCAGAGGACTCTTCAAGCTACTTCTGAGTTAATAAAACAATAGCAAAAAGGCTTGGTTATCTCTCCCAATACCTTCCCAAACACATCCTTTAGAAGAGTAACTGCTATGGTGCTGATTTAGCATTCCCAAATCATTAACATTTCTGTTTTAGCATCACAGAAGCTTAATTGCTGATCAGGTATAAACAAGGAGTTCTGGCTACAAAATCCTCTCGTACTCACAGGATTCTTCATTTTTTAAATTATATTGTATTTCCTTCATTTTGCAAATAGCAAAAATACCATGGCTCCCATTATGAAGTTATGTACTGGAGTTTGCTACACAGAGTATTTTGGGATAGTTTTTGGATAGATCTCTCTGAGATCTAGCAGATCTCTGATCTACTGCATGACAACACGCCCTCACCTGTGGACCATCCTGGTCTCTCATCCCCCCAAATACCTCCATCCCTGGCGAAATAGCACCACAAAGCTCTCAAATATGCTGACTTTTCCCTCCAAATCTTGCACATATTTAGTGGAGCTTTCCCTCCTCATTTTCAAAGCTGTTCATAACTTTGTGCCAGGCTTCCCCTCTCCCTCATATCCCAGTCTTATCCCTGCCTGCTGCTGCTGCCTCTGCTGCACTTCTCCCTGCTTTTACACTATTCCAGTTGCCTGGAATAACCTTCTTATCAAAATGCAACAAGCTGTCTCTGGCTCCTTTACAGCCCATATGAACATCCACCTGTTCCCCTGACAGTTACCATATGCCTCTGGATTTGTTCTGGAGTGTGGGAGGCTGCTTTGTGCGATTTGGGCAAGATCCAGCTCCCACTGAAATTAAGGAAAAAATTCCCATTGATTCCATGGCTCTTGTACCAAAGCCTCAGTTTGGAAATTTCATGGGATGCTTTCCTCGTGTTTTAATTACTGCAGCATACCGGGCACATTTAGGATTCTGACTAGCCAAAAATGATTACCACTTAATTGTAGTGATACAGCACCAGGCAAAGAGGTAAAGCTGGATTTGCCATCTCAGAAAGACAGCACAAAACCACCATAAAGTGATTTATATAAAACCCCTTCACATGGCAGATGTTAAAACACAGCACATAAGGAGGCAGAGGCACCTAAAAATCCAGACTCAGCTGGGGGCAAATCATCCCGAGTGCAGCTCTCATTGGTGATCTGAGCACACAAACTATCTCTGTATCAAAAGAACTCTGTCAACACTATTTGTGCAGAATCATAAACATAAGAAATCCTGCCAACTCCTCTGTGAACTGGCTATTTATTGCACTCCTCTCCGAGGCTTTCTGATACCGGAGCTGGAGGCTGCAAACATAAATAGTGAAATGATGTGTTGCATATGCTGTGGCTTAATTTGCTGTGTTTGATTTGAGGCTGAGTTCTGGAAGCCCCTCAGTGCGTAGCCTGCAGTGCTCCCTGCTCAGGCTGAGAGATAACAGAGATAACAGAGCCCAACAAACCTCGTCAGCCTCCCTGACAGCCGCGGGAGGCGAAGTGACGGCGTGAGCGTGGCAGCACAGCCAGACTGTGAACATCCACAGCCACAACTGGGCCAGCATGAAGGGCAAAGACAAAAAAAACCCAACCCAGAACCACGTCCTGAGAGCAGAGAAGGTGGGCAAAACACGTCTCGCCCTCACCATCTGTTACTGGTGGTGGTGGGAGGCCTCCAGTGCGGGAGTCTGTCTGCAGTGCAAGAACTGTGGTCAGGACTTTTCTTCAAGCCTGACACTGAACCTGGCAGCTAATTTGATGTGCTGACAACTAGATCCAGGCAAACCCCCTTTTTTTTCCACTAAAAATGCCATTTCTGCAATTTAGAACAAGAGAAGGCTTTGCAGCGTGGGTGTCCCCCAGCCAGGGAGATGATTCCCTGTTCCTGGAGGTCAGTGGTTAGAGCAGGCACAAGGCAGGGGCAGATGCAGCCTCAGAGCGCTGGCGGGGATGTTGAAACCCACCTTTTATCATCTCCCCCAGATTCAGCGACCATTTAAGGAAGTGATTTGGTGGAACAGTTCCAACAGGAGCTGTTGGGACTCCTGGAAATGTCAGAAATAATCTGATGGTAGAGGTGGTTTCTGAGGTCCAGTATTTTGTTTGCTCATTCATTTGTTTCCAAAAGAGAAAAGCAGAGATGGAGCTGAGTGCAGCTTTCCAGCATGTCTCTTACCCTGAATTTTGGAGCACACAAGAACACACTGGCACCTGCAGCTGTGGGTTAGCGATTCCTGATCCTGGGCTTACGTTTCTTTTCTTATAGAAGATTCTGCTTGAAAAATCTTGTCTCAAAGAGCTAACAAATTTCAGCAAGAACAGAAATACTAAATTCCTGGTTCCAGTGAGAAAATAAATGTATTTACCCTGGTTTTATCTGAAAAGCCCTTCTTTCTCCCTCCTTTCCCCACAGACTTTAATTGCTGCTTGTAACCTGAATAAAATATTATAAAACTGGAGCAATATTTTCTTATATATCTTATAATGCCCACAGGAATTCAGAGAAGGACTTTGTATGAAGTCTCACACAGTTTTGTGTCTACTTACATGATGCATCCAACTGGAAGTTAAATGCCAGCTAAGGAAATTGAGAAGGATGATGCAAGTTGAACTTGTCCTTATATCCCTGGGATCTGGGAAGTGCTGGTCTGTCTGACAGACCTGAAAGAAGAACAGATAAATTCATCCAGCATTCTGGGGGGGATTGGTCTGCACACCTCTTGCAGTGGTGTTCTTTTCACGTGAAATTCTTCCCTGCTTTTTGCTGCTGCTGTCTGGCATCTTCTGTGCTTGAAGGGTAGGGAGAGATTTTAGAAAAGCAGAGGGAGGTTGCTTGAATGAGGCACAGGGTGTTCATGCTGCCCAGTTCTAACAAAAGTCACTCATGAGTTGGGGTGCTCGATGTGACACATCCCAAAGAGGCTCTTTGTGCAGTGAGGTAAGGACAGCATGCACTCCTTTGGATAAGACAAGAAGTGACTTCAACTTTCATAGCAACTGAAATCAAACCTGACAGCACATTTAAACATTCTGTTAATTTGGAAGAGAAAAAAAGGCAAAATGAAAGTCCCCATTAGTGTGATCTTTTCCCTGGGCACGAGGGAGGACCAAACCCTCCCACCAAAGCTGAAGTTGAGCTGTGTGATGGTTAAACCTTCACCTCTAAGGGTCTGTGCACTTCTGTGCCTGAACAGCACAGAGCAGGCAGGGGCTCTGCCAGCTGGGTGGTGCACGGGGCACCCCTGCCTTGTGCATCTGGGCTGAACAAATCATTATTGACTCAACTTCTGCAGCGCGTCCAAGGGGAATTATTGACTGCACCAAAAACATCAGTGAGGCAGATTCATGTGCAGGGCTGGCTTTTCCTCTGGATCAGTTCTGCTCCCCGTCCCATTCAGCACATCCATCCACTCAGCACATCAAAGACTGCCAAATTATTCACTTTATATAGATATATATGTGTATTAACATACATAGAGAAACCTTCTAGCTGCAATAAAATGGTTAAGCAGAAGTAAACTGTCATTAGCATAACTTGAGATTCTCTATAAAAACCTGGAAAAGGATGTATAATACCTCAAATATATTTTTATTAGGTTTTTTGAGTGAAATATGGCATCCCTGTTGTTTATAAATCAGAACAAATTAAGAGATTTGTCTTACATAATTGGTGCAATTGGTAACTTAAAATACAGCCTAGTGCAGAATTATCTACTTGTTATCTCTGGCAATTTCCACGTTACAAGAGCCCAATCTGTATTTTACCTTCTCATAAATTTATTAATTACTTCCTGATCGACATTAGATCTTCCTAAAAGTTCAACACACTGGATCTAAAATAATGAACCTCCCAAAGATTTTTTGCAATTGGTTCAATCCCACCTGTGGACACAGCAGAGGGCTGGGAGCCAGGAATTCTCAAAGTCTTAACCAGAGCTCTGCCAATAATTTGCTGAATTACAATTGGTTTAAATCTTTCAAGTTGTGCTTGACTTTGAGTCCCAACAGCCCTGAGCAGCCTTATGGAAGACACCAAGGCTGAAACCAAGCCCTGGAGGAACAAGCACAGATTTGCTACTGACCTGACCGGGGTCAGGATTTCCCCCACAGGACTTGGAGATGTGGAGTTTTGGAAACAAGAAGGATGCTGCTGAAATGACCTCGGCAGCACTGAGGTACCCTGGGATGCTGAGCTTCATCCTCCTGTCTCCAAAATGAACAGTCATTCACTCCCCTGCACTTCGTAAAGCCTCTGAATTTATAAACCACTGGAGGAATCTGTCATTTTGTAAGACACAAAAAGTGCACAAACTGCTGATGTTTTCACAGTTTTTTAAAATAAAAATTAATGAAGTCCAAAAGCAGAAGATTTCATGGACTAACTGTCCTTTTGGTCCACTTTAAATGACACCTCTGCCGTTCGGTCACACAGGGCACATCTTGACTCCCCTCCCTTTTAAAATTCTCACTGATCTTCTCGCCATTGCTATTTCCCTTTCTTGGTTTTGTTTTTTTTTTTTCCCTGCAAAAACTCCTGACATCCAATGGGCTGTTCCTGGGCTCAGACCACATGAGGAAACATCAGCTCCAGGGGAGATTTTCAGACAGAGGAATTGTCTTCCTGTGTCCAAAGACAGATCCGTGAGGACACGTTCACAATCAGAAGAGGCGCATCCTCCCTCTCCTGGCCCAGAGAACACACACAGCATCCAAATCTCCCACCCTGAACTCTGGTTTAGGATTCATTCAGTGCCTCCAAGTAAGATGTCAGTGTTATTTTGCCAACAAACCTAAACCCAAGGTCCCCTACAGACCTGTGTGTTACAGAGGGACGCTGGAGACGGATTTTACACGAACACAGCGACAACTCTGCAACTTTGCCTTGTTCAGCTCTGCCTATTCCCAGTGTCTGAGGACGGGTGGCAAAGGGAATGCATTTAACAAGAAGAAGACGACATTAAACATCAAACATCCCTTTGCTTCTGACAATTTATTGAGAAGAAAACCTCATAATCAGTTGCAGACTCATCTCTGTGTCGTTAGCGTGACTCCGCTCAATTACCGCGCCCTCGTCCAGAGCGAGGGGTTTGGTTCTCATCTTTGTGCTACGTGAGGGTGGGGAGGCAGCAGACAGAGCTGAGAGGTTAAAGGTGGCAGGAGGAGGTCACCAAGGGTGTCACCGTCTCTGAGTTAGCCATAAATAACAGGAACCAGTGTGGTCCTTGGTTTATAGTCCAGCTTTAAGCCCTCGCCGTCACGGAGGTGCTGGGAACACGGGCACAGAGAGCTGCCCTGCACCAAGGCAGGGCTGACAGGGGCTGTCACAAGCAGGAGACGTCCCAAGAAAGAGCTACCCAGAGAAATTTGGCTGTCCCATCCCCAGAAGTTTTCAAGGTCAGGTTGGACAAGGCTTTGAGCAACCTGGCCTGCTGAAGCTGTCCCTCAGTCTATAGGTTATGTTTGCCTTCACCTGAAAGCAAAAAAGCCTTACAAGGAAGCTCGCAATGCTCTAATCTCTTAGGACAGCACCTGCATAAAAGCAAGTGTTTATATAAATGATGCCACTCACTTCAGGCTGATTTTAATCATCAAAGGAGAAAAAGCACATTTTGTTTGGTCTTTTACAAGTCAAAAATGGCTGGTATTTAATAAGCCCTGGAGCCAGATCTCAGTAGGACAGGCTTTTTACGGGCCAGAGGCACCTACCATACCGTCCTTTCCACACACAGCCACTGACTTATGTCCAGCTGATTTGAATTTACTTCCTAAATCTGATGCTTCATCCAGTTAGATCAAAAAAAAAAAAAAAAAAAAAAAAAGAAAGAGAGAAACATGGCATTTCTAGAACACAGTTCTTGGTGTCACTACACATTACTGATAATTTAGGAATGCTACAGAACATCTCAAGTTTAAAGTGCTTTCATGGTTCCAACGGAGAGCTAAAACAGATGGGGTTTCAGTGTGACCTTTCAACCTACCAGACACTGCTGACCCAGATTACAGTTCAACAAAGCTGCTCCTGGATTCATGTTACATTTTGGGAGAAACACCAGGGTTGCTGTGAGGATGGATCTGCTGCCCAGAGGCAGCTCGGATGGCAGCTCAGGGATCCAGGGATGGGAATGGTGTGTCAGTCCTACTCCCAGTGCAGGTATATTTATGCCACAGTAGGTGCTTGGAGAGAGCCTCTGCTCTCTGCCACAAAATGCTGGGAAAATAATTCGGGAACGGGAGAAAGAATAATGAGATGTTTTACTGGGAAATCAAAGAGAGGATAAAAAATGAGTAAAACAGGCAAAGCACTCTGGTTGAAAACTCTCTTTATCCAAGCTCAGGCTTCACACCGGAAAGCTGGAGCTGAAGACCTGGTGGTGGTCAAAGAGGCCAGGTTTTAGCCCAGAGGTGGCTGCATTCCAGCGGTGGGGAAGGATTGCTGCAGCCCTCCTGGCTCGGTGGCAGGGGCTGGTCCTGCCCACCCAGGATCCACCGGGCTCGTCTGTCTGAGCTCAGCCAGTTGGGAGCTGGAGGGGCACCATAAACCACCAAGCACTGTGGCTTCCTACTGGAACTTATGGAGTTCCTGTCAATGTGCTGTTATTTTAGATGTTGCAGTGCTAAAAATAGTGCCTGTATTTTTTTTTAGCAAGCTTGTTGTTTTCAGGAGCTCTGAAAGTATAAAGGGTTCCGTAAGCGCTCAGAACAAGCTTGTGAAATAGTCTCGCTGGAATACAAAACCACTTGAAAATGCTGTTTGTTACATTTCCCTGTGAGCTCAACAATAGGACTATGCAGACCATTTTGCTAAAACACTGGGCTCTTTACTTAAAATTTATTTTACTGTAAGAAAATCTGCGATATCTACCTAGTTTTTCCGTATTCCATACGACAGCAAGAAATCTGGATTCTCACAAAATCTTTCCAAAATGCTATCGCCATGCCAAAAGCCTCTTCAATCTCCTTGCCCCCCATGATAAAATGTTGATGATCCAGACCTTAATGATGTCTGCTTGTAACAACAAAACCAGAAAAACAAACCTTATGTCCCCCACGTGGAGATCAGCTGCACAAGAAGGACCAGGCTCGCCTTAATCCTCAAAAAACTGACATCTGTCCTAATTGTGAAATCCAAAGAGCATTTTTAAAGCAGCTTTTTGAGCGTGCTGCCCACATGTGTTGGTGTTTGTTGGAGCTCTGCTGGAGCCTTTGCCCCGACAGCACCAGAGCCTCTGTGGGGGCAGTGCCCCATCCCTCCTGTCCGGCACACAGCCCTTGGGATACAACCCCAGGTAGCCAGTGGGGAATTTCCTAATACATCACCCCAGGAGAGCTGGATGCTGAACAAGTAGGAACTTATCTCCAGGTCACTGCTCTGTAGCTGAAATGGGATGATGATGATATGCTGGTAATTTGCCAACATTTGGTGTTGCAACATTTTTACAGATTATCCCCTACGATAAAGGTGCTGCATTTAATGAGTTTTGTCAGCTTGGTTATCATCTGCACATCGTGCAAAGCGAGTTTTGGGCTGGACTTAGCAGCCCCTTTCATCCAAAAATTTCAGAGTGATTTGTCCATGTTAGTCAGGTCTCAAAGCTGCCTTGTGAAATACCTGTTCAGGCTCCCCAAGAGCATCAGGAATGGATGTAGGGATCCTGGTTGAAGGCCTGTGGAGCAGCGACGGCTGCCCTGCCTGGTGGGGAACATGGCAATGCTGCTGTGTGATTTTAATTTGCTGAATTTTGAACCCACCTCAAGTTTCAGTGTTCACAGTGTCCCCTAGCAGGAGTTTTGTAGATTAAACACAGAACACGTTAAGAAGAATCTCATTTTCCTTACTCTGAATCCGCCACCTGCTCATTTCATTTTGTTACCCTCTTGTTGCTTTCTTGGAAGAGACATTCAAGAACATAAAAAAACTTTTTGGAACTGACTCACAAGCGTCTGACAGCCAACGCTCACCATGCATTTATCCCAACTCTCCTTCCTGCTTTGACCAACACACACCTGCACAGAGATGAGATCTTACACAGCAAAGCAATAATCTATTCAAGTTGTGTGACATGAATTAATAAGACTGACACTAATTGCTGGATTTGTTGCTTCTCCAGGCCTACACTGCCCTGTTGCCAGGGGACATGGAAGGAGGGGGAGAGGCAGAGATCAACATCCAAAAATAGAAGAGGTTTGTATTTACACATGAATATACACAGGTACTCCTTGCTCATCTTCTTTCGCTGCTAATTGTCTCGCTTTAATTACTTTAAAAACCCTCATTTTAAAAGATCATTATTTTTTAATCAATCTTTTTCTTGCATCCCCAGACGCAGGTTTAATGTTACAGCAACGGCTGCAAGTCCAAAGGAGACAGATTTTCTGTCCCCACCCATGAAGAACAGTTGATTCACTCCAACCCTCGCCAAGGCCATATGCAAATTGTGCTAATAGGAGCAGCTGCTGGCTGCACAGCCCAGGGGATAAACACAAGTTTTGTTCATGCTGCTGCCCCAGCTCACATCCCCAGGATCACGCTGGACTGAATGAAAAGCCCCGTCCCTGTGAGCTCCCTGCAGCCGTGGCAGGTAACTGCAAGAGGGATGTGGGCCGTGGATGCAGCTCAGGCAGCAGGAGGGAAGCCCGAGCAGGAAAATGTGTAGGAAAATGTGTCTGGGCTCTCCCACAGCAAACTGGCACTGTCCTCGGGCAGCCGTGCCAGTCTGCACCACATTAAGGTTTGGCCTGTGTTTTCCGTGGAGAAGAAACCCTTCCATCTGGATTTCATCCTCCTAAGCCCCATGAGTGTGTGTTGTTTGTATATATTCTGCAACCGGCAGGATGTTTCATAGAGTTTTAGGGTAAGCACAAGGATGGTACCTGGTGAAGCTGTTCTGTATTAAACTCAAACTACAGACTTTCTGCTTTGCTCTTTTAAAGCTCGTCTGGCACAAATATCTGGATGAAGCTAAGGCAGGGAAAGACTAAGCCAAGGCTGGTGAAAATGGGAGAGCCTGGATGAGCTGAAAGTCCACTTCCCATCTTTCCCCCTCCAAGAGCCCTGTGTCCCTGCTCCTGCCCCACAAAATGCCAGGGCACAAGTCCAGCTTCTCACTTTTAAACAGTGATCTGTTTTTCAGAAATCCTCTTCAAAATCTTGTGTTAGGAAATTCTCTTAGTACTTCTAAGTTCCTTTGCTGGAAATCAAATGCTCCTGCTTTGTTAGCAGGACATCAGGCAGCAAAGACTGATTCCACTTTGTCATTTAGGAAGTGTATTAATAAGTGTAATTAGAAAGTATTAAGATGGCCTTTACCTTCCAAGGGACATCACTGCACTGCCTTCTGCTCCTCTCCTGTTCTCAATCTTAAACAAGTTATCCATGCTTTTCATTACTCAAATAACTCTGGATTTTTGCAACATGTTTTGATTCGAGTAAATAAATAAATCAAAGGATAATGTGAGCACAGCAAAACATCAAAATTCCTGCCTTTGTGTCTTTTAGGGCTCTTCTGAACACCATTCTGGACTTCATCTGAGTCTCAGGGCTCCAGAGTTTTGCCCAATTTCAGACTTTACAATAAAAGTTTTGCCAGATTTACATTCAACTTCAGAAGATGCAAACAGTTTCTACTCCCAGTTTAATGAACAAAAATCAGCCAAAGCAACCCTCTTCCCACCTCAAGAAATTACATTGTTTAAATGGAAAAAACCCCTGTTTTTAATTAATAATGGAGCATGAAATACGTATAATTTACAACAAGGGCCCTGGGGAAAAACTCTATTGCTGTCAAATTATTTCAGCAAGATGATCCATAGAATCAAAATTCCAGTCACAGCAACTTGAGCTGTTCTAGACTGTAATCAGGAAAAATAAAATAGCTCCACCTACTCACCAGCGAAAACAATATATCCCCTGAAAGAAATCCTCCAACTTTCAGTCCTTCTGGGTCTTGTGCAATATTTTGTGGCTTTTCCTAGCACTGTTTTTATGATGTTGACAATCAGATCTTCAAGTGGCATCAGTACTGGTGGGATAAAATAGAAACAAAATGAACTGGTTAGAGCATAGATGTTCTGGAAAATCAAAGCAAATAATAAATTTAAAAATGCACTGGAAAAAAACCCATAGTGGATCTTAATTAAGAGCCTGCCTTTATTATGGCAAAGGCAAATTGTCAACAGCTTGTGTTCAAACTTCTACCAATATTTCCTTTTCAAACAGTGCAGGAGTGTAGGCAACAAAATAAAGAGTGGCCACACACGAGATAAATGCCATCTTAACTGGACCAAAGTGCCTCAATGTCTTCTAGCTCAATACCAGCAAAGGTCCACCAAAAAATAGCCACATAATTCACCAGCTAAAACCCTTAGCATGAATCAGAGAACCCTATAATTGCTCCCAAGTGGCACAACCACAAGCATGGGAGTAAATGAACCATGATAAGAGTCTCTCATATTAAAAGCATCATAAAAGCCCGAGCACAAAGCCTAGCAAGAAATGCTCTTCTCCACATGGCCCAGCCCTGAGCGGGCTGCGCTCACCCCCCGGGTGCCGCCTGTGCTCTTGGACGCGCTGGAATTCAGCCGCTCCGTGACAATATTCCAGACATGGAATTAACACTTCTGAAAGCTTTCAGGGATCAAAGGTTGCCCCCTTTGCAAGTTTTTTCATACCGAGGACATGATGAAGTAGTCTGGCTCTAGCTGGAAAAATAGTTCAGATGGCACTCGAGGGGCTGTGGCGAGAGGAGGCGGCTGGAGAGCTGGGACCGAGGTTGGCATCAGCCTGCTCTGCCCTCACAGCCATGCAGAACACGCCTCTGCTCTCCAGCCTCAGGGTCTGGGGCTAACGCTGAGTAGGGATTTTGTGGATGAAGTCCCAAACATGGGAAAAAGCCCTGTTTGCTCTGGAGTTAACTCAGAAAGCAAAAATCACGGCGAGTAACGAGGAGCTTGTTAAGGAACACGGAGCTCCAGCAGAAGAGCCAGCTCGGAGGCATCCAGCCTTGCCTGGGTGAGGGAGGGCAGCATCCTCCCTGGGACTGACACAGAGTCAGCCTGGACGCTGTGCAGACAGACAATGATGTTTTTATAGGTGACACATCCAGAGCTGATGGGATTTTCTCAATTCCTGAGACAAAATGGGCTCGTCACGGCTCTGCCTCTGCTGGGGTGGTGAGGAGAGCTGGCTCCAGCTGCTGGGAGTGCTGCATTCCCACTCTCTTTGCACTGGGAATTAGGTACTCAGCACAGCATTTGCAAGACCCCAAATGACTCAGCCATCAAAGCCGTGTTTTCAGTGATTTTTCAGGAATTTCAAAGACCCTTTTGACAACATGTGCCTAATTCCTCTAGGCGCTATCAAAAATGCTGCCTCCCCTGGGGATGGCTGACTAAACAGAAGTCTGAACATTCGTGTCATAAATATCTCGAGACAAGGCTGTTGATTCAGTGAAATGTGTGGTTGGCTCCTATTGTAGATGCATTCACAGAAAACCTCACAGTGCGCTGCCGCTTGGGATTACTTGTGAGCAAAATAAATGACAAACATTTTGGGGGGTTTTTTAAATAACATTTTGATACATTACAAAGTGGCTTTTCTTTTAATTTTACACCACATCGTTTAAGATGACATGAAGCAACATAATTCGCTGAGACAAGATACATACAAATAAATAAATAAAAAGGGATTAAAAGGAAAGCCAGTTCTGAAAGTCTGTGAGTTGGAAAAGGCTGTAATTTAAACCAGAAGGGTCTGGATTAGATTATCCTGACAAGCTAAAAGGAGGCGAAGTTTTGCTGTGCATTTATGAACCAGAAATGAAATGGAGGGGAAGCAATGGCTTCAAAGTGAGAGGGTAACTCACAAAACCATCTAATTCTGGATTCGAACTCAGATCTGATAATGTTTGGTAGCTCCAGGCAAGCAATGGACCTTTGGAATTCAGAGTCAGTGATGGGCCAGGCCACGGACCAGCAGGACACCCATATCCCTCTGTGGGACACTCAAACCATTATCCAGCAGATCCTATTTAAGATGATCTTTCCACTGAATAATATCTTGGACACTGGGAGGCAAACGCAGCCATCGACCACCTCTAGGAAATGCAAAGATCTTCAAATTGCACAAATGTCTTCACTGCAACTGCGAAGCCGCGGCAGCGACGGGACAGATCTACTCCAGAGAAAATACAAACCAGCATCTCTGACACCAACTGGTCAACCAGCAATCCAACTAACTCAGAGCTTTGCATTCTAGCAGAGAACAAAGTCAAGCATTCCCAACCAGAGCAGGGCAGACCCAGCTCATCTGATAGCTCAAGATACAGCTTATTTTACTGAGTGCCAAACCCCAGAGCCTCAGCTGACAGCTGTGGGCAGAGGTTGAACCAGACACCTTCACCCACCCCTCAGCTGTACTGGCTGGGATCCGTATCCTATTTTATTTTCCTGAAATTTTCCAAAATTTCACCATGATAGGTAGAAGCGTCACTGGAACAAATATTTTACAAGGAAAGTGACACACTTCTCAGGGTCAGTATTTCCCACTGGAAACCTTTTTTTTTTTTAATAATAAAATGTATTATGATACGGATTTTGTGGAGTACTTTGAAGAAAAAGAGTATTATTAAAACAGTACTCCTCTGATACAAATAATTACTATAATAAAACTTCAAGGAATAGGTGATTATATTTGCATTATATTTACATTATTCTGTACTTTATGTCTGAAGGTATCCTACGCAAACTTGAAAAAGAAAGTACTAGAGAAGTACAGTAACTTCTGGATCTTAGCAGCTCTGTTAACCTCTCTGGGCTAAGTGTCAGATTAAAAATAAGTCTTTAATTTCCCAGAGGCCTAAAAGTGTAAAGACCCAGTTTTTCACAATGACACCCTCCTTGCATTTGTATAATCTGTGTTTGTGGATAAATGGCAGCAGAATCCTGCTACTGGCACTTTAACCAAGCCAGCATAAATACAAATATGCCAAAAGCCAGCCCTGCGCTGGGAACGGTCACAAATCCAACCTCTTGGGCAGCAATTCAGCAAATTCAGCCCCAACTCTTCTCCCAGTCAGGGGAGAGAGCCCCTGGTTGTCCATTCTCAGGCAAATAGAAGTGTAACTCCCACTTACTGAGGTTTTTCTGTCATATTCTCGATAATCTCGATACACTGAGCATGAGATTCAGCCTCCCTCCCCATGCCCTTCAGCTCATGCAACGCCTCTCTTTACAGCTTGCTCCCAGATATATTTCAATTGGCAATATTCGAAATTTCCAAATGGAAAATAGCTCCTGGTGTGTGAATATGGCCAAATCACAGGATAATTTTATTCCCACCAGTTGTTGCCATGCAGTGTGAAATTACAGCTCGTGTTACTCCATACCATGGCTTGCAGAAATTTGGACCAAAACTTTAAAAATATTAATGTGCATGCAAATGGAGTCTTGCACATAAATCAAGCGCACACACTTAATAATCTGGTGCTTTGGCTTTATGAAATGATAGATCAAAGCGGAACAAATGAGAAGATGGAACCCAAATTAACACATTAACTGAAACAGAGCCCTCTCAGATCCTGGAAACCACTCTTTGTCTGGGTGTCACATATCCAATTACATTCCTTCTAACTCAAATGACAGAACAGACTGAGAGAAGCGAGGATGCCTATTCCTACTCATCACCAGCTACTCATAGTAATTTTTTTCAGAGTACTAGTAATTATCCTTAAAGGAGAACAATTAAAATCCAGTGTAATTGGAAGTCTGGTTATGATTACGGATGAGTCAAAGTGCTTTGGAAAATGAACACAGAACTGTTTGGAGCTCCATTGGTATTTTATTAATCATGTCATTAAAATGGATACATAAAGGGTGTGTAGCTATACAGTGGGATTTTCAAAAGCTCTCAGCACTAGCCACACTCTGCTCCTAGTAAAGCTGGTAGGAATTTTATTCCTTGAGTTTAATGGGAGCAGAGTTACGCCAGAACAGGGCATTTTTATAGCATCCAAATCTTACTGTTCATAAGCAGCCAATTCTCTCAGCATTTCTCTAATTCTTTCTGGTGATCCCATAATCCTGGCGTTATTTCTCTGTCCCACTGGCAGCCCCAGGACTGGAGGTGCTGCAATACCTTGAGCCTGGGGGAATATGGGGCAGAAATCTCCTCCCATTCCTCCCCACAAGGACAAGAACCGGGAGGAGCTTTGCAGATGCGGGGATTTGGCCTCAGTCTGCTGCTGGGGGAAGAGAGCACAGACTTGGCCTTACAGATCTCGAGAGTAACACAGCAATTGGGAGCAGATGGTTGGCATCAGAGAGCAGCTTAAAGAGACAGCACTGAGACTGCAGAGCTGAAAAATAACATAACAGGAGATTTATTTGTGGTCTCTGGCCCAGGGCTGTCTAAGAAATATAAGCAGTGGTTGGTACTTTCCGCTTGTCACAGCTAACGTGGGACCTTGAACCAAACAGATTTTGGCTTTCTGTTTTGCAAAACCAAAGTCTGATCTGGTAAGAATAGGTCTAAACAGAGCATGACCCCCTCACACCGTTCCTCTGATGTGGTTCCTTTGAGCACCAAAACTCCAAAGCAGGTCCTTAAGGAAGAGTGGGAACGTACCTCAAAACACAAAACTCCAGGTTTGAACACTTCCTAGGGTTCTGCTCGTTAATCTGTTTGCTGACACTGGAAGCTTGGACTGAACCACGTTGGAAAGATGGGCAATCATTTGTGCAAATCAAAGGTCAAGGATCAAGAATAAGCAGTGGGAATGCAGGGGTAGCTGTGTGCTCTGCCCACTGCTTCAGCCAGCTCCGGAGAAATGTCTCTGCCTTCATGGACAACCTGGAAAGACACCTAACAACACAGATAACTCGAAAACCATGACTTTAAATTCTGCCATGTGTTTTATGCAACAAAATCTTCGTTCTAAGAACTCACCTAATCAGGTATGATTTGTAGCAGTCATACAAATGGTATTTAAAAGGTATCAAAGGCTCTCAAACGAACTCCAAAGAATACACTGAAATGCTGTTCTGACAATTGAGAGGATTCCCTGCATAAGATGCTAAGATCTAAATTTTCATTTTCTAATTAAAAGGAAAAAAAATCTGCTTGTAATCCTCTTGAAAAGTGATCCCCTTGGAATGAATTGTCTTAATGCTTTACATCTGAAGGAAGCAAGGTAAGGCAGTACTACACTGCGTTTTGTTCTATCGGAGGGAAGCTGGAAATAATCTGGAGAAAAGATTATTTCCAACTTTCCAGCTCTTTTTCTATAATTAACAGGATGTAAGACATAACAAACAGAGGCTGAAGAAAACCACAAACTCTCCATATGGGGTTCAGTTCCTGTTTACTAGTATCCTGTTTACAGCACAGTCTTTGATGGTCAGATAATCAGGCCTCTCATGTTCCCAGAATGACCACACTTATTCTGTACTTATTTAAGGCTGGGAAGACTTTTTAATAAAAAAATATGTCGAGGAAACAAAGCAGAGAGATTATAACAATATGCATCACTACGGAAATACCAGAGTCATTGTTATAGAATACAAAATTACCAAATACCCTTTTGTGTGAAAACGGAAGGACGATGCGAGTTGCCAGTTCAAAGGGAGGCGAGGAACAAAGTCCTTTCCCTCGTGCTGCTGCCCTGCTCCACGTCTGGGTCGTGTAACCCCTCAGGTGGAGGAAGGAGAAATACTCATTTCCCAGGAGAGTTCCCATTGCTGGCCAAGGGCTCCCTGGGGCAGGAGGCAGGTGCTGCTTTCTGCCCTGCCCTGCTCAGCTCCAGGCACAGTGAGGACAAGGGGGTTTAGCTGCAGCTTTGGCTGCTGATTTGCTCCTCTTTAACACAGGGCCGGTTCAGATCATGGCCCAGTGCAGCGCAGACTGGAGATAAACCTGAGTGGCACCAAAACCAAACCATTCTTATGCTTGGCAGAACCAATTCCCACCTCGTTGTGGCCAGTGCCTTTTTGGCCGAAGAGTGAAGTGCGTACAGAACCTATCCCAAATAACAAAAATCTTGTAATATCAGCTCCTCTTGTGCTATTCCTGTGCCCTTGGGCATAAAGTTTGGCTTTGGAGGCAGTTCCTTTCCAGTTGTGACCTGAATTGGAGCACAGGTGTATGGACAGCTCTGAACTTGGGAAAACCACAGGAACCTGGGCTCACTACAACAGTTTTGGTACTTCTTGCTGTGATGTCATCTCCAATTGCCTTTCCCCCAAAAGAATGTACCCTCTTCTCTTCACAGCTTCTTCCCCTTCCTTTGTAGCACACAGCTTTTAGAATCTTCATTCTACTTGGCACAGACCAGTATTTTGTTGTATTTTTGCCACAAATTCAACAGCACTAATTTAATTGCAAACTTTTCTTGACACTGCTGGTCATGTACACACTGTACAGAATGTACAAAAGTGGGAATTTATATTTTTGTAGTTGAAAGGAGGGTTTAGGAGTGGAGAGGCCTGCTGTAGGAGAGCTTCCTATTTTCATTTCTTCTTTTGAACTTGTGTTACGAGAGCAATAATTTAGAGAAATTACACTTGGCAATCAAGATTTTCTCATCACTTTGTATGTGCTAAGAAAAGTTGCAAGTGTTTAAGTAAATAGAATTAAGAATGATTACTAGATAGTCACTGAGAAATCATTGTATAACAGCTTTTATCTCTAAGAGAACTAAGGTTTTGTTATAAATAAAACTGCTGAAATTATGCATTGCAAATAAATAAAGTTTTGCTTATTTAAATTTTTCTTCTGATAACTTTTTTTCATAAATACTTTTTCATTTTGCTTTTAAATCTGCTTGGTGTTTAAAATGGTTTACATCCTAAGCCACGTTGCTCTACCAGATTTACTGATGTCATCTATTTGCTTTACGAATGTATAAAAAGACAGCTCATCAGAAAATGAGGGGAATTAACCTATTGAGATCATCTGAAAGTCTAAGCCTCGCAGAGTTCTGCCTGTATCAGCTAAAATCAGGTGAATTTATAGGCTATCATTCTTCCAGCCCATTAGTAACACTCTTTGGATTCATTTATTTATTTATTCTCCCCAAAGAGCATCACTCATATCTTATGAAAGGAGAGGAAAGTCCCCGTGACTCATAGAAACACCTTAATTAGTGAAGTTGGAAAGGAGTGCTGGTCGGGATACGCTTCCTCGGGGACATGGTCTCCTGGGAAAATGGCCAGCGTTTAAAAATTTCTTGGAAAAAGATGGAAAACAGATGGAAACTTTTTCAACACTACTGTTTTGGTATGTAAATTATTTCAGTGCTCCCAAAGAGGCTGAGATTAAAAACTTCAGAACATAGTTAATTAACGGTGATAATCTTAATTTAGTTTGCACCATAAATATACCTGGCCTTTAACCCAAGAATAAAAGAGAAGTTTGGAGGGGTATCATGGGTGTGGGAGATTTCAATCTGGTTTAGCCTGAGGTTTATCTGAAGAACTGTCTTGGGCCAAGATCTCCTTTCACAGTCTCCTGGTTCATACCACTATAAACGAGGAAAGAATCTGGCCCAAAAATTTTATCAGGTTTAATATCATCATAATTACAAACAGCCCATTACTCTCAGTAATTACACCATGGAGATGGAAGTTTAACTCCATCCTTACTCGGAGAGGTTCCACTTCTAGGTGGCGCCTGTGGCACATCCGTGTGTTCATCCATATGTTCCACTCAATATTCCTCAGGACAAAGATGACTTTAAGTCATGTTCTGGACATCCCTTGGGAGCAGAGCCCCTTCAGTAGCAACAAGGACTTGGAAAAGTAATTTTCCATTAAGAGTTAATAAAGCTGGATTTGAACCCATACCTGAGAGCCAGGAAGCTCCATAATCAAATAACATTCCCAAGGGCTTTTCAGCCTGCAGGAAAATCATTTAATTTCCCTCAATTCCTCCCTAACCATGAGAAAGTCTTAATGATGTGCTGGTCAAACACTGTCACCGGTTCAGCACAAGGTTTGATAGGTCAGACACGGGCATAATTTCCTAAACCTGGCTCGGGGCTCAGTGAGCTCAGTGCCACTTTCATTACTCAGGTGCTGCTCCCAGCACCTCAATATTGTTCTTCGAGGTCAAAAGAGTCACTTGACAGCTCTGCAACACAGCAGGAGATGGAACAATAGAGCCCAGTCCCAGCTCCCTTGATGCAAGCAGATAAAGGTCCTTTCTGCACCACAAACACCCCACAGCTGAGAAACCTCTTACCAGCCATTAGGACAAGGCTGTGAGTCGCTATGAAAATACAGTTCTTTTCAGGGTATTTTATTCTGGGGCACTGGAATACTAGAGATCTCTCTTTATTTTAAAAGGACAAACAATTTAACTTTGCTGCTCTGAACTCCGTAGAATCCATCTTACAAGTTCAGCCATCTGCCTGCCACGGGCCATGAGCTGCTGCCTTTGAGCAGAAAGGGAGGATTGGTCATTGTTTTATTATTATTGAACACCCTTTATGTTGATAATAAATCACTTTAAAGACCTTGTCACTGGAAGGCTCCCACAAACCCTCTATTGCACAAGCCCATGTTCCACCCTCTCAATCCAAGCATTTTGGGGATGCCACTGCCCCAATTTCAGCTCACTGTGCTATCTACATCCTTTGACAACACAATCCCCTGAGCAGGAGCTTCCAGGAAGTGCAAAAACCTCCTCAATGCTCATTTCCTGAGGGGCCGAAAGGCCAGGTCTTCAGCTGAGATATTCGTCATGGAGCCATGATTTTCTCAGTAAAACTGCTCTCCAAGAATTCCTTCTCATGGTGCCTTGCTGAGAAAATTTTTCTATTCTCTTCAGTTATCAAAGAGCAATAAATATTAAGTAGAATTGGTCAAGACTTTTTAATGTGGTTTCTTTTTACTGCTGGAATATGCTGCTTTGACCAAGCAGATATAGTTGGGAGGGGCGGGATGGCTTCAGTAGGTTTTTTCCATTTCAATTATTCTTCGAAAAACAATGGCTTTGAAATGGTCAAAGAAACTTGCTTTGACATTTTCAGAACTGAATAAAATCTTCTTTATTTGAAGCAGCTTTTCATTTTCAAATATAAGTTGACTTATCACCAAAAAAATCTAAAGACAGAGATGAGTGGTTTTCTGTTGTGGTATGGGGAAAATATCTGAAATTTTAAAAGGTCTCAAGGTACAATGAACCCATTTTTTTCTGAATTCTAAGACTACCTCTAAGCTGTATATACTTGTAGATTAACTGACAGAACCATGTTTTCTAAAATACACCACCAAAACAAAATCTCATCTACTAACTATGAGACATATTGACAATAATTGGATTAAAACGAAATTTCCTTGATTGAAATTAGTGTTAAAGCATCCACTGAGCTGAAAAGATCGGTCTGGACATATCACACCCAGCTTTTGCTCAGGATCAGATCTTGCAGAAAGATCTTGGGAAGAACCTGATCTGATTCTACTCTTACCATCATTTATGATTCCTGCACTACAGCCGAGACAACTTCGCCTCTAAAAAGCCCAGAGAAAAGATTTTCAATTGTGCTAAGATGATTTCAAAATGTTGGAGTCAGAACTGGAAAATGGGCTCTTTTTGATTGAGAAGGTGACCAAGAACAGGACTTAGGAAAAAGAAAAAAAACCCCACGTGTCCCTCCAAAGTGAGCGGTGTTTAAATATAAACCATCAGCCTCTGCTCATCAAAGGTATATAAATGCTCACTCAAATAGTGCAAATATGTCTTTTAGTAAAGTATTAACCCTGCTAGAAAGGGGTTTACGGCAGAGAAGTGGTCAATCAAACTCACTGCTCAGATAACAGCTCTCCACCACGTGCTCCCTTGGGAGAAGCTCTTAAACAACACGTCAGATCTCCTAGGTAACTGCAGCACTAGATGAGAGCTGTTTTATTAGTTTCCTAATTAAATTTCACAAACTTCATAGCAGTGACAGACTCCTGGTTATCTCTGCTGCAGAAATTCAGATGGGATGCCAGAGGGAAAGGATGGGGCCGCTCCTCTTATTGCCTGCCAAGATTTTGTGCTACCGGTTACACTCGTCAATCTCTATCTGGAGCAGTTAAGAGCTATAAAGAATTCATTAAAAGGGCTGAGATTTATTAGAGGCTCCTCAAGCTCATTAAGGATGCTGATGAAATGTGAAGCCTTTGGATCCACACGCCATCTAAGAAACGCTCAAGTTGAGCCTATCACGTTTTGGTAGAGAGGCGAAACAATTTTTTTTTTCAGAATTTTTCCCCCCAAAAAATGAAATTTATGCCATGGTTCTAATTTTTGTTATCATTGCTAGAATTTATACTTTTCAGCTGTGTCTCCTTCCTCCACCCCCTTCATGAATAACAAAATGACAGCAAGATTTGGGTGTGGCACAGCCAGAAATGTGGGAGGAAGATAAGAAATATTAGAATTCGGTGTAAAATGTGGGAAAAGCAATAAAATGAGGAAATTAGAGGACTCAAGTAGCAACTGCTGTGGAAAAACCAACTTCCCCCTCAAAATACTTCCAGTGAAATACTGGAATGGCTAAAAATAGTGAAAACACTTTGTTTTCCTCCATTCTCTACAGGAATTTCAACCGTTCAAATATTTCGGTTACACTCAAAGCTCAGAGGCTTTTGGACTGAACAATGTTTTTTATTTTCAACTGAACTGTTTTAATTTTTACTTTTTCCATTAAAAAAAAAAAAAGCTTTTGCAAAAAAAAACCAAAAAAACCCCAAAAAAAACCCAAAAAGGCAGGTACTTTCTGCAGAATTATTTTTGTCACTCGAAAAAAAACCCCCAAAACCATTTATGTCTTAAAATGCCAGATATAATTGAATGAAAGGAGAGGAAGAGACAGAAGAAAGGAAGGAAAGGGTAAAAAAAAGAGAAAGGAAATGTGGAAAATTTTCACACATTTTGAGTTGTAAAGAATGATGCAGAGGAGATGCCAGGTGAAGACTTGCCTTTAGTCCATCCCCAAAGCTGAGAACACTCAGCTCAGTCCATAAAGGCAGATCAAGCCCCAAATAGACTTCTGAAAGGAGAGGACAAAAGCCAAGCTGCTCTCTCTTAAAACAAGCATTGGCAGAGTTTAGCTCAGCAATGACCTCCAGCCCAGCTTGGTGTGAGATATTTCCTACAGGGTCTCGTAAATGCGGCAGCTTTGCCTCAGACGGCTTTTCCTCCGCGTATAAAGACTCAGATGCCAAAGGCACAGAGAGTTTCTGTGGCCAAATGAAATTAATTTTGTGCACAAGGCCTCCCCCCCAGGGAGGGATTATAGCCCAGGTAATAAGAGAAATTCTCTAATGAGTATGCATGTGAGAAAAAGCAGAGTCTGTGTGCAGGATGTTGGGTTTGGGAGTGCTGTCGCCCCATGCAGGGGCAGCCCAGCCTGAGATGGCACGTGCAGGGCTGGAGATGAGAATGCAAATGATGGAGACTTCCCTGAGTGCCAAACGTTTGTGTTTGCTGTATTTTGTATATCTCGGAATGCAAATATGGTTGAGAAAATTACACTTTGCATTTAGATGGAGATTGAAATCTGAGGTTCCCACAGATTTAGAGGTGTTCTCATTCAGGCTATTCTAGAGATATATTCAAATACCCCAGAAACTTATGCTGTAACAGGAGAAATGTCAACAGAAACCTTACCAAACACATCAGGAGAACGTGAGTCTACAATGCTTTCTTTTCTTAGTCCTCCCCCACCTTTTATTTTGAAATAAATGCCTATTCCTCTAGGTTTATGTAAATTCTGCTTTTTTTTCCTCCATAAAGATTTCATAACAAATAACAAACACTACTGAAATACCCAAATCAGTGTTAGCAGAACAAATTACCTCCCTGACCAACGCCTAACAGGTCAACACCTATTTCAGGAGAATTTCTTCAGAACACCAGCAATAACCACAGAGGAGTTGTTCGTGTGTTGAGAGGAGGAGCCCTGTCCATGTAACCTACAGAGCAAAGTCAGGGCTGACCCAAGCAGATCAGCACCCAAACAAACCCAGAAAAGCTTTGTAGACAACCATAAACTCCCAGTGTAATCAGTGTTCACGTGTGAGATCTCCCTCAGCAAGGCAAACACGTGTCCCTGCAATCCACACACAGGAACACGTGAAGAGACGGTGCCAAATAAAACTGTAACAAGTTCTTGCAATGCCGGTGACTAAGATTTACCTGAGTTAGATAAGGCAGGAAAGCCTAATTTGAACTTGAAACCCACCTAAGGAAGGGATGGGTTCGTACTGAGTGTTTTGATTGCTGTTTCCAGGTGCAGAGGTGTGTGTCCTGTCCCTCTCCCTGCTTTCAGGAGAACTCGGGTGGCTGAGTTTCCCAGCAGCACAAAGACTCCTTGGTGCCCATCAGCGATGCTCTTTAAAGGGGAGATTGAGTAGGAGCCAATCGATAGCTGGCAAATGGTGGGAATCACCCCAGAGCTGGGACACACAGCCTGCTGTCCCACCAGAACCAGCCCGTGGCCCTACAGACTCACAACTCACAGCTGCAGACGCAGGCACAAACCATCTGAGGTGTGGTCCTGCCCTGTTTTGGCCTGGATGACAGAGCCCAGCAGTCTGTGAAGTGTAGATGCTGATAAATTCCTAAACTCAGACTGCTTCTTGAGCAAGGGTTTATGTAGCAAGTCACTGAAAAATCCAGCCCTCTCCAACCATCACGCAGAAAGTCAGTGACAAAGTCAGCCCAAAGAGGTCTCTTTCTTTAATTCTGTGCTTAAACTGCAGAAGAACCTTAAGCCCTCACGCTGCAGGGTGGGTGGCTCAGACTCACAGATATTTATGCATTTCCTTACGCCTTTTTAAGTGTGTGTGCCTTTTTTAGAAATAGCGTGATGGAAAAGGCACTGGTTCATCTCCCCATGCCTCACTGCTGAAGAAAAACAGTGGCAGTGCATTAAAGACTGAGCTGAGTTGCACTGGGGACCCAGAAACCCTTAAGCAGTCGGGAAAACCGTTTGTGGTTTTGTGCCTTCAAGTAATACTAGCACCAAAACTTTTATGCTCTTCACTAAAAAGAAGTGGAACTCCAAACCTCTGGACTCACTTCTCTCCAAGGTTCAAGACATTTATGCTCTAGGACCACCTGGAAAAAACTGCCTACAAGTTACAGCTGTGCTTTCCTCAGGAAAATAGACACCAGCCTTTGTCCTGCATTTCTCTTTAGCAATATTAGTGATCTAGGTGAGGACATTGTTATGCCAGCGTGGATTAGTTACACAATCACTGCTTGTGGAGGGTGTGAGAAGCTCATTACATCCCTACAACAGACAGCGAAAAGATAGACAGGAGGCTTTTTAATCCACGAGACTCCAAACAGCAATAAATACAGGCAGCTCTGGAGCCCACCAAGCAAGCAGGTGAAAATACATTAACACGAGCGTTTACTGTAACAAGTCTCTTTTTTCCCCTGCAGACATTTCTGCTCATTCAAAATGTGCAGCGATAAATCAAATTAGATCAAATACAACTGTCTGAAAGGAAGCCACACAATAATCAGGTTTGAATTTTCCCACCCTTCTCCCATAAAAAGCCAGTGCAGTATTACAGAAAGTTAATATGTGCATCTCGCCCATTATATCTGGCTTGAAACTGTATAAAATGACATCTGATAGCAGCTTGTATGGACAAGCTCTTATTAAACATAATTACTCAACAAGGTCTATCCTAAATCAGTTAATGATCGGCAACAGACAGAAATTTACTGGTATTCCCTGACTTTGCATATTATGGGAGTAGTTTTTAATATTAAAAAGTTCATATCGTTCCTACTACGCTTTGATTTACTACTGATGAAGTGAATGTAAAATCTGATTACATTAATTGAGCGTGTTGTCAGATTGTCACTTTTCTCCTTTTTAATTGCCTCCCGTCCCCTTCATTATCCCCGACAAGCCACATTTTCAGCCCAACATCCCGCTTTGCATGCCTGCTTTTCCCATATGCAGTGCTACAGAACTGGTTGCTCCCCGAGCTTCCCCGAGCTGCAGGATCTCGTCGGGGTAGCAGGGATGCCAGGTGGAGCCCTGTGCTGCCTGGGAACGTGTAACAACGCTTTGTATTTCCTGCTGCAGGGGCACAGAAATGCAAAAGTAGGAAATTGTTAGAAAATATGAAGGGCAGCATTTCTGAGTCCGTGTGTGATGGTTTGTGCTATCACAGAGATTACAGACCCCTCCTGTATCCTAATGGGAGGAATTAATAATTCCTCACGTGTGAGTGTGTGTGCGCTTCAGCTGTTCTAATACAAAAAACATTATAAAAAACTGTCTCAAAGCTCTGTATGGCAATTCCAGGAGTGGCTTTACATTCTCAGGGGTTACCTAGAACTCCTCTTTCCGAACTGCTGAGCAGCTTTTCCCTATTCTGAGGAACACCGTGTGTGTTTTACTGTGAGCTTGTTCCTGCAACGTGGGAATCTGTGCAGAGCTGAGCAGCAAGAGGCAGGAGCAGACCCAGTAACGCATTTCACCTCATGGTCTCCTCCCTTCCTCTCTGGATCCCCACGAACCACACACAAAGAATTCTCCCAGTAATTGAATTTTGCTCTAAACTTATCCAACACAGTCTTAAGTTTCTTGAGACCCCCTTGATTTCCAAAAAATGCTGCAATCTGCCTGAGAGTTAATCAAGGGGTTAATTAGTTATGTAGTCCCCTTACACCCCCGCTGTATTCATTTGTTTTAGGTGAAGTTACACCTAGTTTTAAACTGCCACTGTAGGAGAGTCCCGACTTGTTTTGCTATCAGTTGGCTTTGATAATTTGCCAGAGAGTTAATCCTGCCTGACATGCAGCTCACAAGATACACCTCACCTGTGCTTTATCAAAGCAGTTCCCCTCTGCTTCAGGAATGGTGAGCGTAACCCTGCCCAGGGTTGCTGCAGCCCTGGAAAACACACTTTGTAAATGATTCTGCATGTGCTTTTTAATTTTTTTTCCCCTTCAGGAGTTTTGTCTCTCACATTACAGCTCTCGCTGTGTTTATGGAGTCACCTTCTGTCCTAGAAATTTGCCATGTTGCGATGCAGGCTCCCGGCAGCTGTGGGACTTGGAAGGGAACGGCTCATTGCGAACACAAACACATTTGCTGACAGTGTAATTACTCCCTTCCCCAGATTTTTTCCTTGTTTTCTTAAATGCAGGACACCTACAGTCACAATAGCAATACATCACTTGCCTGTAGCACAGCTTTCTTTCCCCTGTAAAGTGTTAATGAAGTTCCTGTCCTTGTTTCTCAGTAATTGTAAAAACATGTTGGATAATATACTGGCCACACTTTATTAAAGCACTGGCCACACTTTATTAAAACCCAACAATCCGATCCCGTGCTCCCTGCTAAGGAGACCTAACTCCAGTTGCATTTGGAGTTCATTTCAGCGTGCTCAGATCACACACTCGGTTTTAATTCTTCCAGGGCCTGATCTGAAGACAGTGTGCCCGGCTGCAGCATTTTCAGCTGGTTCACATTTGGCTGTGGCTGCGTCTGCACGACTTTCTAATGCAAGGCCTGATCCTGGAAGGTGCCGAGGGCACAGAGGGCTCCTGCAGATGTCCAAGGGGACGCTAAGCCAGTTCTGGGCCCCTCGGGATGGGAGGCTCCAGGCTGGGTCAGGGAGGTCCACGCAGGCCTCGCAGGATGCTTTGGGGACAGCGTGACTCAGCAAGGCAGTGATTTGAACGGGACAGTGGAGGGGGTGGTGGCAGCTAATTATTTGACAATTATTTCTGTTGAAATTCTTCCAAGGGGCAAGGAGGGGGATGAGCCTCAAGTGCCTTTCTTTTTTTTCTTTTTTTCTTTTTTATTCTTTTCTCCTGATTTTGACATGTGAGTCTTGCACAGACAGAGGTGGGATGAGGCGGTGATATCCAAGGGCCAAGTAGGGTTGTTTTTCTGCCCTTGGCACTGCCGTGGTAGGGGAGTTGATGAACATTCAGAGCAGATGTCCGTAGCACTGGTCATCCAGAGGACTTGGATGAGGTTGGTGCAATCACCGATTCTTCCTGCAGGGAAACTGAGGCACGTGATGCCTTCTTTGGTGTTACAGACCTGGAGGGGGAACTTCCCTAAGAAACTGCCCTTGAGACTTCTGGTGTGCAAGGCTCTGCCCAGAATAACTACAAATCTGGTGTTGCTGTTAGCCACATAATTTCATCTCTGCGAAAAATATAATTTCTTCATTCTCTCTTGTGTCTTTCTACCTATAAGATCATCACAAACTGTGTGTGGAAGCAGAGGTGTGTCTGTGTACAGAGAACATCTTGTTATTTACAAGAATCAAAGCACATTGTTGTATTATTTATGAGGTAGAGACAACCAAGCCACCAAACTCTTGGGTGTTCCGGCACAAAAAAAGGAGCCTCTTGTTTGAAATCTCACGGAAAAAAAGCATTAGTGCAGGTTAAAGGTGTAAAGTGCAGGCTGGAGAGGTGTGAACTTGGACAGGCCCACGTAGAGCACATGAGGCAGAACCCTTTGGCCTCTCATCTCAAGGTGTCACCTCTACAAATGATGCACAACATTTTGTTACGTCTTCCCTGATGACAAGGCTCTTTGATTTTCTGAAGCAAACATCATTGAAAAATGTGTGGTTCCTCCTGCGTGTGATTAAACCATTGAAAGAATGGCCACAGTGTACAGAATCACTCAGAAATGTCATGGCAGACGAGTGCCCAAATACTTCTTTGGCAGAAAGTGATTAGCTCAGCTGGATTTCCTGGTTAAATACAAGGTTAGATAAATACTTGAATAAACTTCTTTCAGCACAGACAGGATTAAGGAGAATGTCCTATTCTTGTGCTGACAAAGTTTTGCTCTTTACAGACTGATTATATCTTTAATTTAAGATGATTATTTTCCATTTTTGGTGATTCACAAGGGCAGAGATTCCCTCACTGTTTGTACTGCTCGAGTCATCAGGAAAAGCATTTCCAGCTGCCCCTGGAGACCATGGGGAGGTGGTGGGTCAGGAGTGGAAGGGTTCAGGTGACCTCTGGTGCTGTTGTGGGGGGATGCCCACCTGGAGAGGTGCAAGGATTGCTGGCAGCTCTCCGACTGGGCAGCCCTGGGCCCTGCTAGATCTCTCCTGGCGTTACACTGCCTCCTCCTTTTGCACATCCCTGGTGCAGGGACGACCTGCTGTGGAGCAGGGAGACAAGCTTCCCACCAGGGGTGCTCTAGATTGTCCAGGCCATGAGCAAACTCACTATTAAAGCAACTTTCTTATTTTATCTTCTCCTGAGGCTGTGGTCCACAGGCAACGCAGCAGCTGACAGTGGACTTGAGCTGCACCACGTGTTAGTTACAAAATATGATTACTACCTAATTTTAAGTTAGGAGCCCTGCCATGGCGAAGAAAAGAGGAAAGTTTTTTTGTTCTCAGTGGAATGAGAAAGATTCATGCAACATTTTTATTTTCCTGCACACTCACTGCAAATGAGAATGGAAGTATTTGTGTAAATACTTGTGCAGTGAGTGCGTGTGGTTAATGAGCGTTGGCAAATGGACACCACCACAAAAGAATCAGAGAAGCACAGAATCATGGGATCACTGAGGTTGGAAAAGCCCTCCCAGACCATCGAGTCCAACCTGTGCCCGGTCCCCACCTTGTCACCCAGCCCAGAGCACTGAGTGCCACCTCCAGTTATTCCATGGACACCTCCAGGCATGGGGACTCCAAACCTCCCTGGACAGCCCCTTGCAACGCCTGACCACCCTTCCAGTGAAGAAATTCCTCCTGATGTCCAGCCTGAAGCCCCAAGAGCTCAATGCAGTTTATTGCCTCTCTCTAAACCCGGTGGTCCAACCCTGAGCAGCTGACATGGACAGTCTGGGACCTGAGACAGATCCCTGGTTCTATTCCTTTTAATTTAAAGGTCAGGAATCTACAGTCTGCCCATCAAATGAAAGGTGCCATGAAGGAGAATGCTGGTAAGGCTGCAGGTCAGTTTAGATTTGCTCACAGACAATCCTAGGCCAGCATATTTCCCTGGTTTATAGGATCTGCAGTTAGGAAGCGTTATAGCTTCGGCATGTAAGGAGTTATTCAGTATCCGAGGCAAGGAAATGGCACAGAATGAAGCCTAGAATCCAGTGAGAAATAAAGCAAAAACACTGCCATAAAAATAGAAGGCGCAGTAGTGTTCCACGTTGCATCTTTGGAAAAGATTTATTGGTTTGGCTGCTGTTGTGAAAGCTCCAATACAGCACAAGGCTCCAGCCAACTTCTGAACTCAACGGAGCCACAAAAGGGCTGGGTGCTGAATAACTTTGAAGAGCGCAACATCAAACCAGCCTCAACTTGAATCTGAGAAACATCCCAAACCAAACCCAAACAATGCTGCTGAGTGAATGATTCAGGGCATTGGTACGACCCTCCACATTTTATGTGGAGCAGCGGGAAGGCTGATGATAAAGTGCAGTGATCTCTTCCCAGGCCAGAGCAGAATCACAAAAAATAAACAGAGAAAACATATTTGTCCATGGTTAGGCAGATTTAAAACCACCCTATTTGAGGCAGGTATGCTTTGCTGTCCCTGTTTCCTGAATGAAAATCTTCACCAGGGTATTTAAGTTTCTGGCACGCACAGATTCTGAATCACTCACAGCCTGACACTGGGGAGGGACCTCATGGAAAGCACAAAGCCTCTTCCTTAAACGAAAAGATTCAGAAAGGCAAAGAACCTGGCAGTTTGCTCCTTTGCTTCACCATCTCTCTATTCTCCCAGAGGTTTTAATCCTTGGACAGCCTTTCTTCCAACACAGAAAGCCTTTACAACAACTGAAAATGGGATCCAGGCCTGCTGAATTTTAGGCCCGTGCAGTAGCCAGCAGCCTGCAGTTCCCAGCTAAAGGCAAATGTTTGGCTGGGAGAATATTTACTTAAAACTGGCACTACTGATATAGGACAACTTTTTCTCCGAGTGCCTTGGGACATTGGATTAAATGAGAAGTGTTGCAACAAAGCAAACAGTGTTCATAAGAGTGCTAATAATAGCAGTACCTGCAGTCACTGCTCCCATAAATAGAGACCAGCAGCAGATAACTCCACGCATTTGCATCAGATCACCAGAATGTATATTGGCCTTAAGCAAAAATGATATAATGCATATTTTATCATTATCAATGCTCGCAAGCACAGGCCGTGAGTAAGGCATTCAGGAAGATGTGCAGCTTTTCCAGCTGTCAGGAACAACACAGTGGATTACTGTGTCACGTGGAGGAAGGCAGAGGTAACACCCACCTCTTCCCTATTGTCTCAACTGGAAAAGATCAGATCCAGTCCTATGATTATTATCCTGTTGTGAAGCTACCAAAGATAATGAAATAGCTCACTCAGGAAGTCACATTGTACATTAATCTTTTCTTTCTATATTAATCCTACATCAAAGAGAAGTCTGCCCAGGCTAATTATGAGATTCAGTCCCAGAAGATCACTATTACACCCAGGCTATTCTCACTTTTCCCTTCAAGCTCTTTTCCTTCCCTCGACCTCTCTGGTCTGTGAGCTCCTTTCTGAAGGGAGGGGATGATGCTGGGCACCTTTACTGCTGTCACTTGCAATGATGTGACACACACTTTAGTGTGGGAGTACTGTGTATTTATTGCGCTCTGTGGCTCATTCAGGAACCAAAATTACAAGCTGCTGAATGAGGATGGAACAGCAAACAGGATTTGATCTAAAGGACGGACCTGGAAAGAGCGAAGATGAGTGAAATGAAGGTGGGTTTGGATGCACCTTTGCACCCTAAATTTTACTGACCATAGAAAAGAGAACAAAGAGATTGGACAAATAGAGTGAAAGACACTCAAATGCTATTGAGTATTGATAGACCAGTTTGTTCTCCCAGAGTCCCTAATTCCCAGGTAAGCCATCCTGCCATCACACCACAGGGTTTCCTCGTGCCTGCCAACGTGCCAGCTGAGGAGGCTTTCTCCTTACAGAAATTCTGTCTGGGTTTTCCCAGATATAGTGATGGTGCCCTTGGCAGCCAAGTGATGGAAAGGGCTATTTTGGCCTTAAAACTTCCCTTGGTTCTGCACTCACTGACGTTATTGATATCACCAGGCCTTAAACTCTTCTCTCTTTAAGTGGGACTGCTGTAGTGCAGTGGAAGAAGAAAGAAATAAGATTTATTTGACCTGAAGCTCAAGCTCTTTTGTTTTAGCAAGTCCCAATCAATGTAAAATACCATGGGGTTTCTGATTTTTTCCCCTTCTTTACCTTTCCTCTTCACATGCAGCTTTTTCTTCCCTCCCTCCCTTCCCATCCCTCTCACCTCCTTTCTTCTTCTCTTTCATATTTCTCTTCAGGCTTTCCTTTCCATTGCCTATTTCTCCCCACGGCACTTCTGCCCTCCAACCTCACAACAACCCAAACTCTCAAAGAAGTCCCTAATCCCCTCCTAATCTGCAGCATACAATAATTAGCTGAAAATTAATATTTTTGCTGCTTTGTGCTGGCACAGAACAGGGAAACCTCCATCCCTGCCCTGCTGGGGGAGCAGCCACTGCAGCACAGCCGCTTTGGAGAAGCCCCAGATCCATGGATTAGCTGCTGCAAAACAGGGTGGATGAAAAGCTCTGCTGGGAAGCAGGGAAACGAGAAGAAATCTGCCTTCTCAGCTGAGTTTAAGGTTCCTCTTTGCTTTTTGAGATCTGCCACATTGTCAGGACAGAATTTAACCCTTGGTCCAGCTGGTGCCTCCCCACTCCAGGTAGATAAAGACAAGCGAGGCCGTTACTCGCTCAGGGAGCAGCCAAAAGAGGCTGTTCTGCTTGTTTAACATCCTTTATCACTTGGAAGTTGTGTGTGGTGGGGCTGAGAGATGGCTCGAGGAGTCTCAGCTGGGAGAGGGGGCGTGTGGGGTGACCACTGCTCCCAGCCAGGCACAGGCAGAATCCCAATATTCCCACAGAAAGGGCTTGAGGTGAAACCACTCCATGTGAAAGGCTCAGTGACCCACTTGGACTTTTGGCTAGGACCAAGGGAGGAAGAGGTCCATTCACTCAGTTCAAAACCACTTTTTCAGGAAGAGATGGGGAACTTTCACAGCAACCAAAGCATGGACTTAACCAGTGCATTCACTTAAAAACAAAAACGCAGTCTTTATGTTTGTATTCCCTCATTAGAGCTTTTCCTTACTGCTACTCACTGACTCATTAACAAATTAACATGTTTTGATTCCACTGTGAAAGTCTTGAGATAATTGTTACAGCTATGGTCCTGGGGCTGAAGCACTGTGCTTCTAAAATGCTTTTATAGACTACAAATTGGATGCTTTTCATACAGGTTATCTAATTTTAATTACAATTTCCCCTCTGGCAAGTCTTTCTTCGCTTTGAAGTTGTTGGAGTTTTGTCATCCTTGGGGAGTGAGCAGTTTCAGATTATCATCATGTCAGATTTTATGTCCACAGAAACACTTTTTCAACAGTTCCTTTACGTGAGGCAAGCTTTCATCTGTGGGAGTTTTATTGGTCTGAAAGGTATGACAAGCAACTTAAGTGTAAGTGATGTCCTACTTGTAACGTGAAAAAGAAAATCACTTTAAGCATATACATCAGCCACTAAAATAAACAGCAATTACCGTCCCTACAGACACAATTGCAGAATGCAAAAATAAGACATTATTTTCAATTCACTATTTTTTTCTCAAATAAACATTTGCCATTTTCAAGCCATATTTTGTCTGCCTGAGTCAGGAACAGGCTGGGAAGAAGTGAAGGCGAAGCAAAGGAATACTGAAATGAGATCATCTCTCACAAAATGAGCCAGTCAAGGTATAACATCTGTCCACCAAGCCGTGACAAGACACCCCTGAGCACTAACATGAGTTTTGACCACCAGGCTGCTGCTGGGTGCATTTCGCATGACTAATTGCATAACACTCAGCATTCTGCTTTCATCAGGAGCAGGTATGGTCCCTCCCTCCGCTGCATTAGATGCCTGCCGCCCATATATAACATGTAATCTCTTGCTCTTTAGTGACAAGATGTTTACTGATGTTTGCCAAAGCCAAGGAAAAGAAGGATTTAGCACATAAGCATCTCTTGATGAAGGGCTGATTTGTTTGTGTTTGGAGCCTCGGGCACTACGTCCAAGGGACGAGATGTTGGATTCTAAGTGTATCAGCCAGGTCTGTGTCAGTGATTTTTTTTTTTTTGATAGAATTTTCTTGATGAAGCTGTCTGGGTTTGCAGAGCCAGTAGCAGTGCTGGCATTACAAGGTTCTGCATCCCGAGTTTGATGGGCTGCCAGCACGTTTACTGCTGTAACGCTCTCGCAACTGCAATAAAACAAATCAAGGATGCTTAAACCAATCTGAGCATTCAGACCTTTAGCCTGCATAGTTTTAAGGCAGTAAGAGATACAAGAGCAAATAGTTGGTAAAAATAAACAAGCGAACACAAAGCTTGAGGAGTTTGCTGGGGAACATGAAAACAAAGTGTATGGGGGAGTGGAAGATGTGTGCAGATTCTCCTCTCATCTCTGACATTCCTGAGCTAACAAACAACAATCAGCCCAAGCTGAATCCAGAAGTGACTAGGAGAAAAAAATTCTGTAGGATCATTGCTCATATACAAAATTGCTGTTGTCTTCATGGGGATTTCTAATGATGTAAGATCGTACGAAAATTTCAGGTTTAGCTTCCCTTTCTTCACCCCCAAAGATGCTTTCTTTGTACAAGAGATCTTAGATCCTGTTCACTGGAATTAAGTCAGGCATTTTCAGTTGAAGAAGATCAGAGGAATTAGCCTGACTTGATTGAAATCCCACTTACATTTATGTAATCCTTTAAAATCACTTGAATTCAAGTTGCAGCTTCAGCCTAAGTTGCAGGTAGAAAAATCATGGGTTTTGCTGTCATAAACAGAATCTACTTTCCTGAAATGCTGGATATTGGTCAGAGGACTACAAATTAACAAGGTCTCCTATGTACAACAACAACAACAACAACAACAAATGTTTAAATAAAATAAATCAACAGGGTTGGTATTTTCTGGTCTTTCTCATCTGATACTATTTTAGGTAACTGCTGACATTAAAAGAGCTATTCCAGATTTATTCCTGGAGCTCAATTTGCAACTGGTTTCTGATTTTTAATAATAAGGGAAGTCATACAGAACACATAGTTCTTCGTGACCACCAGTGATTCAAGGGATTCCCTGATTTTCACAAAGGCAAATTGGAAGAATAGGTCTTGGAGCTGCAAGTGGAGTCACTAGAAAAACAGGTTCAGTTGCTTTGGGCTAAGTCAGTGTAAAAGAGTGTCAAATCTGTGAGAATTTGGGGTGGCCAAAACACCTCAGTTCTTTCAGATGAGTGTTACCTGCCTTTCACCAGCTGGTTCAAGTGTCACAAGGGCTGGTTTCCCTCTCAGGAGAAGGTCTGACAGAGCCTGATGAGCACTTCCAAAGGGAGATTAACGCCTTCAAACATCAAAGTAGAGCTCACTGTTAAACTATGTGAGGGTATGAGACTTTTCGCGAGGAGGATTTAAACGACACAGGTTCTTTGCAGGTTCGACCACAGCGTCCTCCTTTTAACCCTTTCCTCTGAGCCGGCTATTCCAACCGAGGAGAAATCCGCCTAATATTGAGCTGCAGGAAGCTGAAGCCCCCAGGTGTTTTCCTGTGCCTTTCCCGGGGCAGAGCTGCAGCCCTCTGGGGACACTCCTGGTCCTGTGGCCTCCGAAGGGAGGAGTGTGACAGACCCTCCATTTACAGCCTTCTGGAGCAAGTCCCATCATCCTGCTTCTCTCCAAAGCAGGGACATGATGGTTTTCCAGGGAATCTCAGCATCTGCTTCCTCACAGAGATCTCTGACAGGTAAGCTGGTACTAAACACTAATTATGAACCCAATTAACTGTACCCATACCATGACCCACAGCTGTGCCAAAAACACAGCAGCAAAAAACCCCAAACCTCTGACCATCCTTCATCATCCACACCGAGATTCGTGCCCTGCACTTCTGTCCCTCCACTCGCTGCCACTGAAGTAAAGAGGAGGAAAAAAAATCCTGTAAAGTCAATCTTCCCCGCATTTGTTCGTTAAAATATGGTCAGCCTACATGAGAGTTTTATTTGGAACAAAAGGACTGTTAGAGAATTAGTCACAGCCTGGGAGGCAGGAGAGGGCATTGTTTTAGGGAGACAAGAAAGGCTTTGGGAAGCAGATGATTCTAATTTACCTTCTTGACTTTATTCAGCCACTTTCAAATAGATTTCTCTTCATGTGGACTGCAGTGTTTATAGCTGCAGAGAGGAGGAAGGCTCACTTTTAACCCCTGCAAAAGAACAAGGCTAAGAAATAAATCCTGCAGAATTCTGCTTCTTGCTCGATGAGCGAAGATTTCAGCTCAGGTGACCTTCTCCAGGGAACACCAACTAACAGCAAAAATCCCCCGTGAAACATAAGTGGGGTGTGCTTGCACTTAAAATAAAATCAAAAGATCTCTGTTTCAAAATTAAATTCTTCTAATTTAGGTATTTAATTGAACCATACTATTAAAATTACTCAATTTAAAACATTCATGTATGAAAATATTTTAATTTACTTCTATTTATAGGTTTATGTTCTGTTCTAAGATGCAAAATTTTGGGGGATGGAGTTTGAACTTTTCAGGCTATTTAGAGTGGGATTTTGCTTAACATATCTCAGAAAGATTTCAGGGTAGGGAAATCAGTTTTGGACCAGTTCTAGTTTAAAAAGACCTTTTGAGAAACCTTCAGGACTGAATTTATAGATTAAAATTCAACTCTGAAAGGGGCGGTGGAAAAGAAAAAAAATCACCTTTTATTCTTTCATTTATTAAAATTGTGATATAAGACCTTTCTGTATTTACATTTGCACATTTATTTAATGTATATTTTCCTTAGCTTCTGTCTTAGTTTCCTTAGTTTCTTTTTGTTTCTTTAGATCTTAACTTGAAAGAAAATGGCAGAAGAGAAACTCACTGAATGGTGACCTCTCAGAATCTCACTTTTTAAGAGGAAAGCTGAACAGGCAGAAGAAAAGGTGTTTTACTCTGTGTTTTCAAAGCTTTGTTCTGGCAACCTCCTGGAAAACTCAGATGCCTGAAGAAATGTTTGAATAAGAGAGACCTTTGCTGAAATGCAGCAGTTACATTTAAGTTGTTCTTTGCCTACCAAAACATTTAATGCAGATGTGTAAGACCTTCCCAGAGATAAATCCCACACCTTTCATTTTCATACGTTTAAAAAAAGAAATAAATTACTTAAGTAAATCTTTCTACTTTAAAAGTTCATAGAAGGATGGAAGGGCAGAAAAATCAATTTGTGAGGCCTGTTCTCCTGAGTGCACACGTAAATAGATTTCTGTCTCCCTGACAAAAACACATCCCTCGTGCAAACACATATTTGTATTGGCTCCATCCTTCATCCATTTCCAATCACAAAAGCCACCACTCCTCCCAGTAGCGATCAAAGGCACGAGCACAGCAGCTCCAACAATTGCTGCCATGGAGAAACAATTTAATGAAAACATGTGAATATATTTTTAGAGCCTCATAATACAACTTCTCAACTGGAAATGAGGGGGGAAAAAAAAAAAACAACCATCTCATGACCACGGATTTGATCGAGCCCACCAAAAAAAACGCTCTGCAGAGCATAATTGGAGAACCATTGTATCATACTTGAATCCACTAGAAACCAGCTAACCAAATGTAACAAATTAAGGCAAGGCAATTTAGAAGGGCAAAAATATCACTCCTTGTTAGTGCGCCACTGATAGACTCCTCAGTGAGGAGCCAAATAAGCACACACACAATCACTTTAGTTTCCAGTAATGTCATTCAAATGAGATCGTTCAGGGGATGTTCTAAACCAGTGCTGAAGTATTGCCTTGTGCTGCTACTTTTGAAATGACTGAAGGAACAGATGAATGTAGTTCACATTATTTTTTCTAAAGATTTAGGGAAAAGACTGGGCTACCCTTTTCTTTTTGTCGTTGGGAAAGGAGGAGCAATTATACATTTTGCTGAGTTTTTGCCATTTTACCTGTGACCCACCTCAGTTATGTTTGAACCCTTCTTAATCAAATGTGACAGAAGGTCAGATAAATAGTAATTTAAATTCCTCCAGTTTTTGTGAAAACAGTTGGGTAGGTACAGGAGAGAGGCCCCTGCAAATACCCAAGCCCAAAAACAGGAAAAGCTTCATTTAGAGCTTCCCTTTTACAAATACAAAATTAAATCAATCACGGAATATGGACCCAGAAACAAAATCTTTGTTAGTCCTGGTGCTCGTGCAATATCCTCTATTTTTCTTCCATTTTCTCCCAGTTTTCTGCCTTGGCTACAGAGATAATTCCCTGTCCCCAGTGCCTTCATTGGGTGTTTGCAGGAGAGTGGAAAGCCAGAAGGGAGAGCTGCCCTTCAGCCCTGGTTGTGATAGAGGGGGTTGTGATAAGAGTCTTCAAAAATGTGCCTTGAAGTAGCAAAAAAAGCAGAAACTTCACCATTGCAGTGTTAACTCCATCAGGTTTGCTGCTGCCATGAGCACCACATCCCGTGGCTGTTCTCAGCAAGATCTCCCCGGGCTCTCCCAGCTGTAAACTCAGCACTTAGGTTCGGTCTGGGAATTATTTGAAATCCGTGTAATTGCTGCTCTTGTGATCCTGAACCCAAACATTTCTCATGCACGTTCTCCCCCAAAGGAAGCATTGCTGGGATTTTTACACTACATCACTCGAGCTGTTTAAAAATCACAAAATCCTTCATTTAAAATCTAAATCTATATATTACTGCAGACTGCTTTTTGACCAGTAGTTAACACCTAGTGGCTTGCCCTTTCCATGCTGCATGGGCTTGGTGACCTCCGATCTGCACATGCCAAGGAAGGCCCCTTCTGACATCAAAACATTACTCAAGAAAATTCCTTTCAACAGCAGGTACTTTACTGACCTAGATTAAGTTGCTAGAGACGTCAAAGCCCTGCAAAAAAAAGAAGCTAAAATTGGCCTAAATGACTTCAGGCATAAAATCTGACCAAAGGAATTATGTCAGATGCTATAAACAGAGAGGAAAGCATGTAGGGAATATGGAGGATCAAAGGGAAAATCAAGTTAGTGTGATTTTTTGTTTTCTCCCAACTAAAATAGCTGCTCCTACTTGTTCTGATGTGGAAGGAAGCAACGGCTGTCGGCTGCCACAGAGCTGACTACAGAATGCTTTTATGAATGTTTTAAGAAGGAAAACCAAAAATGTGTTGACTGGAACACTCCATGCAGTTCTGGGCTTCATTTAAACTCCCAAGTCTCTCAGTAACAGGAATTGCAAATTTACTCAGGCTCTGCAGGGCTTTTTTGGAAGCAGGGCTTTGCCCAGCAGAGTCTCTGTGGAAAAGCACGTGAGCAAATCCCAGTGAGGTGCAAGGGAAGGGGCTGACCTGGCCCACACCCCCAGCCCATGTGCTCTCATGGGGGGGTCGTTGCTATGCTTCCAAAATCCTCTCTTGCCTTCATATCATAGGAGAGGAGGGCAGAAGGATCAGCAAAGGGCAAATTTCTGTCAAAAGAGAAACTGGTCCAACACCTTGCACCTTCAGTCTTGAATTAACTCGTATGTTCACAGCCTTACAGCTTTTAAGGAAAACCTTCCTTACCGAAATCCCTGCTGCTTTTTGACCTCAAAACCCTACGTCTATTCCAGCACCAAAAGCAGTGGCCTGACTTTTACAGGCATTGAACAGCTGAGGCACATTATCCCCTTCAAAGCAGCCTGGCCGTGCTCTCTGCCTGCTCTGCACAGCCTGGGCTTCAGCGGGCAGGTGTCGAATCCAATCCCTTCACTCGGACAGGGAGGGACTTTCCTGCCCTGCAGATTCACATCCAGGCACTTGAGAAAGGTCACATTTGCTCCAGCCTCCCGTGGTCAGAGGCTGCAGCAGCACGGACGCAGCTGGGCCCTGAGTCCAGACAGCTTCATTTTGAGACAGCCAGGACAAACGTGCAGCAGCATTTGCACTGGCACCTCTGCCAGGAACCCAGTCAAACCAAACACTGGAACAGGTCCAGCTAATAAAAGATAGAACTCTTAGAAAGTGTAAAAATACATGACTTTCTGAAGAGTATTGTGAAGTTCATTTTCTGGGTGTATTTGGCCAGCAGTGCCAGTGCCTGCAGTTTCCCCAGTTGGGCACTTTAACACAGCTTTGCAAAATAAGATTTTTAATTGGTTATTCACGATGAAAATGTTACAGTGAGCTAAGAGTGCCCCACAAGATGGATACGTAGAAACCCAGTTATTTTTGTAATGGACATAAATAATCCTCTCAACAGTACCCTGGAAAACACTCCCGGCTTGGGTTGCTGGCTCTCCAAATCTTGCCACCAGAGGATACAGAGACTGAAGAGGAAAACAATGAAACTGCATGTCCTAGAAGAAAAGGAGCATCCCTCTTTCTAAAGCGCAAAACTTCAGAAATTGTAGAGAGGGAAGCAGAAATAACTAATAGAATATCAGCTATTACATGAAACCAGGGCTCCTTGATTAAACCTGGAGTGCTGGAGACCCCTTTGTCAGTGGAGATCCCTTTGTCCGTGAGGTTTGTAAAGTTTCTGGGTGGAGACGAGCAGCTGTTGGAGCTCTGGTTGGTACCAAGCCTGTACTCAGCCAGGAGAGGTGAGTGAGCCATGAACCCAAGGTTGTTGGCTACAGAGGCAATGATAGGAGGAGAAAACAAAAATGTGACTCCTTGCAGCTCTGTAGGCACTTTTAGAAAGTTTACAAAGCGCATAGGATGGAAGCACCTCTGCACTGAATTCTGACTAACAGTATCTGCAGATGTTTTTATGCCCTAAACCCCCTCAAATGTGAATGCAAGCAGCACCACACCCTTCTTTAGGGATGGGCAGGCCATGGATGATGGATTTAAAATGATCTGCACAGGTACTGTGACACCAAGGCTAATCAGAGCCATGCCTTGGCTCACTGAAATCACCATTACCACAGCTAGGCACAAACCTCAGCCCAAGGAGCAATAGGATTCCTGCTTTTCAGTTCCCAGTTGCTGAGCTCATTTCTAACTCTTGCAGAGTCACAGTGCTGTTCCCATTAAAAAGAAGACAAATGGATTCACTTAAACTGAAATATAAAATCCTTCCCTTGACATTGTTGCTTGTGCTGCCCTCTTTGACTGAATTATTTCCCAGTCTCCTGACAGTCCTTAAGGAAGTGCTTAAAGCCTGAGTCTGCATAACACCCACTGTGAGGAAGGGGTCACCCAAACTCCTATCTCCTACTGCTCAATTTACTTAAGAAGAAAAAGCCTGTGCTCATTTTCCAACACATGTTTCTGCTTTTAGATCTCTGGGAACTTTTTTTTTTTTTTTTTTCCATCTGTTCTCAGAGCAAATGTCGGTGCATCCAAAGTCCAGCGAGCTCCTTATGACCACAGAGAAACCCCAGACCTGCACGTGGGGGGAACAGTGCTGGGAGCTGGTGGCTGTGCAGGGCTGCCCCAGAGCCACCACCCTGGCTCCCACTCCTGCAGGGCCAGGGCTAATTCCAGGCTTAGCTTAATTGCTGGCTTGGCTCGCAGCTCTGCTAACACAGCCCAAATTTTGGACACAGGCAATAACTACCCAGGCAGTGGCAGGAGGACTGTGCCAGGCAGTTGCCTCTGTGGACACCCCAGGGGTGACCACAGGGCTGACCTGCAGCCTTGGCACGTGCCAGCAGGGCAGCAGGGGAATCTCCAGCCCAGCCTCCACCGAGGCAGTTCCCCTCCTGAGGCTGCTCCTCACACCTGCATTTGCCACACCAGATGAGAGCAGAGGGTTTTTCCCTGCGTAGTTTCAATACTTAGATGTGTGTGAAATAGCAATTTATTTAGTTCTACCTTAATGGGAACTGTGACAGAGGAGAAGAAATTGCTGCCTGTTGATGCTGCAGACCAATAGGGTCTCAATTTTTCCTACTATTTTCTTTTATTCACCTTCTGTCTGCGACCTGCCTCTGGGGTGGGAACAATCTTTGGGTTGTGTGCGTTGCACAGCTCTCTCAAAGCAGAGTTTCTAAATGTTATAATTAATAAATGATCCAGATTAATTAATTTGGAATCTAGACCTTTTCATGAGCCAGAGCATCCCTGAGATGAGCTGATTTTTTGTTGCTGAGGAGTGATAGAGGTGAGCAAGTTGCTTCAGAAGCTGTTCCACTCTGCTGGCACTGAAACCATATATAATTTAGGGCTGCCTAAAGCCTCTATATTCAGTTTCCATCTACTTCTGCCCCAAGCACGGACACAACTTTTTAAAATGGACATGAAAACATCTGCAGCTGCTTCATCTGAAGCAACAGCCAGTGCTTTTTGTGTCACTGAAATGGCATAAACCCAACATAAACAGGAATAGGAAAATACTTTCGAGGGTTCTGCATTTTACAGCTTCCATTAAAATTAATGAAAATGAGATCTAAGAGTTGCAGAAGCAAATCAGCACTAGAGTGCTTAGAAATGACACCTTAAAAAATTAAAATACTCAAAGCACATGAGAAAAAATTTTTTTCAAAGGAGATTTAATGAACTCTGACAGTTATTTGTATAATGTTTGTTATGTGGCATCACTAAGATTTTTCTGCTGGTGAAGGTTAGATGAAAGTGTTTTGACAGCTCTCACTAGAGGGATGATATTTAATATAGAACAGTTTGCAAAACAGTATCAGGACCTGAGAATGCCTTTTTGGTTAGTCATGGTGACCTCTAGCCCTGTGAAGAAAAGAAAAAAATCCTAAATTCTGTAATTTCTGGTTTTAGCAGCTCATCTCACAAAGGAAAAATGACCTGAGATTTTTAAATACCTCTTTAAGGCAAAATGGTGTGTCCAAACATGAATTTTCATGGCTTACATGAAGTGAGGTCTTGAAAAAGAGAAAGCTCAGGATGGAATCTGAGCAGGTTGGCTTTTCAGAGGACAATAATGAGCAAAATGGAAAAATCTCTGAAATTTGGGAAGGCTCAAACCTGAAGTCTCATCCTCAGCCCTGCACAGCGAAAGAATTCAGAGCACAACTGGTGTCACCCAAACTCCAGCTATGGAGATTGGGGCTCTCCAAGCTCATTTTCACCCTCAATTCCCAAAAAAGAAACCCTAATGGCAACTGCATGGAAAGAAAGCAAAGAGAACACAAGGAAAAGATGTGAGAAAACAGCACTGCTGTTCTCTGGTCAAAGACTCCTTCTGGGCAGGTTCTCCACTCACAAAGATGAATCCCACAACATTTATGCTGCTTTCTACCAAATGTGAGATTTTTCCTTCGCACTCAGAGGCAGCTCCTGTGAGTTTCTCAACAGCCTGAGAGTGATTTTCCTTCTAGGAATTCTGTCCCTATAGAGCAAAAGAAAAGCCCAGCCACGCAGAGGCTTTAGACATACAGCTCCTATTGATCCAAGTGGGAACTGTTTGTCCATGTTGGTCCCACAGGGAACACAAGGATGTGTTTGTGTGTTTTGAGGAATCCCATGGAACATAGTGGCAGTTTCAAAACTTTGGATTTTTTCAAAAAAACCCATCTATTTCATAAAATTGCTTTGTTACAAAGCCAGGTTTTTTTTTTTTTTCCACCCAAGTAGGCAGCTAAAGCTCTAAAAGAATTTTAGATTTCCCCAAGGAAACAAAAAAAAGTATTGTATTTCCTGAAAAAAAAATTGCAAAAGAAAATTCTTAGAAGAATTAATCGTTAGCTGAAAGTACAGATTTTGGCCAAAAAGAAATTTCTGTGATAACCTGCATGTGCTAACTCCAGCCTTCAATACACTTAATTTTTGGTGCTTCCCAAGCCTTGATGTATGAAAGGTTTCCACCTTAGCTTGGGCTGCTGTGACTGTCTGGGGACAGAGAGCAGGAGGGAGCTGAGTCCTCATCTGCTCCTGGTTGCTGGCACCCACTGCTGCTCAGCAGCCTCCGTGGGCTCTCCCCACATTTCATTTTTCACACCCTCCAACAGCATTGAAGATGACAAGACATAAGAAAAACAGAGTAAGAATAACAGTAGCAATCAAACTTGTGAAAAATCAGGAGGCGACAGTTTGAAAATTATTAATATAACTGCAGGCTTGTTTTGTTATAGTTCAGCTGCATCTTACACAGAGTGGGAGAAGGGATTCGGTGGGAGAAGTGAAGGACTAACAACATTTAGAAAAAAATATATATTTGTCATTGGGAGCTGCTCTTCAACTTCAAAGCATCTTTAGTCTCTTAAAAGGATTTACATTTGAGCTGAAGGGAATTTAGGTAATGGGCAGCTCTGAGAGACATCCCCTCTAGCAGAGTTTTCACATATCACACAGCAAAGGAAACAATTCCTATTGAGTTTCACGGGATGATTTATCATCTCGCCTCTCCAAGCCTCTCACTGGCTCTTTAACATTCACTACACACTTTGTGAAACTGTCTAGAAAATGATGGAACTGACGAATGGTCCCCCCGTCCTGTCTGGAAGCCACATCATGCCCGCAGCCTCTTCCAAACCGAAACACAAATGAAGTCATTCCCGCTTTCCCATGAAGTTACAGCAATGCTTTTGGTGCCATCTTCCAAGCACAGGAGCACAGGCATGGGGTTTATAGGAACTGGAGGAAAAGATACAGGGATCTGGGACAAAGGGATGTTCCAAGGAAGGAAACAAATCACTGAAAATTCTTTTTTTTTTTAATAGAAATCCAGACTTTTTGGCAAAATGAATGCCTGAGTCAGAGCCCAGACTTTTACCAGCTAAACTACATTTCAACAACAGCTGAATTACTCAGCACAGGGTTATTAGAGGTGATCTCAAAATAAAACATGGAGTCAAACTTATCCATACACTGGAAAGAAAATCTCTACGACGCCGCTCCCCAACCTCACATCCAGACTTCTCATCTTGGCTTGCACCACATAAGTGTTCAACCAGAATGAAACTCCTCTTCAGTACCACAAAACCAAGTGGCACCATGTAACAAACCCAAAAATCTGCTTTTAGAAACACCACCATGACAATATTCTTTCTTTTGAGTGGAGAATATTTATCCTTATAGGAAAGGAGGGCCCAAATTTCATTTTAGGTTACTGGCCAGGTGCTGACCTGGAGTAAATTCAGGATGTCTTCACTACTTCAAAGACCTTACTCCAGGTTTGCAATCCTGAATATAAAATTAGACACAGTGTGATTTGTGGTTAATCATTTCACCTCTGAGTGCTTTTGTGGAACCATGTCGTTCTTCTGCCTCACAGAGTTTATGGATCAGATAAAATGTGCTATAAAAATACATTTCAGAAGATTTACTGCTGTGATACACAACTTTCTGCCAACTCTTTCTTCTCAGCAGACAGAACTTTCCTTTCGATCTAAGCAAAAAATCACCCAGAGAGAAGTCTCTTAAGTAGAAAATATTCACTGTTTTAGCTAAAACCTGAAGAAGTGTGCATACTGACAGTTTAATCTCAATCTTAAAGCCATTTTATTGGTCTCTGGGATTTTCTGGCTGGAGCACAAGGGGCTCTTTAAGCACTTTGAGGCTGCCTGCTCCTGCCCCATGGCAAAAGCTGGGCAATTTGGGGTGGTTTTCTCTCCCACCCCTGCTGCTGCCCACCTTTCTCATGGGAGGATCATAACTTAGTTTGGGGTTCTTTAGTACCTTATGTGCCCAGACACAAAGTTTTTAAACACTTTACAAATTCAAATGAAAGCTCATTATGTAAAGTAAGGAGAGCATAAATTAAAAAGTAAATCCATGTATTTCCTACTTTTTACAACCAGTGATTCCCTATTATCTGACTAACTTCAGAGTTTTCGGTGGTTCTGGGGAGGGTCAGAAACATACTCTCCAGGAAACTTAAAATTTGGTGAATTCTTAACTGAACCAGAATGCAGCAGACATTTTTTCAACCCTCAATTTCTTCCAAAGGAATACCAAAAGGCAACTTTTTCCCAGCTACTGTTTTCACCAGCACCCACAATTATTCGTGTGAAGCACTCCGAAAAAAACAGCGAGCTTTAATGTGACTTAAATGCTTAAGTGTTTAAATATTGCGGATTAATTCTTGTGGCTTAATACCAGCTTAAAAATAAATGTGCTCTTTGTGGTGCTCCTTGTGTGTGACAAAGACTGGTTTGAGTCTTTCTCGGCTCTTTTGTTTCTTGTTGCTTGTAGATAGCACTTAGGAAAACACATTCCCAGTGGCCCCATAGACTTAAATATCCTTTTGAAACGGAGGATTCCCTCCTCCTTTTTAGCCTGCGGCAAATCTAAGTGATAATGTGAAATACCTGCACAGAAACTGGCATCTTCGCTCTCACTAAACTGCGTGTTGCACCTGAGGGCAAAACAGAGGTGTGTGCGCAATGCGGAGCACTTTGGCACGGATTTGAGGTTTCAGCCTCATCATGTGGTGAGAGCTATTGATCCAGGAGGGCAAATTAACTCTCTCCGCTCCAGAATGACATCTGCTGAGCACCGGGACGCTGATTCTGGGTTTAGGACCAGGCGTGGGTGGAGGGATGGACACGGAAGCTCCTGAGCTTGCCCCCAGGGTCTGGAAAATGGGAAAGGGGCTCTTCTGCACATCCTTGGGGATCGTGCTTAACTCTCGTCTGGGAGAGAGCGTGAAACACCGTTTGGTTTGGATTTGCACGCAGACCTTGTCCTGCACTGCGGTGGGTGTCAGGCTGGGACCAGGGTCAGGCTGGGACCGGGCTCAGGGACAGAGGAACGCACGGCCCTGGGAGGGTGGTGGCACAACTGGTGCTGTGAACTGGCTCTCTAGAGGAAAAAAGCGTCTTGGGCAGCTCCTTCCCAGCTCCATGCCCGCCTCCGCTGCTGCCAGCCTTCCTCCCCGTGGCTGCAGAGGTCTCTGGCACGGGTTTGGTTTAGCTCAGGAAAAAAAACCCAACGAAACAACTGCATGGATTGAAAATTAAGAAATTACGAGAGTTGTGGGTAAAACCTATGCTCTAAAGCGATGCTTCTGCTCCGGTTCCCTCACTGCAACTCTGGAAGCACCTGATGGAGATAATCTTGGGGAGCTGTGTAAGACTCCTGCAAGGCAAGAGAGATTTTCCGCTGGCTTTTAGCCTCCTTTAGGCGTCCCTGCCAGTGGCAGGGCACTGAAACTAGATGATCTTTAAGGTCCTTTGCAACCCAAACCATTCTATGATTTTATTTCAAGTGCCAGGATGTGCCCCGCTGGCTGCGATGGAAACGGAACGAGCAGCGCATTCAGAGACGGGGCTGCGTGTGTTCCAGGGCATCCTTTTGCACAGAAATCTCTCCCTTGCTTTTAGGGCCACTGATGAGTTTGGATTTCTGAGATCTTCCCGCAACCATCTGAAGGTGATCTGAATGAGAAAGGCTATTTGAAGTAAGAATTCAATGTCTGTGGAAGATAAGATCTCAATCTGAGGCTCAGTGAAGGTAGTTAAGATCTGTTAACTCCAAAGGGCCTTGAAGCACCGCCTTGTGGAAAGAGCTCTGAAGCCAGGGATGCCATGAAAATACCAAATCCAGCGGGAGGAGAAGGAGGATTTCAGAGCAGTTGGCTTCCTTGAGACATTTCTTCATTTTCCCCAGTGGCCTAATTCACAGAGGCATTAACAGCGCAATATCGTGGCAAGGGGAAGACGGGATTAATCTCACACAGTGGAGGGATTGAGAGCAACAGGAGAGAAAAGCTGCCCGGAGTGCAAAGCCCAACCGGGCTTACCTGGCAGAAAAGCAGACCTTGGAGCCAAATTCAACTTTAAATTGTTCCCTCTCCTGCCTTGCTTTCACACCCTTTTTTTCCTGCTTTGCCCTGACTACAGAGAGCAATTTGGAGCAGAATTCCTTTTTGCCTCGATTTTACCCGGAGAGGACTCAAAGGTGGATGCCAGTCCTGGATGTCTGAGCTCAGACTGGGGGGTGTTGTGTTTTCTGTGAGCAAAATTAAGACACATTTCCTTTTCTTTTGCAACATAAGACGGCTTCAAATGCTGCTTAGATCCCAGTCCTCATAACCCAAGTCAACTGGTCTTTTCTTTCTTTTCTTTACGAAGTGATAATTATGACAATATGCAGCATTGTGTCTCTGTGACTTTCATATCCAACTTCAGTGTTTCTGATGTAGCTTCAGACTCATTCTTTCTCCCATCCACCCAAGAAGCAAAGGCAAAGATAATTTAGAAATCTTTAGGGCTGTTTACTTTTGGAATGTTCATGGGAAAACGGCTTTGAAATGAAAATACATTTTAACAAGAATGTTATTGTTTAGTTCTGTTCTGCTAAACACTCAGAGTTTGTGTCTTTATTTATGGATTTGATTGGCAATTTAGGAAACCACCATTGGTTATTTGAAGAGGGTGTTTATTTAGTGTTACAGTTGTGGGTCAGTTCCCCTCAAAGGAAACTTCAAGCATATAGAATGGCAAACTTGACAAATCATGTCAACACTTGGAATTGGACACTGCTTTCCATTAACTCTTGGGTAAACTAAATATATCTGCCAGGGACATTTTTTGTTAAGTGGTTATCATCATTGTGCTCTACCAAGGAATCTTGACAGTGGCATTTTCAGCTTTAAGAAACCCACAAAATTAAGGTAGAATAGAGATGGAAGAAATGAAGTAATTTGCAGGGCAGAAGAAGCAAGGCTGGGTTTGAAAAGGTCTTTGCCCATGTAAATCCGAAGGCAGCGAGAGCAGGGAGGGTAAGTCTGTCCTGGACTTGACTTCAGAAGGATTAAAGGACAGTTTCACCTGGTTTGCTGTAATCAGCCAGAATCTGGCATGCACAGCACTTACATACTTCTGCAAAATCTGCTGCCTGACTCCATTTAGCTTTCAAAAGCTGTCCTTAGCCCGTGTGCCCGGCCTCACCCTGCCATTGCATCACCTCTGACTCCTCCGCTGGTGCTGGGGTGGAAAGGGATGGCTGAGTTTTGTAGTCAGTGTGTGTTGTGCTCTGAGAATGCTCCTGAATGCCTCTCTGGGAACAGAGGGAAGAAAACACTCAATTTCTGACCCCTGCATGTGGGTTTCACACCTGTGGTGCAAAAAAGGTGCTGAACCCTGCAAGAGACATTGTGCACCCACCCTGGCAGGACACTCAAGACACCTGGACAACCCAGAGGACAGCAAGGCCCCTGAGGACTCCAGGAGCTTTCAGGGCTAAGCAGCAGCTGAGATTGAAATGTAATTTTGGTTCACTGCTCATGTTTGTCTTGGACAAGCTGAAGAGTCCCCGACACTGCTCTGAGAACATCTCTGGCCGACGCAGCAGGGCTGAAAACCCATCTGCAGGTACCAGCACCAAATGCATTCTCTAGATTTGGTGGTCATTATGTCAGCAGGAAAAGGCTGGCAAGGCTCTCAAAACTGATAGGAAGTGTCTGAGTTTACTCAGTCGAGGGAGTCACTCCTGAATACAAGTGAGCTCTGAACCAAGCCCCGAGTGATCTGACAGAACACCACTGATCTCCAAAGTGAACAGGCTTTGTTCAACTCAAAAGCTACAAAGCACTGTATGATACAATATTTTGACCATCACAATTCCTCTCCCCCCACACTTAACCTTGGGAGAACTTCTGGGAGCTTTGGACATTTTGTTGGAGAGGTTACTAATCTGAGGATCTGACACACCATCTCCAAATTAATCCCAGTTTATCTGGAATCTCAGCTGGAGGTTTCCCAAGAGTGTCTCTGGGATCTCTGTGGTTTTCAGCTCCATCAGACTCAGATAATCTTTCAAACTGTTTTTTACAGCATTTAGGTACTTTCCACATCTGGCCCTGAAGCTGGAAGTGTGTGAGGCTCAGCTCCAGTAAAACATAAACTGAACTTTTATGAACCTCGTAAACAAAGAATAAAATAAAACATAAAGTCTCTGTTGGTTTGCAGATTGGCCTGGTGCTTCTATTTATTTACTCATTACCCTTGCATTAAAACAACAAAAATTATTTTAAGTTCAGTAACTTCCTGACAAACATGGAAAACCAAATCATTGGTTTGGTTTTGAAGCAGCCACTTATTTCTTAACATCCATCACAGGCCATTGCAGACATTTTCCGTGTCACTTAGTCAGGCCCTCTTCCTGTATTTTTCAAAAACTGGTTTTATTCTGCCTTTGGCAGGGTTCTTGTAAGGGATTAGAATTATAATTCAGGCAAACTCTCTGTTGGAGATGGATCTTTAGGTCCTCACAGTGGTTTCCAGACCGCTGGGAATATCCATCAGATTTGTAAGTGGAACACACATACCTTGGCAAGCTGCTCTTCCCTCACCCATCAGGAAGGACACGTGAACAACTGTCCATAAAAAAATATTTTAAGCCTTTCTACCACAGAGTCTCTGCAATTCAGCAAATCCTGTACTTTTGCCTCCTAAAATCTCTCTCTGCCAGCACAACTGTTGTTTCCAGGTGCTGAGGTTTCCTACAGCTCTCTCAATACCCATTGCTCCTGGAAGCCCTGAATGTCCCAGCACTTCCAGCTGCCAAGAACCAACACACAGAGCTAAAACTCCCCAGTTTTTAAATGTACAGTTCTGCTGTTGACCCCTCAATGGGTTTTGGAGCCCAGAAAGTTTTGTCATTTTTGCCTAAACTCTCTGTCCTCTTATAACTCACCTTTCAAAGTCTGACCCTTACACAAACAACTGCTGGTACGGAGTTTTCATTCATTCATGTTCGGTTTTGCACGGAAATCCACTCTACCTCTCTACAAATAATTCATTTTTCCTTCTCTGTCACACAAAGGAGAGCACAAACCTGCAAGGCAACAGCCCTGCACTTCCCAAATTTTCTTCCCACAGACAGGCCCAGAAGGGACCTCAAGCAGCAGCAGTTTGTCTCCACTCTCAGCACGAGGACACGCACGTTCATCGTGGATTTGCAGGAATCTGGGAGCTCCATGCCCTGGCGAACATCCCCAGCTGCCTCTTGGAGTTCAGCTGGAAGTCCCAGCGCTTTCTAAGGATGAAGTGCAATTTAAAATATCTAGTGCTTTTCACAGGGATGTAAAGATACCTATCATGCAAATTTTAAAAAGTCCCAAAAGGAATTGCCTGAAGTAGTTAGAGAAGCTGATGAAGTGTAATAACCACGGAGATTTTTCCTTGCTCCCCAGTGGTTGCCTGAGTGCACTCCTCACAGTGCCAGGGATTTCAGCAAGGACAGGATTGCACTGGAAAGCACCTGCTCTGCTGCTGGGAACAGAGACTTGGTGTGCCCGAAAGGAGAAGGCAGTCCCAAGAGTGCCACAGCACGCCTGTGCCCAGGGAGCTGGGTACTGCTCAGTTTTGTAGCCAAGGCCTTAGGGATCCATCTCAAAATCTTCCTCGATATTTAAAGCAGCAGCAAATTAGCTCAGAAATGTTGGTACGACGAGCTCTAACACAGCAGAATGTTTCTCACAGGTTATAAAGAGCAGGAACATTCTGCAAATAGACTAATCTTAGCTCATACAAGGCTAATTTCAGCATAAAAACTGGGGGGCACCAAACCCTGTCACCACTAAATTCCATTTTGATTCAAAATGACATCTCCTAAAGAAAGATCGCAACGGACCATAACAAACACAAGACAGTAAAATAAATAATGCTATTTCTAGGAAGGAATTTATAGTCCTGAAGTCACTTGAGAACAGAAAGAAGGTCAGGAAGAAGGATCACATTATAAACCAAAAGCTATTCTGATCTAATGAATGGCAAGGAGACATTTTGGCCACCTCCTAGGGAGCACTGATTATGGCCACTCAGCAACCTCTCTAGGTGGTGGTTAAAACATCTTGTTTCTATTCATTAGTTCAGCGGTGTATTCATTCCACAACAGGGTTCAAGAATCCCTCCCTCCTCCCCTGCAGCACTCCTGGTTTGCAAATGTCATCCACAAGCCGAAAAAAAAACCAACAAAACAAATAACAAATCCAGATTTGTACTTCAACACACCTAAATCTTCATTTTTGTGCTTTTTTCTTGCACTCCCTCCACTCTTCAAATATTGCAGTGAAGCCTCTGTGTCTGAGAGGAGAGAGGTGATGCTGGCAAAGGTGGGTTAGAGCCTGGCAGCGCAAATGCAGGAGTGGGGCAGGAATGTGAGCGAGGAGTGGAGGCACTCTGCTGCTTCTCGGCCCTGCTCTGACACTGCTCAGGGCCTGGACACGGGGCACCAGAGAGGACAAACCAGCCCAGGCTGCTGCAGGATCAGGGGGCTGAGAGGCTCTGCAGCCCTGGGTGCTGAGTTCTGTGCCTGTTGGAGCCAATGCAAGTGCAGAGCAGTGAGTGTGTGACGCACATCCCTGCCAACGCTGTCCTGTGGTACAAAACCCACCCCGACCCGCTGCTCTGCCCTCCCTGCCTCCATCTCCTGCCACATCTCACGGATTCACCCAGTGCATCCTAACAGCACCCTGGGGAAGGTGTTGCTCCTGTTCCCATCTCTTTTCTTGGAAGAAAACCTCCCTGCCTTCATGGCTATAAATCTTTTGTTTTCCAGCCCCGAAGAGTCCTGGCTAGTCCCTGCTCAGTAGCTCTTGCACTAACATTTGTTATTTAGCTTAAAAATACTCTCTCCCCTTTTATCTTCCTCAGTCAAACCCAGAGAGACCAAACCCACCTCCCTTTCACATTCATATTGCCAAGACAAACACACCAAGCTCGCTCCTGCAAATAAAGGTTTCTGCATCCTGTGAATAGCTCTGATCCAGTTTGAATTAATCTCCCCTAAATCTGGGCCGTCAGAAAGTTGCACAGCATTCACAGCTGACACCGATAGTGACAACCTCCACCTCTCCATCATGAATACCCCAGGACCCAGGGCTCAGCCTCTGCTGCTCCACTCCCAGCACCGGCTCCAGGATTTCCCCGGGAAGAATGCAGACAGGCGCCAGGCAGCAGGGCACTGCCGAAAAATTCCCCAGCCCCTCAGCTGAACCTTTAGACATGTTAAACAAGGCCTTTGAAAATCTGCCCTGCATGGAATTATCTCCAATTTCACAGAGATTTGGGGAGCAGTATTGTTGCACCTTGTTCCAGTCAAGCTGGAGTGTGCTGGCCGCTCTGATGGCTGCTGGTGTAGATTTAGTGCAAACACAGGCAGATGCTGCTTTTCTGATAAAAACTATGTTTTAAACAGCATGTATAACACCTCAACTGGTTGCCAACAGAAAGCAAGTTATAAAATCCACATGCCTGAGACATATTACCGTTTAAAAAAATATTTTTCCATGCCTGAAACCAGAAGATTTCTCTTAAACCAGCGGAAAGAAAAAAATCGGCCTCTTTGAGACCATCACAACCACATTTCCACAAGGTCAAGAGACACTTCTGTCTGCAGTACCACCTGCCTGTCATGACAAATAATTTTTGTTCTGATTTGTGAAGTTTGCTGCCACGGGAATAAGCCCATTTGCTCCTTAATGTGTGTAAGATGTGCAGCATGACACAGAATTGGCAACACACAGCCACGGCCCGGGAGCTTCTACATCTGTCCTCAATATTTCCCTCCTCGGAGACGTCAGCTTTCCAAGTGCAGGGTTACCAACAGGACTGATCCCTGATCAAGGTGTTACCTTGAGGTCCAGGCACTAAAGAAACCTTAGCACTTACACCAAGGATTTCTCCCCAGCAGAGACCACGTTTGTCGCTGAGAAAAGTGCAATCAGTGCTGTTGCTTATAAAACAGATGTCCCAAAGCCATTGAATATTGTAAAATCTTGGTATCTCACACGTCTGTGTAGCCATGCAGAACCCTCATATCAACACTGATGGACCTAACGAGTAATGTGGGCCAGAGTACTTTTGCAAAGCAAATATTTCTAGAATGAGGCCATGAAGTTGTGTGTGATGGAGGCTGCACAGTTCTGCATTTGGGGATGTGCACCCAGCTGGGAGCACCAGAGCAGCCCTGAGGAAGGTGCATCAGGATGAGATTTTGGTGAGTCCACAGTGCCAGCTCAAACTCCTCTGCTTATGTTACTCAGTGCTAAAACTTCCCATAGAGACACTGCTAGTCCAGGGCTGAATGTGAAAATGCCAAAATTAGTGTGTGAAATCGCTGTGTGTAAAACTATTAAAAAAACCCCAAACCACAAGAAAAGTGATTGCTATGATTTTATAACCATTAAATATATGTGAGCAATATTAAAAGATTGTATAGTCACTCTCATGGCTGCGCAGGTGTTTGTGGTGGGTTTTCAGATATATTACCACTATTTATTTATTTTTTTCTCTATATTACAGCTACAGAGAAGAAATAAGAAATGCCCCAGCTGCTCTCTGCCTTACAGCATCCCTCCTGCACGTGGAGATCTGGCTGGTGTCTCACTGGATGCAACGATGCCCAGCAAGACCCCAGCCTCAGAAATCACTGAGATTCATCCAGGATCATGTACAAAGGTCCATCTGTTCCCATCTTAAGCAATGTTACCTCGGGGATGTTGGAAAAGAAAGCTTTGGGAAACCTGAGCAGAAATATTCCAAGTATTGCATCTGCTTGTGTAACCTGGCAAAATTTTCCAAATGTAAATCCCCTTAACAAGGATCTCAAACCTTTTTTGAGGTTTGGGAACTGTCTGTTTTTTCCACTGTTCCCTGAAGATCAGGAACATATTCACATGGGTGAAGCAATCCTAGATGTCCTGATCCACCAAAATACAGGGCTCAGCATGCTGGTTTTTGGACTGTGGCTTTCCCTCAGGTGGGTTTGTACAGAGAGGTGCAGCAGCGTCAGACTCGTCCCCACTGAGTTACCTGTCCTACCCTCACGTCCAGCACTGGGGTCTTCTAGGACTGACAGAGAAATAGGTGACTGGGACAGAATGCAGGAGATGCTGGATAAACCTTGCTGAGTCTCTCCCATTCACTGATATCCCGACTGTTGCCATCCCAAATCCTTTCATTCTTCCCAAAAACTGAGTCCCGAGAGCGGGATTTTCACCGCAGCAGAACGCTTGAGGTTGTGCATTAAAAGGATTTGTGTGATTTTATCAAACCAATGATATTTTGGACACATGTGCACTGATTTTCTATTCATGCCAGCCTGATCCCACAGTGCCCATGCCTCCCTGCAGACAGCACGAGCCATCCCGTCTGAACACACCACCGCTCGCTCACGTTCTCTTCCTCTCCCTCCCCCAGACATTCTTTGACATGATTAGTGGCTAAATCAGATTCTTTAATTGAAAGAAATATAACTGAACTTTCTTCTGTTGGGAATGTGCCAGAGGCCACATCATAAGCAATGTCAAAGAATATTGGAAATGATCTGGACCTCTGACATTTGTGTTTAGCGATTCAGCATGCCCCAGGTGGTTTGTTTGGGATTGGAATTTGTCACTGCTCTGAGGAGATAGTCTTTGGTGGTTGGGGCTTAAGGATTGCTGCAAAGAGATATAAGAAGATATGTTTAAACAAGTCACTGGAATGCTCTGCTTTAATCTCCTACAACGTTTTGCACAGCCGTGTCCAGGAGGATTTCTCCGTGAGAGACGTCCAGCATTGTCTTATTCTCTCTAAGATGGCAGCAATTTAAAAAACACCCATGTTTTTAGAGCACCTTGCAGCTCAGATAGGAATTATTGAAATGTAACCATTTCATTTACTGTTCATTCCTTTGTTTTTTCCATCCCGTCTTCCAAACACCAGAACAACAGGCAGGTATTCATTGAACCATCTTCCACAACTGTGCAGAACCTAAATCGTACATGGGATCCCACAAGTGGGCCTCACGTTACACTTTTCACGTGAGATTTGCATCTTCCAGTGTTTTTGTCTTCTCAAAGAATCACTGGGCTGGAATGAGTCTCCAGAGGTCACCTAATCCGTGCCCGTGCCCTGAGGATCCTCGTGTACAGTACAGCTTTCTGGAACCTTCTGAACTCTGAAAAGTTTGAAGTGTAGACCTGCCTTGTTACATTTTCACTTCATTTACTTCTCTAATGTTTTCAAATTTCTCAGAAACATCCAGTTCACACTCCTCAGGGTTGGCAAATGGCTCAGCCCTGACTCTCCTATGTACATCCCCTGCCCGGAGACCCAACACTTGAGGATTTGTTGGTCACTGGAGATTTAAACCATGGTGTTTGTTACACTGAGGACTACTGTAAAGCCAAGCACTTCGATTACAAAAATATTCAATTCTTCCTGTGTTCCATGAAACTCACTTCCCAAATCCATGCACACTTTGGACACAAAATGTGTTTCCCAAGAGCCAAAGCCTTGAGAGCAGCAGTTCTCTCTTGTGCTCCTGTCTTTTGGGGCCTCTACTGTCGGCTTCAAAGGAATCATTGTTAATTGTTCAGACTGATTTCCAGCTATGTTTGATTTATTGCTGTATGATTTATTGAGCTGCTGCTCTCCTTGTGCCTCTCAGGTGCTGGCTGACAGGCAGGGAGCTGCCCCACGCTTGCACTCGCCACTCCCCTGGAGAAAGGGAGATGCTCCGTGGATACAAAGGGGCTTTTTCTGCACAGCAGCTGGAGACCACCGACTGCCTGGTAGGGGAAACCCTCTGACACCTCCTCATTCCCTCCAACAGCCTAAAGAGGGATCTTCCCCAGACAAATCTTTGAAATGGAAATGCGAATACATACGGTGGAAGACGCAGCTGCAAACCCTCACCCTGTGCACGCACACTGAGAACTCAGAAAAAAAAAAAGGATGAAATATTTTTAAAGTTTTGCTTAAGTATTTGCAGTGTTAACTTTCGTAGCTGCATATTCATTTGTAAAATGAGGCAGCAGGTGAAAGCACGTCCCAGGCAGGAGGTTCACAGCTCCCCTCACACCAGGCAGGTCTCACTCCGTGGTTGCAACATCACGGAATGCTGAATTTGCCACCTCTGTGCAAATCCCGGCTGTACTGAGCACATGCCAGCTTGGAGCTTTGTCACCTTCCACAAGTACCCCCTATTCTGTAAATCCTTAGGAATGTCACTGGATAAACGTTTTGCATTCGAATCTTGTGGGGTTGTAGCTTGTTACAGCTGGGATTGTTCTGCCTTGTGAATGCACTCTGCTCTGATTGGCAGCAGCCACTTAAACTGCCCTAAAATCATGATAGGAATAATTGGAAATACATATTTTGAGGAGTCTTTTATGACCACTTTAATTACTTTGCATTTACATAATCTGCTTTTGTATAAATCTATGTTTTTCTCTCTTCTTTTTTCTCCTCACACAACCAAACCACTTGTGACTGAAATACAAAACAGAGCTATGATGATTTTTCTTGCAGGCAACATCCCATAAAGTTTTAAAGACAGATTTAAAGTTGCAGATTTAAATGCTGCAGATTACTCATGTAGCTGACACCCTTCACTTTCTACCAAACAAGTCTTTATTGAAGTACAAACAGGGGCAAACAAGAACACATTTTTTTCTGTCCTAATCAGATGGAGAGGAGATGGTGTAGAAATGAGCTCTTCTAGGAAAACATGTGCAGAGAGGAATTTGTTGCACAAGAACAAAGAGAGATTGTGGGAAGAGGGTAGGAGACCATGCTGCAAAGTCAATGCAAGACAGAGAGCAGGCCCCAGAAAAGGGGGTTACCCCTCTTTACATCCCCTGCACTAATGGAATTATGCACATCTGGTGTGGGGAGCCATGGCAAACCCAGCTGGGAACCATCCTCGTCATGATCCTGGAATAACTGGGGACATCATGGTAATGGATGAGCCCACACTGGAAATTAGGAGTGAGGAATGAAGAACCTGCCTGGGTAAGTTTAGAACAAACCCTTGGTAGGGGCAAGCTGTGAATTTCAAGTCTGGAGCAGTGGCGTTTGGGGGCTCCAGAGTGGGAAGCTGAGGTAGTCAGGAACAGGGCCCTGGAAATGCTTCAGTCTTGCAGTGCCCCACAGTACCCCAGCCTCCCTCTGTTAGCTTTAGACTCCTTTGTTGTCTCGTCTTATTACCCCTTAATTCTGGAAATACCTAAAGATGAATGTCTGCGATCGCAAGCAATAAATGCAAATAAAAGCACACAGCTGCCCTGAGCCTCGGCTGCTCCTGAGTGCGCTCTGGCCCTTCCCAGGGATGGCTCCACACGCCGAGATGCCAGTCCCTTAAAACCACAATGTCCCCAGGACCCCAGACCTCGCTCTCTGCCCTTGTCCGCTGCTGTACTCCTCACGCAGCAGACGCGGCCGTACGGTGTGAGCCTCGCAGCGCCGAGCGCGGAGGACGGCCGGGTGACAAGGATAGCTGTGGACAGGGGCAGTGCCTGTGCCCAAGGGACGTCTCCATTTAAAAGATAAAAATGTACAGCTTATGCTTGAGATCACCACAGCGGCATCTGGTAACAGGCAGAGCCGTGTTGCTGTTTGTAGGTTTGGGGTTGGGGTTTTTTTTTTAGCCCTCATTGCTTGTTTTGGTGATTAACAAATGTGGGTTGGGCACAAATGTATCCAGGTGGGGATGGCAGCATGGGCTGGTTCACAAAATAACAGCTGGGCTGGAGCTTCTGCCAAAATTCACGTTATTTTTAAGAAAAGGAAAGCATTTTACAATTCTCCTTCAGCCCAGATTGAAATACCTCTGACAACATATACAGCTGTTGGAATTCTCACCCAAACTCATTAGTTTAAATGGAAAATTGATTGTGGACTTGGAAGCAGGAGTGACAGTGTGGCAGTGAAAGCTATCCCAGGGCTGACCACAGTGAGAGAGGGGACATGTCCCACAGCACAGCCCCAACAACCCCCAGCTCCGTTCTCCAGTCCCAGCAAGGAGCTGGACACCTCCAGGGACCTCTAAGCACTCAGGCCATGGCTTTTCTCCCACCTCTTGAAGTAGTCTCGGGCTGCGCTTGGACGCCTTGAGAGGAAAATTTACAGGGAGTGCTCAGTGATTCTCCTCTGTTTCGTGCAAAATGTTGGCTCTATCATATCATATGTTTCTTCACAGAAGCCTCTGTGGGCAGCAAGTGGATTTGTTCATCCCTTAATGTGATCACGAAGTTGGAATTAGACTTGGAACAAGCGAGGAGCAAACTCCACTGTGTTTATCCCGGCAGCCCTGCCAGGCAGCATCTGATTAGGAACACCTCAAAAAGGTGTCAAATCCCTGTCATGTTCCAGCCCCAGGTGGTGTTCAGGGAAGAAGCAGTCTGGACAACCTGTTTGGGCCACTTCAGCCTGGTTTTCCTTTCTTTTGCTCTTTTGTAACAAAAATAGGATCGGTTGGGAGCACGTTCATTTTGCATGTGTCCACACACAACACACAGATCAGTAACACAGATTTGGGTGCAGCATAAAGCTGCCCAAAGTAAAGAAACTCTTGTGCTATCTCTCATGATTATTCTTCTGAAGTTACTTATTTATCAAACTATTTAGGAATAAATGCTGCTGCAGATGCCTATTAAAAACAGGGTGCAAAAGAACCCTGCTGGACCAAATCATGTCTGTTGAAGTGTGAAATGCTCTTCTGTGAAGAGGAAGAATCAGACCTGGCCTTGCCATAAGTAAATATGTGAAAGACACCAGTAATGCAGCTTTCATTGTGTGCTGCCTCAGCAGCAGAGGAAACGCAGCCTGTCAAATAACCAGATAAAAGTCAAGCCTCAGCTTCACTCGCAGGCACCACATCTGCCAGTTCTGAGCCTTGGGAATACTAGAAATCTATCTGTGCAGCTCCAAGCAGACAGCAGGGAAGCACCTAGCATTTGTCTTCGCTTCTGCCTTGGGAACAGGAGATTCTGTTTGCCACAAAGCTGCATTTTGTTTCAAAATCACCTGACAAACAGGATTGTCGCTCTATGGTATCACAGTGGGATGCAAAAGCGAGATCTTCAAAGCACAGCTTAAATAACTTTAGTCTTAAAAGAGGAGTGGAGGGAAACTACTATGAGAATTTTGCTATGCATGAAGTGTTTCTGAAAAACAGTGCTCATCATTAACATGGCCTATCCACAGCTCTTGGCTTTCCACCCTTCCAGGGAGGGCACACTTTTCTCAGATTGCTGGTACAAACTTTTTGGAAAATGGCATTTGTTGCTCTGAATGCTTTGTTAAGCTATTGTAACTAGAGGGGCAAGAGGAATTTTTCCCTTTGTTTGCAATGCTTCCACAACCCTAAAGAAGCATTGTCTATAGCACTGCCTGTATTGCCACGTCTTGTTCCCACCCACTTCCATGGCAGAAGATCCTTGGGCTCGGAGTAGGATCTCCAGCAGCCAAGAAACTTGAAACTTCATGTAAAATGAGAGCCACAAATCACGCCCAAGCTCAAACACATCTCAGGGAGTATATGCTGCCGAGCTCCTCTGTTTCTGTGCAGACAATAGATACCCTTTTCTGAGTTATGGCCATGGGGCCTGATCCTGCAAGGTGCTGAAAGCCACCAAAAGGCTGAGGGGGCTGAGCACTCTCAGGGGTCTTGGCTCTTCGTGCTGCTCAGTCCCAGAAAGAGAATAGGAATGGACAAATTTAACTCTGCCTTTAGGAGTTTTATCTCGCCTCCTCCACTCCCTGACCCCCCTGAAAGGCATCTCACCGGGCTGGCCGTTTCTCAAGATCTTGTTTTAATTATTTAAGTTGAACTAGAGGACTTCTTGTCATTCCTTTTTGTGGAACACTCTGTACTTGGGGGGCCTCAGCTGGATATCCTGGGTTATGCAACCAATGGTTAAAGCTATTGTTTTCAGAAAGAAATTGCATGAATCTCATTAAATGCACTCTGATCAGGGGAGGCGGGATGCGTCTTTAAAACTGCATTTGGATCCAATCCTATTGTCCCAGATAGGACTGCCTGCCCTCTTTTCTGATTTAGTCTTAAAGAAACTATTGTGTAGCCTTAATTAATTTCATATTGGATCATATTATCGCACTGCAACTGGCATTTGCTTGGAGATGCCTTCAGCTGGTCAAGAATTGCTTCAAACCAGGAGAGGGCAGCAATTTCCCTGACAAACCGAAAGTGCAGCACAATGGTTTATTTAAAACAGGTTTGACAAGGTATAAACAATCCAAAGGGCACAAGACTCACTGCAGTGTGAGCTAGAAATGGCAAAAAAAACCCCAAACCACACATGCAAGAAAAAGGTTTGTCATTCATTACCCAGCTATTCAAGCCACAGGTGTATAAATACTTCAGGCTTTATTGGCCTCTTGACTTAGATAGTGCTGAGCATTTGTTGTCAGCCTTAGACACTGTGTAGCCGCTGCGATGGACTGCAGCCCACGCTCGTGGAGGAGCAGAACCAGCGTGTCCCTTCTCCTCCTCACCAACCCCCACGATTTATGTGCATAAGCAGAATTGGTACTGGAAGTTCTTGTTCTTCAACACATCAAAGTGGACCGAAAACTGGCCTTCAGTCAGGAGCCATCCTCCAAGCCAAACTCATTCCTGACGCAATTTTATTTCATTTTTGCCTGCTGCGAAACACTGGCAGAAAGGGTTGATGCCAATAAAAGATCCTGCCCTTGCTCCTAATCTGTCTCAGTAACATTCACCCTCTCCTTTCACGGACACAAGCCATTAACTGTCTCTGCTCTGAGCAGATTGGTACAGAAAACAAGCAGGATATTCCAAAAATTTCCTCACGAGCACATTGATTTCCCATTGCTCAATAAGGAAAGAAAACCAAGTTACCCCCACTCGGTGTGGCAGGTGAGGCCCAGCTGGTGACAGCAGGCCAGGGCACACAGGTGACATCGTCCTTGGCTGTGCAGAGCCAGGCCTGACAGCCTGTGGGTCCCATCCAGGCTTCTCCATCCCCAGATCCCTCCCCAGAGGCACTGCAGGACAGGGGGAGACCCCTCACCTCCTTCCAAGAATTCATTTCTGTGAGAGGTCTGAAATAAAAGGGATCAGGTGCGTGATGGCCACAATGCACTGTAAGGCTGGAACAGCTACGAGGTGGGGGAGAACGTTTTGGTTTTTCTCCTCAAAAATCGGTTTTCCTGTTTTTCTTTTGGTTTGTTTCGTTATGCCCAATTTTGCCCTCCAAGGAGCTGTTCAAAGATTCCATTTTCTGCAAAGAGCAGACAGCGAGTCCTTTATCCGGGAAAAAGCAAAACCAAGCCTGGGGACACTTGGACTAAAGCAGAAACATGCTGGAGTTGTCTTTGGAGACAAGAGGGATTTGGGGAATCCTGGCAACTCTTTCTCACCGTTTTCCCTTCCAAAAACCAAATGAAAGGCAACTGCCAGAGCTGAACAGGCTGAGTGCTGCTAATCCAACATTTCCAGAGAGGCCAAGAAGTCTCCAGGGTTTGTTACTGAAAGGTGAGGCAGCCACAGTTCAGCACACAGGTGGGGAGGCAGATCCTTCTCTGGTGTAAAGTGCTGATAAAATCCATCTCCTGATGCCAGTGACAATATTTAATGCATTTTTTTTTAAATACTCTAAAGGTTTAGACACTGATTTTCCATGTGCAAAAACAGAAATGAAAAAAGGAGTGATAAATTCAAATAAGTCCAGGAAAAAATTAAAAATATCTCGGTATTATGGAAAGAGATTAATACACCATAATTAGGAATTCACTATCTCTTTCAGAGAATGACCCATCAAACCATTTTTAATGGTTTATTTTCTTTCATGGAGTTTAGAAAATAGTTTGAGAAACTGTCTGGGTGTATCTTGCATCTCTACTATTTCGTATCAGTCATTTACAACATACTCTAGGAATGCTAATTGCTCATTAGAAACTGAAATTTTACAGAAGAATCTCAGAAAATTTAAATATAGAAGAAAAAGATTGAGTCCAGAACATGAAATGTACGTTTTCCTCATGTTTATAAACAATACTCTAAATAATGGAAAATCCTTATAACCTGGAAATAGTGGAATCACAACTCAGACAAATTGGCATTGCTATTCATAATACTTTTCACCATTATTTTTGTTTTTTAAATGCCACCTTTAGTCACTCTTTCTCCCGTCATAACATTGCCCTGTCATCACTTTCTTTCCCTTCCTCCAGGCAAATGTAGATGTAGGAAACACGGGGAAAATTTTGTGCTGTGAAACAGCTGGGTAGTTTTCAAGGTGGCTTTTTTTTTAACAGCATCTTTTATCTCCTGATCATTTGTTCTACCTTTGACCTTTGTGATATCCTTTCCTATATTTTTACTTCAGATGAATATTTTAAAAATTGAAGTTAAAAGAAAATTCTTAAGGGTGTGTATTAGCAGTTAAGAATACAACTGAGGTTATTTCCTTGCAAATTTCTAATAAAATAATTGACCAAATTTCCATTATATTTTTCATGCAGTTCAGTCACGAGAACAGCTGAAATGCTGCACATTTTAACCTCACGTTAAGATCCAGCATTTGATAATAGACTGGAGGAAAAACCCCTGTAATTACTTAATTCATATTTTTTGTCATCTGCGAGAGTAAAAAGTAACTTTCAGACAGATGCTTAAGGAGAATCTGGGATGCCGGAATACTGTAATTTGGTAATTCTGGTACTTCTCCCATCTGTGAGAGCCTTCAAAGGAAAGCAAGTTAACATTTCACCCGGGGAACAATAGGGACAGAGCCGGCTCGAGGTGACAGCCAAAGTTTGATTATTTGGAGCTTTTACGATGCCTGTAACAACAAGCCGAGCAGCACGAGGATGGTGTTTATCAGCTGAAATCAGCTGCAAAGGTAGCAGGAGAGAGAGGAGAAGCGAGGCTGCTCGCTCTGCTCTGACGTGCGCCCGGAGGGGCTTCCCCGGAACGGGACGGGGTTTCTAGAACCGCTCCTAGAGTCGGGTCTGTGCTTAGAGCCACCCCACAGCCTCTGCGGAAATCGACGCGATTGAAAAGACAAAGCCAAAACAGAACAAAAACCTCATAAAATCTTTTTGCCAGGAGCTCGCATAGCGGCATCACGGATCGGGAAGCATTTCAGATGTTTTTAGCTGTTACTACGGGCGGGCAAATTAGTGGTTACACAGAAAAAAAAAAAAAAAAATCCTGTCCCGTTTTCTTCTGGACTGGAAGCCGAGCGGCAGGTTTGTAAGAAGTCCGGTGAGGTGGCATTTTCCGGGCGGCGCTGGGCTCAGTGTCCCCTGTGCCCGGGGGTCCGCGGGGTCCGGCTGCCGCCCGTCCGTGCCCGGGGCAGCGCAGCGATCGCGCTCCGTCGTCATTAACCACGGCAGTCACTTCGCGCCGGCTCAGACACACGAGGCAGGGCAGCAGGGACGCTGCGGTGCTGTTTGCCCTGCGGGAAGAGGCGAGGAGCCTGCCAGGTAGCGGCGAGGGAGCGCCGGCTGCCCGCGGGGGCCGAGCCGCCACCCCGGGCTGCGCATCCCCGGCCAGGCGGCAGCGGGACCTGTCCCCTCGGGGAGCTGCCTGACCCCGCCGCGGTTCGGGCCACAGGGTTTTTCACCTCGTGAAAGGCCCGCTGCCCTCGGGGCCGCTGAACCCCGCGGGACCGGGTCCGGAGCGGGGAGGAGGAATCAGCGCTCGGGCAGCTCCGGGGCTGGGAGGCTCCGGGGATGCAGAAGAGGTTAGGCTGCAGCACAGTCTGGGTGAGAAGAGGAAGGACCTTGGCCTCAGAGCAAGTGCCTGGGGCTCAGCCCGTGAGCCCCTTTCACACTGTTTTTGCACCTATCAAATTTACAGCACTTTTGGCTGCAAAATTTGTTTGCAGAGATTGGCTTCTTTCCGAAGCAATGCTCACTTCGACACCGTGCTCACAGGTTGCCAAATAATCCTTACGAATTTTGTAGGTATAAAAAAAAGAGCATCAACAAAGCCCCCAACCCTCCAGCCCCAAAGCAGCACAGAAATCCGGGCTGTGCAGTTGCTGTAAAACTTTCCTCCTCCCCCTCTGCTTGCTCTGAAAAGAAGGGGAGAGAACCTACGTGGTGACATGAAACACTTCAGAGAAAAGCAAACAAATATTGGCTTCTCTGGAGAATCACAAACGTAATGATACTATAATGCTAGCAGTTTATTTTTCACTGCCTCGGGCTGCTTGGCAGAACGTCACAGTAAAATCATCTAGGCATGAGAGATTAGCTGATGTCTATTTTGCTGTAAGGCTCCATGCTCTTCTCTTGAGGGACTTTTACACCTGCTGAGGAATGCTGCTTCCCAATCGCCACGGCACCAGCAGGGAACCCCACAGCCTTTGATCAGGTCGGAGCAGGCGTGATCCCCAGCCAGCTCCAGGGGTGCAGGTTGGCTGCAGGAACCAGCCGAGCACCAAACGGAGCTCCAGCTGCAAAGATCTTCATCTAAACCATCAGAGCAGCAAACCGAAACTCACGGCGGGGCAGCACACGCGGGCTTAAATCACATCGCACGCACGGGCTCATTGCGTCCTTGGGCTTGGGAAAATTTTGTGGTACAAATCTTGGGCTTGGCTGAAGACAGCGAAAATTCCCCCTCTGAGCTGGGGTTTCACTTCAGAGCAATTAAATGTTGCAGTTTGGGAAGTGAATGCTTTATGGAACAGGTGGATTTGCTGTCAGGATGATCACACGTCCTTGCACAGCCTTAAATAATTGTTCAAATACAGAACTTCTGTCCCCTGGTATGACCAGGCAGCACCAGCATCTCCTAAAAATGATTTTTTTTTTTTGCCTCTCCTTATCATGCAGGCAAATGTGAATTTAGAATTGGCGAAATGCATTAACACTGGGAGAACAAGGGAGACAAACAATCTCAATGGAGCTGTCAATCAGGGTTCCTGTCCCATCCCCCAGGGTTTTCCTTGACTTCAAAAGCAGTAGGACTGTCTGCATCTGAAGTTCCCTCCGTGCTTATTTTCAAGGCTAAGCACTAGAATTTTATTAGCCTATACTAAGAACTGTTTCTGTAAACTTTTCCCCAAAAGAACATTGAAACCATTTGCACCAGTTTAATTAGCTGGCTGCAGAAGAGCTTTTACAAATCTACACTAAATTAAAAATGAAAAAAAAAAAAAAAAGAAGAAGAAAACCCACTATAAAATTGACTCACTAAAATAGGTTTATTTTCCCCCAGGCAAACGAGCACTTGCACCCAGTTTGGTGGCATCATTTGCTTCTGCCACATTCTGGGATTTCAGTTTCCAAGGTCACTAACGCACCCTGGCATGGCAGCACAAAGCCCACAGCTGGCAGAGCCACATAGTTCAGTACTCACATGGAAATCTGGAAGGAATCATGCCCTGCAAAAAATAAACACTGTTTATATCAGCCATTATTTAACAACAGAAAAAACACATTTCTAAAAGTGTCCAAGACTCATCAGGTCCCTGTTGCAAGTGGTGTTCAGGACTTGATGGAATCCACCCCATGACTGAGCTAAACATCCTCTGAACAGCACACTAGAAGTAATATTTTTATAATATTTCTTTCACAGGTTTTAAGATATTTTTGCTCTTGATAGGAGCTTCCAGGTGCACGAAATATCTGTAACAAACACGCTTCTCAGCAATGTTAATTGGCACAAATCCCTGCCTGACACGTGGTCCATGTCGTGGTGGGGGAGCTGCTGTGCCACCCCACGGCCACGGCTGCCCCTGGCCCCAGCAGGCTGGAAACCATCCCAAACACAGCTTAGGCACCTGGAATTAATATTACAACACATCCTCATGTAAACTAGGCTTGCACGCAGAAATGGAGTGGAGAAGCCGCGGTTTTGTCCAGAGACGGAGTTGGAAGCACAGTTTTGTCGCAGCCCATCCGACTCCCAGGGCTGCCTGCTCCTCTGCCCTCTCATGGATTACTCGCACTCCCCGGATCCTGCTGCTTTCTTGACTTGTGATGCCTCTGGGGCATGAACAGTGCTTTGCTCTTGCTTCACACAGCACCCAGCACAGCGGTATAAATAACCAAAGTGAGTGAATCAGCGCCACAAACAGCCCTTGTCTCCAGGAATCTGCTGAATCAGCGAGGCTTCCCAGGGGAGGTGCGTTTTGTAAAGGCTCCAAAAAAATGTGGAAAGGCTGAATACGAGGATGCCCTCACAGATACTGCCACACAGATGTTTGGAGCTATGTTACACAAGGACTGATCTTGGGAAGAAATTTCCTCCTGCCCCAGTGGATTTTCAGGAAAATGGGCGCTCTGCCCACGCCCTCAGAGCAGGGTTTGTGCAGACCCTCAAAAGCTGCTCTGGGACCCACCCCGCAGAAATGTGGCTGGCACCAGCCCAGCTGCTTTTGCTCTGCCAGCCTGAGGCTGTACCCAGCTGGGAGATGCCTCGGCTGAGATGTAGGGAAACGTTTGAATTTACTCCTCTGCCCCCCAGCAAAGAGCCCTGTGCGGCCCCTCTGCCAGGGCTCCTGCCAGAGGTGGGCAAACCCACGGACAGGATTGGTGTCCACAGATACTGTCAAAGGAAATGGGAATTGAGACCCAAACTCTCCTTAGGAAATCTTCTCCGGGTCGTGTCCTACCTTGGTTCCAGGTCAAATGAAGAAAAAAAAAAAAAACAGTTAAAAGGAAATAAAAGGAAACGAGCAATTCCACTGAAATTGGCTCAAGTTTTCCTTGAGTATCTCCTTTCCTTGCTGTTCCTTATTTTACCTTGAACACAGACAAGCCTCTTCCCAAGGCCCAGCAGACAGTGCCACGAAAGTTTACTCTGCGGAAATCCGGGGCTGCCCTCCTGCAGCAGGTGCACACAGGGTTGGAGAAGCACTGCTGTGCTCCAGCCTGCTCTGGTGATCCAGGGAAACCGAGGATCGGGCCCTGGACAGCTTTATTCCTGCCAGAAGAGAGGGTTTTAACACAGGTTGTCCTGGGAAACTAACAGCATTCCTAATGTATGCAAAAAGAAAAAAAAAAAAGAAAAAAAGGAAAAAAAGAGGGAAAAAAAGCCTCGAGAGAGAACAGAGCTCAGCGACAAGCTGATTTGTCACTCCCTGAAATGCAGGAGTTCTTTAGGACAGGATTCTTAAGCCGTGGCTTGTAAAAAGCTGTTTGTTTTGTACTGACCTTCCCCTTTTATGTAACATGAGAGGCATGCTTCAGCGAGCCCTGAATGCAGCTAAACATATGTCGTCAGCTGTGCAGTGCTGCCCCTCCGATTAAAACGGATTTGGGGAGCATATGTGGGAATGGGCTCGCCACAGACACTCAGGGGAAATGAAGGAATACAGGGCAATTAGCAAGAGCAATCCCCAGACCTCTCCACTAAGCCTCGGTAGGAAGTACAAAGACTTATCTCGTGGGCATGGAAACAATTAAGGTCAACAAGTAATCGTGGAAAAGGAAACTTTAAAAACAAGGACATGGTAAATGACCTAGTAAACACTCCTTTTGCCTCCCTCACAGAGCTGGGACGCATTTCATCTGGGGTTCATATGCACAGTCTAGCTGCCTTTTGCCTCCCCAGCCCCCCTTACATAATGACTTCCCTTTGCAATTTCCTGGAGGAAGTTGCTGGAGCGATCTTTCAGTGATAAAAATAAGCCATAGTGATTCTTAATTTTCAGTCAAAGAATTCTCCTAATCTCCTAATTAAGGAGCGCATGGCAGCAGTGTCCCTTAGAAAGCATCAATGGGACAAGCAGCCTCTGCAGAAGAATGCAGTTACACTGGAGGAGAGAAGAGTCCTGTGGATCATTTGGCCACATGGATAATATCCTGTGTCTGATTCCTTCTCAGAGGTATGTGCAAAGGACTATTTTCGACGGGAGAGTTTCTTCACAATTATTTTCTTTTTATACAAATCATTAACGTTGGAGAGGAGACATTGTTGCATCCTTTCTCCCAATTTTAGAAGCATTAATTGAATACTGAAGCCTCAGCAGTAATTGGTGACCCAGGCTCTGTCACTCATTTTCTCACTTCCCTCTCGAGCGGGCGGGACAGAATTTCTGAGGTTTATGATGACACCAGGGAGCTCTCCAGGGTTTTGTGTATTTGTTTTTATCAGCCTTACTTAACAGATGGTATTTACGTGTCCTCTTCGCGAACACTCGAAAGGTGACCTGGAACAGCACTCGAGTGGCTGCTGCCAGCTTGGAACTCCTGACTTAATGCAGATCATGTCAGTCTAAAACATGGTTCTCCACCTAGTCAGCTGCAATTTGATGTGGGAGCCCCTCAGCATGGACAGGGAAGGGAAGGGAGAGGTTTCTGGTGTGTGCAGGCCACCAGCGGCCCCCAAAATGAGGCACGTGTAGTGACGCACAGAACCTCTGTTTGAGTTCAAGCACAGGTAACACCAGATCCTGTGTCTATAGCAAAGCAAACACCGATTTCTCAGTTTCTTGTCCGTATTTATCCTCTGGCCAGACCAAGAGGGTGGTTTGTATCTTTGCAGCTCAAGGACAAGTACAATTCACGACTGAGATGGACCCTGGGTCTCAGTCCCACAACAAGCCATGCTAATTTGTGCCTTTCTTCCTTTCATCATCACAATTTACCTCAACAGTTAATACGGCAGTTTGAGCTGCGAGGAAAATCCAGAAAAGATAATATTAAACAACTGTAATAGTTTTGCAACATGACACAAAAACCCCTTTGGCCCCAGATTTGCAGGTCTTGACTGCAATTAGTGCATCACCTGAATGAAAGGATGTAGCTAAGAATCAGTAGGAAACTGGTTTTGTGCAAGTATCTTCTGCTCTTTGTTTGCCTGCTCACCACATCATAATCTCATCCTAAAAATGCGTCCATTCAATGTCACAAATATATCTGAAGTCCTTGTCACTTGTTTCTACTGCAGGGTACTCACAAGATGCTTTTAGAGGAAGTACTCAAGCAGTACATGGCCGGAGGCTAAATCTGGCATACAGTGACTGTAACAAACCATGACATCTGTCACAGCTCCTCTTGGACAGACCTATAATGATTGCTCTGGCCACAGAAGAAGACATCTGAAGTCAGTAACTGAATAATGCTAATGATACTTCATAAACATCACAGTTCGGATATAATGATGCATTTCTTTGAAGAAAGATGCTGAGAGCTGAGAGGGGTCTGACTGGCAGATATTTACCCCCCCATCCATTTTTCTGTCCATAAACATTCCTGTGAAGTGCTGCAGGCAGGGAGCTCTCATTTTATGCACCCCAAACTGCAGCAGAGACCGCAGTGTCTAGCAGAGGGAACACGTGTCAAACATGTCAATAGAGATGATATAATTTCATCCATGTATTTCTGGCATCAGTCTGTATCTATTAAATAACGGCACATGGGAATCATCTGGTTGCATACGCAGCACCGCTTCAACCTCAGCAGCAATAATTCTTGTTATTTTAAGTCTGTAAGTTCTCTAGGGCAAGGAATGTGCCTTCCTCCCCACCAGGATTAGTAATTAGCTGTGTTTTTGTGACGCTGCAGATTACAGCAGAGCAAATCAGGTGTGCCAGGTGTGCATCTCCGCAGACGGGTCAGGCCATGCACCAGTGAGCTAACAGCCTAAACAGGCAAGACAGACAACAGAAATATCATCCTGTACTCAGAGCTGATGTGCACAGAGGTGACACATCTTGCCCAGGGTCACAGAGAGGGCTGTGTCAGAATGCAAAGCCCCATCTCCCTAATCCCAGTCCAGCGTCTCTGTTAGAAATTGCTCCTTAACCACTGCACTGAATATACTTGTAGTATTTTACACATGGCTTAGCCTAATACTGCTGTATCACAGCTGTCTCCAGCTGTTTAAGAAGCAAATGTTTGTACCATAAATTATGATTTTTGACCATGTGACTGTTAGCAGCTCCTACCGATTCCCAGTAACCATTCCCCATTAGCCACAGCCGAACCTCAGAACTGGCCGATGACTGACAATTGTTACACAGGGCAGCATCCCCGTGTCAACATATTCACAACACCTGTCATCACTTCTTGTCAGTAATCTTGATCTAGTTATGATTTAATTTATGCCTTGTGTGTCATAAGCCAGCACTTAATTTTTTTTCAAAGCAATCAACTGAACTCTTTTGTTGAGCAGCTTCATTTCTTTGACAGATGCTGAAATTAGACTTTTTTTTTTTGTGAGCAGCTCATATAGTTCTGGCAAATAAGCAGTGCACCAGTGTTACCAGCTCCCAGTGCTCTCAGTGATACAGAATTCCCTACAGGAAAGAAAGGAAGCCTGGCAGCACACACAATTCACACTAACATTAAGCTAATGACAGAGAATTTGTGACAACACAAGACTGGATTTTGAACTGTTGCTGCGTGTGCCAAGCTTTGCTTTAATTCAAGCAGATTCCTAATGCGAACTTTGCTCGTGTGCTTTGGGCAAGGCTGTCAGCACACGGCGTCTTCCTGTGGTGACAGTCACCAGCACACACCAACGCGTGCCCCGGAACACAGGTACGGAGCTCGTCTCCTCCTTGTCAGCATCACGACAAGGAAAGCGTGACTTGCTTCCCGAATTGAAAGGTCATTGCAAAACTGAAAGCTGGGATGGAGTGATAAAAAAAAAAAAAAAGTCGTTTTGTTGGAAGTTACTATTGACTGCTCTTTTGTCTGCAAGGCATTGCTGACGGGGATGTATCTCAAGACCGAGAAAATTCCAAATTTTAAGCACCTGACTAAAAAAAGGAGTAAAGGACACTCGCATAGCTTAGTTTTCCTCACTGTAGAAACTAATCACAACAAGAGCCAGATCTTAATAATATTCTCCCAATTCATACAGCATAATCAGGAGCTTCTAACCCAGCAGGAAAACACACTGTCTGAAGTTTCCAAGCGGAGAAAACCCCCAGACAACAAAACAAGACTGAGGAAAATACACATTTTAAAGAAAACAGAGCAAAAGCAGAGCTTTTAAGCAGCCACCTGAGCTGCCCATTTTCATAGAGAAAAACAGCACTTGCCAGGCAGGAACCTCCCTGAATTGCCATGAGCTTTCCAGAAGGAACCACATGACCTCCAGATGTTCCCTCCAGCTTCATATGGTTTGTGATTCTGAGATCTTTGAGAGCGACATCACAAGGACATCAGCTGGCTTGCTCAGCTCTCACTGGCCCATTCCATCAGGTCCTGTGGACTTGTGTATGCACAGTTTGTTTAGATATTCCCTAATCTGATCCACCTCCATCAGGGGAAAGACTTCCTTGCTCAGGATTTTCCCTCTGGCCCCAGGACCTGTGGTTTCAATACTGAGCCAAAGAATTCATTGACTTCCTTGGCCTCTTTCCTGGTCTTTGTCACCAGGTCCCCTTCTCATCCCTCTCCACATTCAAGCCCAGAAGAGTTTTGGTTTTCCCAGCTCCATCACTGCGTGTTGTGACAGCACCTTGATAATCCTGCTGGGTCACCTGTTCCTGCTCCCACCTCTTGGGTGCTTCCAAAACTGATCAAAACATTGCCAGGCAGTGAATGCGGGAATAATCTGTGTTCATTCAGCTCCACAAACTGCTCTTGGCTTGGAGAACACCTCTTTGGTTGTATGCACTCACAAACTGGATTTATTTTTCGAATACCTGACCTGGTGCCAAAAGAGACAACCCATGAAAGCTGTCATTTAAGGACTGTACCAGCTACAGCTGGGAGTGCCATAAAGGTGTCACAGCAACAGCTGATCAGATCCCAGATGAAATCCACAGTTACAAATCCCACAGTTGCCCTCGCTGGGTTTGTAGCAGCACAGCTTCGAGTCAGACTGGGAGGGAACAAATACATCGATGGAGTCATCTTTCTGCCAATAATTTCCTGTAACTTGTGTCATTTAAATAGCAGCTCCAAATTAAATCTGAGATATTCTTGCGATGTATTGAACTACAGAAATCCAGCCCTGGATTTGGATTTGAACAACTCAGCTGGGCAACCTCTCTGGAGCAGGACAAGTGCCCCCAGGTCTCAAACGTAGGTGCATCAAACCTTTTGTACAAACGCTTGCAACTCTTTTCAAATCATTTCGGGCTCAATCAGTAGCACAAAGAAACAACACACAGTTAATGAATCTTTTTCATATAACACACAAATCAACGAGCACTTGCTCTCCACAAGATCTAAGACAGGCAAAACAATGGGCAGATGCTTGAGACAGAAAAGGAAATCTCAGGTAAGAGAGATCTAAAAGCTCTTGTCCTTCTCAGCTGCCATTCTCCTGTGCTGTTAGCATTGCAGGTCTGTATTTTGTTCCAGCAAACTTATATTTATTTCATAACCACAAGCAAAGACTTAGATTTCTGTAATGGCTGACCAGTAAATAGATGTATTTAAAGGACAGGAATGAATTCAGAAGTAAAGGAAAAGACTATTCCAGTGTTTTAATTTGCTATGGTAGGGCTTAGGAAAAAACCCCAAACTAGAACCTTTCTTGTGATTTCACATTCATCAAATGGCAAAAAGGCATCATTTCACACACCAATGATAAATTTTAGCACAGCTAAAGGTGTGCAGAAATATTTGTAACCAGGACTTGTCCGTGCTGAACATAACCCAATAAAGCCAGTGATTACATACATCAGCACACGCTTGCACACTCACATCTACTGTGACCACATTTATCCCTTTTGCTAAACTACTTCCTCGGAGGGTGAAGGGTCAGACTAATCAGACAGAAATTAACTGCAGCTGGAAAAAAAGCTTTAGCAAGAAAATGCTTAAAATAATTGCGTTGCTTTTTTTAACCACATTATTGCTCCTCTCCGAGCTGAGCACTTGGCATGCGTGCAAAGGCTGCAGAGAGAGCAGTCAACAAAAGGGAGAATTAGAGAGGAAACATTCACTCAATTAATCCAAATCCATATCTGCACATACATGGAGACAGCAAATACTCTGAGCTTTAGGAAATACTCATGTCTGGGTAGCCGTGTTAGCCCTTCACACATGTTGAACAGAAAGCAAGAGGCTGCTGCTTTTCGTGCCCAGATACATGAGAGGTTTTAAGTAAAACAATTTCCAGCACCACCCACTCGAGCAGCAATATTGTCATGGTTTCATTTTACCACTCGGAATGGCAGTGCAAGTTTTTGCCTGTTTGGAAATGTAATGTCGAAGCAACTTGTTTTAATTTAAGCAAGCAGAAGCTGCCAACCATCTTTGCTTCCCAGCCAAGAGGAATTTATCTTACACATTTATTAAGTCATCATCTAGTTAATTACGATCATTTTGTAAATAGCGTAGCAGCACGAAGACAGCCATCCAGCACTGTTAAGCTAAAACTGATAAGAGACACAAATGGGCCAGGCCTCAAAGCAGTGCAGAGTCCCTGTCACTCCAATGGTATCCGTGGAAATACCCAAATTTACATCAGCTAAAGAAACAGCCCACCTACATTTCCCCTGTTACAAATATCAGGCGTGTTTTCTCCAGCCAGCAAAACTCATCAAAACTGTCTCAGTGAAACTCCATCACCCAAACTGGTGTTTTCACTTAAAGGAGCTGCTCTCTTGGGGGTGTTTTCCTGTTCATGGTTGTTTGGGTAGAGAAGGGGAAATAAATTACAGGGTAAACAAAGCACCAGGGATGGAACTTCATTCGCAGAGCCCAAGTGAAAAAGAAAGCTTTGTAGACTAAAACTTTTGTTATGCTTGGGTGAAACCCTCCCTGCCCAAAGATTTTAATCTTAAAATAGTTCATTTGGTTGTTTGGTTGGGGTTTTTTAAGCAGACTGATAAGGAAAAGCTTTTTTCTTTGGAGGATGAGATCTGGTTTTATTGACTAGATAATAACCTAGTTCTTGTTCTTCACATGACACTGCAATCCAATTAAACCAATGAGTTAAGGAGTTATTTACTCCGGGTTCTAAGAGAAGAAAGAGGCCAAATTCTGCTCATAAATGTAACTGTAAAGAAAGTTCCTCCAAATTTCCAGTGAAGCAAAAGCCCTGACAGAGCAGATTTTGGCGCCCTGTCAATTTTCTGAAGGCTACTTTACATATAAAAAGTTACACTGGATTAACAAAATTATGCGGTTTTGAAATAGATAATTAAAGCAATACAGGTTTATGTGAAAATACCCTTGAAATAAATGTAACCTAGTTTATAGGAGTTTAGCTGCACTGGTTAATTTATAGCACAGCTGTAAATTGCAGTGAAAATGGTTGGCAGCAGCAGCCTACAACATGCTTACTTATATCAGCACAATGGTTTACACGAGCTGAGTTTAAACAGAGTCTTAAACCACATCAATATCCACGCTGAGTCAAGCTCTTGCATCCTCCTCTTCTTCTTTTGTTAGTTTTTCTAGCCCAGTTGTAAAAGCATCAAGTATAATTCAATAAATAAAGATATATCGTAACAAGGCAAAGCTAGGACACCCGGACACTGGCTGAAATTAATACATTAATAAAGCCTGCTCTGACATTCAAATACAAATCTTTGGCCCCCTGCGTGAGCTGAATGAGAAGCTACAGCTCCACGTTGCTTCTTTCAGATAAAACTCAGTGAATTACAGGGGTCCGAGCACGGGTCAGTCTGGGGCATGGGTTTATTTCCACGTCACATAACACAAATGTGCTGTAGGTATCTGTGCAGAGTTGTACAGAAATGCCTCATTCCAGCACCTGTTATTTCCTCTGCCAAGAGTCCTCTCACAGGAGCTGCTTGTGGTGAGGAACGGCCACTGGAGCATCCTCCTCCAGCTCCTGCCCCACAGGCTCCAGGGCCAGAGCAAGCTGCCTATCAGCACAACACTTAAGCAGGTGCTTAACTTTAATTACCTGCTTACAATCTGCAGACCTGAGAGGTTTATGAGCCCTCTGTAATGGCTTCTGTTGTAAATACCGGTCTTTGACTCCTCCAAAATAAGGGAAACTGGGAGGACAGAGCCAAGCTTTGCTCTCAGATAGGAATCAGCAGCTTGTCATGGATGAGGGACTAAGGCTGTGAGATTTGGAAGAGCCAAAGGATCGATTTTGGGCTGTTGTTTGCCATACTTGGAGCAGTTTTGGGCTGAGGTGAAGCTCGTCCATCACCTGCTGCACTGCACAGCTCAGCAGTCCCATGCACACCCTCAGCTGAGGGGACTCACCCTCTATCGCCTGGCCCTGCTCTCCCAAGATGAATATATGGACCTAACGTATGAAAAAGAGCAGAATTCACAGCCATGACATGTTATTTTAAACCTTTTTATCCCCTTTTCATTCAAAGGAGAGGACAGATGCTCAAGCTGCTGTTTACACCAACATTAGAATGCTGCCTATTGTAAATTGTAAATTAGGTTGCAGAGACATTTCAACAACTAGTAAAACTACTCACAGTTCATCTGAAATTACATTTTCAGGATTCAGAACCAGTTACCTCATCATCATAAATGACCCAATTGTCCAAAACACAATAAGGACATGTCTTAGAAAGAGACAAAGAGGACATTATTTTCCTTGGTCTCTATTAATAGGGATTCCCCCAAACAGAAGAATCGTTTGAGTGGAGATATATTTGGAGGCAAATGAATAGGTCCTTCTAGTTATTCACAAGACTATACTGTTGAGAATGTAACAGTTATTTAGGTTCCTTTTTTATTCAATGGCACACTCTGGAGCGGTCTCACACGTGATTAGCTGTTTTCTTTCAGAAAATCAACTGCATTGCACAAAGCTTTTTTTTTTTTTCATTTTTAAAATGTGCCAGATCATTAGAGAGGTGTCTAGGTGTCTCCAATATGAGCAGGATCCCTTGTGAAATAACAAAGAAATTTTATCCTCTAGAACCATCAAGAAATCTGAATATTCAGCTGGGTCTGATCCTCACCTCATCTGGAAGTAGCCTTCCTGGAGGGGGAATTTCTATAGGCTGCACAGAGTCACTCTCATGTCTGCAGCTCTGACACAGAAAACAATTTAAAGCTACTCAGAAACTTGAGCAAGAAGCTTGGAGAGTGTTGCTGTCACTGCTGGCTGCTGGGGACACAGAGGGGCAGAGCAGGCAAGGGACAGCTAGAGGCAAAAATGCTTTGAAAATATACATCAGGTCAAGCAGAAGGGCCATGGAGAGACTGTACTTGAGAAGGAAAATCCATCTAGTAGCAGTGAGGATGTAAACACCTCTAGATTTGTTCTGTGTGTCCAGCAAGGATGAAGATATTTTTCATGTTTTGGTGCTTGGAAAGCAAAGGGATTTAGAATACATGTGTTCTTTTTTCTTGTACTCAGAAGATGCTGTAGTGGCAAGAGATGGAGAGGTAATATCATCACAAAAGAGCAGCCCAAGCTTCCTTTGGTGCCCAGTGGTAATTAACAGTTATTAAGCTGGGCACCTTTTAAGTGTGCCAGGGCCGGGCCAGAATAAGTGGAAGCAACGCAGACTTGTGGCTTAGAGCTGCATGTGGCCAAATTCTCTGTTTTCCCAAAAGGCAAATGAACCCACTAGGAGCGCCCTGATGCCATGTGAGGAAGGCTTCAAACATCCAGTTTAACTTGTTTATGGCTGGCGTGGACATTCCCAAGCTGCCCAGCTGCAAACCCGCTCCCTGCGGAGCGACTCTCGGCAGGCAGGGATTGCTGCAGGTCAGCAGCAGAGCCCAGAGGTTTGTGGGTTCCAAGGCAGACACAGTTTTTCCTGACCTGTAGTGAAGTCCCTGTGCAAGTGTTTCGAAGCCTGAGGTGACGCTGAGGCCACTGAGCCCTGATTTTCAAGCCCTCCTTCCGAGCGTGGCTGTGGCAGCCCCGTGTTCACAGCCCAGCCCAGTTCTCCCAGCACAGGCACTTGTTTCTCTCAAAACAGAGAAGAAAGTTGCCAAAGTTTCTGGGAGAACCAGTCAAGACCCATCTCAGTAGCTCGAAGCTAATGGGTACTGTAAAGTACCTGTGCCAAACACGCTTCACCTTTTCTATCTTCCCTTTCTACACTGCATTTTACTTTTTATAATGATGTTCCCATTATCTCAGCCCTATCTTCCCATCCCATAGCTACAAGCCATTAGCCTTAAAAAAAAAAAAAATTAATTAGAATTGAAAAGGTAGAATAATAAAGGAGAAAACTGTTTTCTTTGGCAGCCCTGCTCACTTTATTTATATTGGCATTTAAAGACTCCATCATAATATAAGATGCACCTCAACTTGCATAATACATCTTGCCCTCCCCCAGCAGTAGCTCTGTGGCACAGCTTGCCTGTTGTGACCTCTAATCCTTCTTCAACCTCCCCTGGGTCAGAGGCACCATTCTGGCTTTCCATTATCACAAAATAACCCCCCAAAACTAAAAACAAACGTGATCCCTAAAACAATTCAGAAGAACACAAGAGCAGCTCTGTGGACCAAATTGCTCTCAAATACAAGAGCTGCAGGAAAGGTGTCTGGGAATTTTGGGCCGATAGGATTTCTGGGCAGCTCCAAGAAGAGTGCGAGTTGAGTTTGTGAAGGAATTGCTGCCAGTGCCCAGTTTTGCTGCTCTGGCCCCAGAAAACTCACAGGGCTGTCAGGTGGAAATGCTTGCACTGCCTTTATATCCTTCCCTTGGGAAAGACAATGCTTGTTCCAAAGTGTTTACTGCTAAGTACGAGAGGAACCCCTCTTTTCCAGCAATTTCACAAGATTTCCCCAGTCTCATTCTTAAATTGGTCTTTCCCGTGATTAGAAAATACATAAACAAAACGGTCCTTGAGGTAAGAAATAGGCAGAAATATTGTGAGAGAGGGAGTTTTAATAAGCTGTTTCAAAGCTCTATTTTTGAAAAACGTTTCCAGAAAATTATCTATAAAATCTACAGGTCTGCCTCGTTGCTGGTAACCTGGGTTGTCTTTACAGAAAGAAAAAAAAAACCCTAATAATCATGAAATTATGAGATATAGAGAAGGAATGTACCACTGAAAAGAGTGCTGAGGCTGAAACTGGTGCTGACAGTACAACACAGACATGTGGCTTGGTGACATTTTACCTATATCTGGGTATGTTTTTATCATTCCTACCTGCAAACCCCATCATCAGACAACAAATTATTTTAAAACATCACTGCCCCATGTGTTCAGTATACACTGTGATTAAAATTATCTGTGTACACAGACTGGCTTTTCGATTTACTCATCAGCTGCTTGATAAACCACAGCACTGAAAATAAGACAAATAAGATGGTTTGCAAATACTTCCATCTGCCTATTAAGGCTCGATTAGCAATCCCACAGATGCAGTAAAAAAAAAAAAATTAAATAAGTTCAGTTTTAAAAGCAAATAGGTCAAACAAATTGCATATGGAATCTGGCACTGTTAAAGATGGATAAGTACACGCTTAGATTAATAAGTAATTATCCATATAGCAGCAATGTCTTCATTTCTGGCCACCAGATTTTTGTTCGCAATTTAAGTTACATCTGTAAAATGTGAAGAGGTTGAAGTTACAATCCGTGCTGGCATCCCAGTGCCAGTTATTGGATATCTCTCAAGGTTTTTCCAGACGCATGGAACTGCAGGAATTGCACGCTGTGAAATGCAGATGTGTTTTGCAACTTTAATCTCAGGAACAAAATTGTTCCGACGGCTGCCACTGTTCTACACCTGAGACTTCACACAGCTACCACTGCCCTCTGGGAACACTGAGCATTTTTTATCCTGCAATAATGAAGCAGAAAGCATTGAATCAAATTCCCAGCATCCAAGAGAAGCCTCTGAGTTTGGATTTTTCCGTGTAGTGGTGCTTGCACGCAGTCTGGTGAGCCAATCCAGGGATGGATAGAGCCGATAGCAGCAGTCTCAGCGCTCATCTCTCACATTATGAGCTCTGGTTAGCAACCCCAGCTGAATTTCAGGATGTAGGTGATCCCTTAGGCTCAGAGAAAGAGGGACATGCCCTCGGCTAATCTTCCTCAGACTCCCAAGTTTTCGATAACTCTCAGTGTCCTCTCAGTTCCTCACTGCCCCCATGTGCTGCGTTGGGATTTGGTGCAATTGAATCACAGCTGGAGGTTCATCAAGTTGAGTGTGCTAAAATCCAGGCGCGGTGAGTGCTTTTTGACGGATTAAACCCCCATCTCTTCCCACCATCCATGATACATTTGCCCCATGCTTTGTGAACCCCAGCAAACAAGGTTCGTATCAGAGACCCTGGGATTTTAAGTGCCCGGTGTTGACACTTTGGCATAGATCTGTCAGCTCGGGACACCCCATGTCCTGCTGCCTTCCTCTAAGGGATCTGCGACACACACAGAAGCAGCAGAGCTCTCATCTGCGAGCTTCAGCTCCCAGCGCACAGCCCACATCAGCTGAAAACGCAGAGGGAATGAGGAAAAAAAACCTGCAAAAAACCCTCCTAGTACAGAAAAATTTCCATCTTCCTTATCCCACCTAAAGTCTGGCAGAAGGAATACCTCCGTGACTTCAAATTAGAGATGCAGGTACTTTCAAAAAGCCCAACGAGCTTTTCCCGAAGGAGTTCTGGGCTCTGCGGCTGCTCCGCGCTGCGGCTCCCGAGCCTCCTCCGGGGCAGGGGAGAAGCCCCAGAGTGGCAACACTTTCCGAGTAGAAAGTGTGTTTAAAAGTAGGGCTTCAGAAGTAAATAAAACTCTTTTGACAATAACGAAAGTAATAATGAACTTTCTTTTCGTGTCAGTTTTGCTCTGTTAGTTACTCGATAATGCGATGCTCTATAAAAGGCTTGAAAGAAGATTCCTTGTCAGTCTGCGGTGCCTGGGGGTAATGCGAGCTGCTCAGCCCTCACAAGTAATTAAAGATAATCAGGGAAAAATGTGAGGGTCTGTTGTACTCTGCATTCCAAACCCCACCTACAACAGGAACAGCGCTCGAAATGATTATTTAAATTTAACCTTTTTTTCCAGAGGAAAGGTGGGGGACGGAATTCGTAATTGTATTTCTGCTGGTGCTGCTGTGCTCCCAAAAAACAAGAAACAGTAAAAAATCAATTTCAGGAGAATCGGTACTGACCGAAACACACTTGAAACTCTGAACTGGCTTTTGTGTTTTCCTGCCTCTGACAGATTTCTATCAGCAATGTTTACCATCAGGTATATTAAATGACAGAGCCAAACCTGCTTCATCTCCTGAAGTGGGATTAATTTACCACAGAATATTTATAGGAACAAATAACAGCTTTAATAAATAAAAGAATAATGATTCTAATAACAGTATGTATAACAGGGAAGGTTTCCCAGGTGCTTCATAGACAGCAACTCCCTCTGAAACTTTATTTATCATGAGGAGCGGGGAGAGTTACAGCTTGGCAAATAACTTTGAAAAATCAAGCCACTTATTCAGGTGCAGACTCAGCAAGGGAGCTGCTGAGTGTTGAGCAACTTGGGAAATCTGGTTGAGACTGTCTTTCATTTCTCGTGCTCTTTGAACTCACTGGCACAAATCCTGCTTGCTGCACTCAGGGAAACCGGGAGCTGCCAGCTGTGGCCACACGAAGATCAGGGTGTGAGATTCCTTGTGTCCTGCTGGCTGGAAGGGGGATGGCAATAAATGGGAGGCACCAGAAGCAGGGGGTGAATTTAGATGGGCTCAGTGTGATGTTCCCCTATTTTACAGATGCGCTGGACCGTGCAGCCACAGAAAGCAGGGACAGCCTGGGGACAGCCTCGGTGACACAGCCTGGGTGACACAGCCTGGCAGTGGGAGGCTGCAGCCAGGCACACCCCAAACCTGCAAAGGGAGGGCCTGTAAACCACAGCCTTACCCTGGGCATCCTCTGCTCCCCTGGCACTTGGTGGGTGTCAGAAAACCCTGCTTGACCTGCTCAGGGCTCTGTGTCCCAAGGACAAAACCCTCGCTGACTGCGGGGCCGAAGGAAGAGCCAAGAACTGCGTGAGGCAGAAGGGAAATCCACGGATTCGGTGACTCCTGAGCGCCGGGGACGTGCAAGTGCAGAGTGTGAAGGGCTGAGCCTCCTCCTGCCTCCCTGGCCGGAGAGCTCAGCTCTGCTGGCTCTGTCTGCAGCTGGAGAATGTGCTTGTGCAACCCGCGTCAGACACTTGGCACAGCTGAGAAAAGCACAGTTATTGTCTTTCAGGGCAATGACCAAGCCCTGGGCGGGTTTGGATGGCTGCTGCCAGGTTTATTCAGATTTAGCCAGAGAAAGAAACCATAAAATTATGGCAAATAATCCGTAACACATTGAAAGGTACTACATCAGGGGTTTCCAGATTTCTTCAAATTGCAGACGTCAAACAATTTTCTAAACTGTTAGAAAGACCCAAGCACACAGACCCAGGTATAGAGAATTTACAGTTCCTGACAATAGCTTTTGCTTTTAGTAGGTGCTTTTTTTGTGGATTCCTTTGAAGTAGCCAAGAAAACCACATCACTGCTTCCGTGATTCCACAGGCAACAGAAGATCATCAACTTCCAATCTATTTTGTCTAGTAATTGTACATGTTTGTTTCTCCCACACTCCGCTGATGTGAAGTTTAACACTCAAATATTAGCAGTTAAATACAAAACAAAGCAAAACTGTTGATACATTATTTCACAATAAGTAATATAAAACCATGAATAATGGGTTCCAAATGATGTAAACATGTGTTTAGAGTACTGCTTAGAGCACTGATGCTGACCTAGATTTGACCTTCCCAAGTATCCACAATCTATTCCTTCTTTAAAAATAAAAAATGTTGCCTAAAGGAAAGATTGTGTTGTCTTCACAAATGATGAGTGAGGATTCCGTGTGACCGCAAACAACAGAAATACTGTGCAGGTCGTAATTAATATGACCTTATAAAATATCCCATGGAAAAATATTTTCCAAGAGACTGGATTCCACTGAATTTTTGTGTAGACCACACACTTCAATCCTGGTCCTACTGAAGTCATCGAGAGTTTTTCCATTGATTTCTATGTGTCCGTGGTTTGGCCTTCATTAGCCATGCATGGAGCATATCATAAAAGCAAACATCAAAAACAAAAGTTGGTCTAAAGTTCCCTAAAAAGCATGCCCACGGGGAATTGCTGGGGAAAAATGCACAAAACATTTCTGCAGTGAGTGAGTTTGTGAAGAATATCATCCCACTTGGAAAAAAAAAAAGGTCTGAGAAATTTAATTTAAGCCATATGGATCTACAAAGCATGTAATTAATAAGGAAATGATGTTGATTGTTAATATAGACATCTGAAATCAGCCGCATCGAAATCTCGTTATGTCAGAATTGTGGCAGCCTGGATTCAGACGGAGCATGGAGCATTACAAAATCGATATAATATCATTACCAGGACATTCCTAACAAAGTTTAAGGCACAGACAATGTCACATCTTTTCAGCGTGAAAAAGCAGTATGTCTACAGAAGATGCAATTATTTTAATTCAGACTTTTAATGATCTATATAAAGACAACAATGGGCTGTTTGTTACCAGCTGAATCGGGGTTCCACCCAGCCCAGCGAGACCTCAAGAGCCACCACCACCACCACCCTACGCAGAGCGGGGCGCACTCACACACGCGAAACTAACGAAAAATGGAGCAGAGAGTTCAAATCCGTGGGGTTTGCTCCCCGAAAAGCGGGATGTCCCGCGCCGCATTGTCCGGCCGGGCGCACACGCACGCGATTGAACGGCTCGTCCCCGAAAGTCCCGAAAGCGAAGAGATGTTGCATCTGTCTCGCTCGGCGTCAGCACAGAGAGCGACTCAAGTCCTGCCAAATCGAGTGTGACCTTCAATCTGCCACTCTCATGGTGAAAGGCAGCGGAGTAAATTACTTGGCCTTCCCTTTCTATTGAGGGTGAATGCGAGCGGGTCGGCGGGACCTGCCGCCGCTCCATCCCCAGTGGCACCCCACAGTTTACACAACCCGGGCTGAATGCCATAAAAGAGGGGCTTCATTCACCGGGGGCCCGCATGCAAAAGAGACGCCCATTAGATCATAGTAATTATTCCATTGACATCACACAGTGCCACAGTGGGACGTGAAGGACTCATCAAACACTTCTCTTCAGCGGGCCCGGCCGCTAATGAGGCCCAGTGGCGGCATTGTGCCTCCCATTTACTCATGGCCGTGCCTGCCTGCCAACAACAGCTCAGCCCTCCAGACAGGCTGCCCCTTTCAGAGCCATTTATTCCGCGCCCAACCTCTGACCTCCAGGGTTATGACATCAGCAGCCCTGATTTGTGATCATTTTTATTGGCGGACATTCAACTCTTGTTTCCTGTGTTTAACTCTGCCTCCCTTTTTTTAGCTAAACTTATTGGTTCTAATAGGCATCTGCCAAAAGACTATAAAGTAAGCCAGAGCTCGCACAAAGAGGCTTCTGATCTTGCTATAAAAAGCCCCACAGCTACTATTTATGCCAATAATAACGAGTAATTCATTATCTAGGTGCACAAAATCTGTTAACCACTAAAATGTTGAACAATTTGGAGCAGATGTCCAACAATTTTATGAGTTTTAATTAAAATGTTCTATGTATTTTCGTCAATACACCTGGGTTTTTAAATTTACAAAGATGCTACATCGGCGCACAACGGTACTTTGCAAATGGCATTTTTTTTTCAGAGGGGGATTAGGAGGGGATGATTTGGGCTAATCAGATGCTGATTTGTGGCGAATTTTTTCCCCATTAAGGTGTTGATGCAAAATCAAAGAGGAATTAGAGCTGAGATTTAAAAAGACAGCGCTTTCTTGGGACAAAGCAGCGATATTTCAGGAGTCAGTGAACTTCAGTTTGTCTGCTTGAAATAGAGAAGGGGAATTTGCATTTTGAAGCAGAGTCATTAATTTTAAAGCTAGCGTTCTAAATGGAAATTAAATATCTTTAGACAACAGGTTCTCAAAACACATGTTTTTCATAATGCAGTTTGTTTAAGCACTGCGATTTCCATATAGCAGAAACAGGTATAATAACAGACAGCATTTACTTTATCAAGAATGCAAATAATAATTTTCGAAAAATTTGACATTACAAATCACTATGCAAGCACATAATCACAAGTTTGCATGATTTATGTTTTTAAGCATTTGTTAAAAAAAATTTAAATACTTAAGAAGCTGATCCTGAATAAAATAGAAAATATTTTATCTCTGCTCCTTCATTTGGATAATGGGAAGGTTTTGGCCTGAAGTTGAAAACTAACTAGTTTTTAAAAAGGATGGGTTTCCCTCAATTATAATCATAAGCAAATTAACAAAAAAGAGGATCCTGCTCAGCTAATTTCAAACTGTTACAGTCGCAGATGATGATTGCAGGAAGTGGTTAAGTAATAGAAGATATTTTAATTGTACCAGTGAGGACTCGGTGTAACCAGCCCTTCACAGAATCTTTGTAATGCAGCCCTTTCAGGGCTGATATGGATATTTAACGGATTGGATTGGGAGCTGTCACCAAGCCCGAATGTATCTCTAATGGAATCTGAGGATTTACATTTGTTTCCCAGATAAGATTCTCATCCAGCTTCTCTTTGTAGTCAAATAAATCATTTCACTCATTATTTGCTAATCTTAATTTCATCATCTCTGCCAGTATTACCTTTATTTACATAGCTCGTTTTTTGACAAAAGCTGAGCTGCTATACTTTGTGTAGTAATACTTCAGGATTGCACTGTCTACCCTAAATTGCATGCAATTCACACAGTTTTGTACACAAAACAGGGAAATGCATGAGCACTCCTAAATGACCACGCATAGATATTCATGCAAGCAACAACCTGTTTTACATGCAGATGGCCAGAAGTTTCCCTCTTTAAAAAGCAGGACACACAACCCCCTCCCCAGCTCCTCCGGAAAAAAAAAATTTTAAAAAAAAAAAAAAAAAAGAGCGGGGAGGAAAAAGAAAAAGCAAAATGAAAACAAAGAGGACACACTGGATTGGATGCACAGGAGAGCTCCAGGGGCACCAGCACTCTGTGTTGGTTTGTACAGCTCTGTGGATCTGGATCTGTTTAGATCCCAGATTACGGAAGATTTAAAGAAATTAAAAACTCCACATTGCAGGTCAGCTGGGCTCTCTCCTCTCAGAACAGCTTCCTTAATAAATACCTTCACACGGGGCACTGTGACTGTGGTTGGTGGCCCCTAAGGGAGCAAGGGAAGCAGGTCCATGGAGTAAGTTGTCTTTGAAAGTCAGCTGGAGAAAACAAACTGCTTGGTTTGTTTTTTGTGATGCGCTTCTGCTGAGGGTTTGCCTCCAGCTAAAGGTTGTGGTCAGTTACCTGTATTCTATTGTTGAGGTGAGTTTTGGGGGGGAATAAAAGAAATGGCCCTCCACCACATCCTTTAGTGAGACACTCCACTCTAATATATTTCATGTCCTAGGACATTTTTCCTAGGTATTAAACCACACTTTTGGTTTTGATCATACAGAATTTTTAGTTGGGTCAAGGAGTCACTTCCCACAGTCCTTTTGGAGGACAAAATTCTTGCTACTACAATAGCCAATTAATTATATATTAAAAGCAACAATATTATAAACTTTTAATCTTTCTTTCTGGGCATGCAGGAAACCTCTCTGTACCTATGTGCAGGTGTACAGATGCCATCCCCAATCACCATATAAACAACAACATATTTCCTCACAATGTGTTAATATGAGACACCAATAAATTGCTTTGAGGAGACAGAAAAACTCCAACACAGTTTGCCTGCTCTCAGCTCACTAAGAAACAGAATTATATATGAAAAGTAACACCCTCACCCCCACGAGATATTACAGGACTATGGAACAACTGACTCTGGAAGGAATCTCCGGATTTCATCTGGTCCAACCTCCCGCTCAAAGCAGGACCAACCTCGGAGCCTTGCTGCCCAGGACTTGCTTTGGTTTGCCAAAGTCTTCCTTGCACTGGGGGTTCCTGGATTTAACACAGCTCACCAGATGTGGCCTCACCACTGGGGAAAAATCACTTTTCTGTACCTTGTGTCTTCATCAAACCTATCACTGAGTTTTCCATAGTATTTCCACTTCCATGTAATCCCTCCACCAGGTAACGAGTCAGTCACTTGTGCAGCACTCCTGACAACAAGGAAGGGATAGGAGCTGGCACTGGAGCTCACCTTGCAGAACCTGATGTTGGAGTATACTTGGGAATGTATCCAGGCTGTCTATTTTAGATCCCTCCACGAGATCATGAGATGCTGGCTGCAGAAAAGCTCCTTATATCAAGTTTAGTCTACAGTCAGACAGAGGCTCAAAGCTGGGAGCAGGAATCACCCAGGCACGAATACAGGACCTCATTTCACCCAGTTTCAAATTAAATCCACACTTCAAAGCTTAACACTGAGCACAGCTCATGGTCACGGTCTGCAAGGAAGTTGTGCACTGCTCTGCTGAAGGATGTTAATGCCCATCACCATTCAGAGCACTCAGACTAGGGAAAGCTTAATTAAAAACATCTGACAGGCCATGATTATGTTCATGCATAATCGCCAGGATGCCTGTACCTGTTATGCCAGATCTTCATACTGTAAATAATTAGCTAAAGGAAACCTCAAGAGGTTTCTTCAGAACACATTCTTCACCATATTCTTACAGCATTTGCAATTTTGAAATCAGAAATTGAAGTCTATTTTAAATAGGAAACACTAATAACAGGCCAGCTTGTTTTTTCCCTGCATTAAGAGCAGGATTAATTTTCAAGCACTGCTGCACATTTTCCAGAGCAGTCACTAATCTGCTAATCTGTCTTTTGTAGAAGCGTTTAAATCGTTATGATCGGCTTCCTCATGCAACTATTGGGTTGAGTATTGCAGTGGAATAATTAGGAAAACATGAGGCAGAATTCCAGGAGAAAACAATGCAAATGGAGAAAAAAGAAACTGAATTTGCAGTTAGGGCACAGGCTGAGGACTCAGGGCCTTTGGGCTCTCTGTTGGGACCAGGACCCAGGATGAACACGACCAAAACTCAAGGCTCAGCTCCATTTTCCCTCTAGCTGCCCCTGCCAGCCCCTTTCAGCTCCTCAGTGCCTGTATTTGTAGTGATCAGCACAGCACTGCCTGTCCTGAACTACAAATCCCAGCTAATGCCTCAATCCTAAGAAATTTGCCCAGCAGAAGGTGCAATGCTCCTACAAAAACTTATGGCAAAACTGGTGCCTCCAGTTGGGAACTTGGGCACTCTAAGGCTGTCCCTGGCCTGCAAGGTCCTGGATGCCCAGTCACTTACTCACAGAGGCTCTGAGTAAAGGAAAGGATGGAGTCTGGGCCAGGACAAACCGCAGGCAAAGGCTGGAGCTTGCTCTGGTTCCCAGGTGTGCCCCACGCCCCTTGGTCTGGCAAAAACTGCTGCAGAAGAAGGATGCCTGAATAGTCCCATCTGTAGAAACACTGGGAATTTTAAAGCCAGCACCAGCTGGTTTGTAAAAAACCCCCTTCATCGTATCCACATACCCCTCACACAAACCCAGTGGGTGCCCAGATGTGCACAACCCATATTCTCTGCCTGCATGGCACAGGTGACTCCCCTCAGTTTCATTCATTTTATTTTATTTGGCTTGGTAACCTAATAAAAAGCAGAAGACTTCAAACCTGTAACTCTCCCTTCCCAAACTGGTCTTTTTGAAATACCTGACACTAGACTTGACTTTTCATTTCTGCTTCTTAGAGCAAAGTCTTGCTGGTTACAAAACTGAAAACAAAATTTCACAATATCTCAGTGGGGTGAAAAAGCAAATATTGGTATTCATCCCCATGAGCTTTTGTTTCATTACTTCTAGAGAGTGGAAAATTTGCAGTGCCATATCTCTGTAAGGAACACCATGAAGTAAATGCTGTTTCCCCAGATTACCACAGCCAGTTTCTGTAGCATCTTTCTGTGGTTAAGTTCACCCTGTCCCCAAGCAAGCATTTCTGTCAGACATTTCTCTCACTGAAATATCTCAATATAAAAAGGAGCTTTTCTAATTAAATTCCTATTTTTCCACAAAAATCACAAAAGCTGCAATTTGATTTACAGTTGTGAGAAAACCTCAAACACTGAAGCTCTGAAACCCGAAAGTGTGGAGCGCAATTTGTTGTCTCCCATCCCTCTGCTGAAACACTCCTAGAGAAAGAGTTTTGCCTTGGAGTTACAAAACATGCAAACACAGTTTTTTGACTCTGTCCCATTAGGGAAAAAATATTCAAACAAAGCATGATTTTTTTTTCTTTCTTTGACATATTCAAACACAAGTTATGGCTTATTTCAAACAGCTCTATGGCAGGCAAATGTAATCTCAGAAATGATATATGCAAAAAGAGCCCCTCTGTAGCACTTGGTTGATGCTGTAATTTTTGGAAGCTGCAGATTGAAAGCAAACCAGTTATTTCCTGGAACTGGCATTTCACAAAGGCTGCAGGCCCAGTTTTGTAAGTCTCCACAGGCTGCCCTGGTAGGAATTAACGAAATACCTGGGCAGAGTAGTCAGAAGGGGAATTAAGTTCCCAACGCATTCCAGCAGTGACTATCGCCACACCCGCCCTCGACAATGACCAACCCTCAAAAGCCAACCACAGAAAATTTGTCATTCACATTCCTCAACATGCAGCAAAACAAAGGAAACAATCGAAAGGGGAAAAAAAATCATGGGAGTCAGTCAATAATTTCCATGTTCAGAAGGGAAAGCTGTAAGGGAGAGATTGAACTCCTAAGGAACGCGTGTGGATTGAAGAGTTATTCTTCCTGGGAAGGGCTGATCTAGTGCGTGGATGGAAGGTGAATTTACTGAAAGGAGAAGCCAGGCAGATTGGTGTTTGAGGGGCCATAAAGTGACCTTTTGGCTGACATGGTGGTCTCCCCCAAAACTTTTCAAGTCTTTCTATCGTAGACCTTTTCCACCTCAAACGCGTGGAGTTCAAATACATTTAGGATGAAATGCCGAAAAAAATAACATTTGATCAGTAATATCCTTTACAAGTTAGTGTCACACAGTGCGACACTATTGTGTTTAGTTAAGGTGTCACTTAGACTGAAGAATAACAAACACTTTACACTGATTCTCCAGCAAGAACCATCTTTAAATATTCAACGTATTTTGTGAAGTCAACACATTTTCACAAGAATGTTACCTTGGTTTGTCATTTTAAAGAAGTCATTCCATAAATCTAAACTAATTCCTCATCATGACCTACCATCATCTGTCAAAAAGGTACTTATAAATATGTATATGATCATTCTTTCTCTTTTTTCTTTTTACATGAAGAAGGTATCAATGCTACAACTAATTGGGCTAATTTGCATCAAAGACTATACATAATTAATTTGTTTGTTAAAAGCTTTCAGCATTTCTTACAGGAAGTGCAAGAGATCGTTACTGAAGTTTGAAGAAGTAATTAGCAATAACAGATGTCAATGCACATAATTGTAAAATGAGACCAGAAAAGGTACTGACAGAGTCTAATTTCACAACTGGGTTTCTATCAAATATTCTGCTTAATAGTATAGAGAAACAATTATGAGTATTTATTCTTTCCTCATTCCAAGGAGAAAGCTCATTTTTACCACTAAATAAGAGCCTTACTTCTATTACTGCTTAAAATAATTACGAGATTTAATCAGTTTACACTCAGACATGACCTTGTCATGAATGTCAGCCACTCATTCTTGGAAGAGAAAATGCAGAGCCACAGCAGCTCCAATGGTCACTGGATCTTGTGATGGACACAGGAGCAACACACACCCCCCAAAAAAGCAGAGTGGCTGTAATTTACTGTGGTCTTTTCCAAAACAGAATGAACCACGTGGGGCTGGAGGCTGGCTGAAGCCACGGGATGACCTGGGGTCACCTCTGTCCCACCTGTGACCACGTGTCACATTGAGAGGGGAGCTGAGACCACTCCCAGTGGGTTCACACCCTCTGATGCTGCAGATGCTGGGCACAAACAGCTCTCAGGGTCGTGTAAAGGTAATAACAGAGAGTGTAGATGTCCAGACTCAGTGAGCTGTTCTAGCTGGGTGCACGCAGGTGCCACGCTGGACATTCATTCACAGAGTCCCGCCCTGCATGCACCTCTTCAGGCTGCAGTGTTTGCCCTGAGTCAGTCTTTAAATAAAACTCACAGAAGAACAGATCTCCTAGTTTCTCTCAGCATTGTCGTGCTGTTACTTGGCCCAAATTCCCCACCCTAATTAAGCCCTTCACTGAGAGCACCCATAGCTTTCAGCCACTCTCAGCCCGGCTATTTTAGTGCGGCTCTCGAGCGTTTCCATCAGCAGTTTATGGCCCTAGAAGGAACGTGGCCCAGCTCTGGAGATCCATGTCCCCATCCATACCTTTTACATTTGGCACTGAGGGTTCCCTACAGGGGACTCTTTTCAATGTGCTACGGCAGATCACTGCCCAGCTTCTCCTAATGCCTTCAAATTACACGGCCTCCTCAATTGCACTCTAACACGCACAGACAAAATGCCAAGAGCACATCTTCTTTTAGATATCATTTTATTGCTATCTACGGCTTTCCACAGCATCTATCGATGCTCTGAAAATTGTTTTTGAAAGGTAGAAACTGCTAACCAATCTTGCCTCAAAGGAATCCCTCCCCTTGGAAGAAGCAAATGGTAGCTACAGAGCACGCAAATGAAGTGACCAAGATGCCTATTCAGGAACTGCTGGCATGGAGGATAATTATGACCTGTGAAAAGCTCTCCTGGAATCCTATCCATTAGGATTATCCTACATGAAAGAAGAGTTTTCCAGTATGAAAAAGGACAGGTGTGTCCACACCACAGCCGAGGAGCCACCTTCATTGTCTGAGCGACAGTTTCAGCACAACCCAGTTATTACCGTTTCCTCTTGTATCCAGTCTTAACAAGATTAAAGTTTTCTGTTCAATAAGCACCTACTCTTCACTGGCCAGATTGTATTAGCATGGTTGGCATTCCACCAAGGTTTAGCAACTCTTTCTAAATGGGGTTTAATAAAGGACTTCTCGAGGATCATATAACTAGACAGAAAGAGTGTAGATAATCAAATTACTGGCTTTCAGCACATACTTAGCCTTCCTTGCATCCAGCCAAACAAGATTTCACATCAAAAACAGGAAAACTCCATGCAAATAAGCTGCTAATGATTATTAGAAGATTCTTGCTCTTATGAGAGGATGTCTTATGACAGGTACTCAACATTTGCTCAAATGAGTTGTCACCTCATTTTACTGAAAATTTGAGGTGACACTTTTCACGTTTAAAGTGTTTCCAAAGGTATTTCAGATTAATTACTCCTTACAGCACCTCTGAGTTTATAACTAGTGAGTACTCAGGGATCAAGGTAAGTGCTTGCCTATGGTCACCCACCAGTCCACATCTGTCCTCTAAGGCCAAGCCAATGCACCACAAGTTCTGCACAGCCCCAGGTGCTCACTGGGCACCATCACCACCTTCACGTGAGCCTTGGCTCTCCCTCATTGTCTCTCTGGTGAGGCAGACACAGCCAGGTACCCCCACATTCACTGGCAGCCAGCCTGAGCTCAGGTCTCCTGGGCAGGGTGAGTGATTTGAGCTGAGTTTATGTGGTTACCCACCGATGGCATGGACAGAAAACATCCAGCATCTCCAATTTCCTACGTGGCCAAGACCGTTCACTTCCCCCCATTCCACTGTAGCCTTGATGTAGAAAAGCCAAAATGGAATTAGAAGCAATGTTTCCCAGTCCCACTCTTCTTTCTGAATCCCTGGAATATATTTCACCTTTCCCATTGTTCATCCCTGACTGTACATGTTTGTGGGATCCCGTTTATGGCTGAGGCAGCTGGCAGGGCAGCTCCAGAGGAGAAGATGCCAGCTCTGCCTGGGCTATGCATCAGTAAGCGTTTGTCTTATGCCTAGACCTGCCAAAATCCCAACATCAGGGTTTCGCTGCACTCTCCCAGCATAGCAATGGTTAGATCTCTTTTATCTCTGATGGTAATTTTCATGGACCCCTGCCAGGTTCTTTATGTGCTACAGAGTTCTCCACTTCATTCAAAGAGAACTCTATTGTTCTCTTCCCTGTTCCCTCAAATATATTTCCAAAAATTCAGCTCTAAAAAGAACAGGTTTTCTTGGAGCCTGGTGCTGGCAGCCTTGGCTCCTGATAGCCCCTAAGCTGCACGGACATCACAAAGATTTTTACAATCAGAAGTTTTAATGAAGATAGACCCAGGCCAGAAGCTTAAATCAGACCATTGTTAGCTTTTGGTGTTTACAGACTCAGAATGAATGTATATAATTAATTAATACCTGAAATTATTAGCTGACTCCCAGTCTGAATACACCCTCAATTTTATCAGTATAGAAATTGGCTTTCAGTTGGTGTTGCCTAGGGGTTTCCAAGTGGATGTCATAATTCCTAAACAAAATAGTGAAGACCAGAGTACATGACCTACAGCAGGGTGACCAGCACTGACCTAAAAACTGGAGTTGAATCGGTGTGAGGCTGAGGCAGACCTTCAGCAGAGGAGAGCAGAGCTGCCTCCACTCCAGAGCCTCACCACGGTTCTGTCGGGCAGCTCACTTGTATCGGATCAATTCACCAAGTTTCCCCTCTGGAAGAGAGCCCATCTTTTGTGGATAAATTTGCCAGTCTCAATGCCAGAGATGTGCGCAGGGCAGGAAGGAGATGGGGGCTGTGGGGTGGTCTTTATGCACACATTTAGGTTTTTATGAAGGTGGCAGAATTCCACTGCAAAACCGGCACCTGTGATACCCGTAGTGGAAAATCAAACCCACTGGGTTCTGACACGCCAAGCCTGCCCGTGCTCCCTGGTTAGCTCCAGCCCTGGCCTTACCCCCAAGTGGCAGGTGGAACAAGATACAAGGAGAGAAGTGTCTTTGATAAGGAATATTCTGATATCAACCATTGGTCCAAGCAAGCTGAATGCAACTGTGATTTTACTAATTAGGTGCACTGTGCAATTACCCATTTTTGGTGGGGTTTTGCATCCCAGTGCTTTTCCAGACTCCAGGACACCCCAGGACCATGGTGTGAAGCCCTGCTCACCCAGCAGCACAGCTCCCACCCCAGAGCATTCACAACACTCAAAACCCACTTAAATACACCTCAGCACCCTCTTACATTCTGGACTCCTGCACATACTCTGCTATCCAAGTAAAGCACCCAGAGCATTCTCCGTATACAAGTTGCCTGCTGGCAACTATGCTTTATGACAAAACCTTGCATGCAAGCATGATAAAAACATAAATGAGAGACAAGACAGCACAGCTCAGTGGATTTCAATAGAGAGGCTGCAAACAGAAATCCTCGAAGCCACACCTGCTCCAACAACCATAACCACCTCCAGCAGACCCAAGGGGAGCAGGAGGCTGCAGCCACCAGAGGCTCCACACTGCAGAGGGGAGATGCTCAATTTCCACCCACAGCTACCCAGTTCCAGCCACAGGAATTCCTCCGGCTCCCAGACCCGCTCTGTTGGGGGGTGTGCCCACCCACCCAATAAGAAATAAGATTTTTGGCCATCTCCAGCAGCAGGGAGATATTATCAGTGAGATGTGGAATTCCCTGAGAAAGAACACCACCTTAGATAATCATAAGCAAAAAGTCATCTCTTTTAACTTTTTTTTTCCCTGCACTTTTAGGTCTCCTCTAGTCTGACAAGAAAACCAGATTTTGGCTTTTATCAGAGTGTTTTTCCTTCCTTCCCAGCTCTCCAGCAGCAGCTATGATGATGCAGTATTTGGGCACTACTGGTGCTTGAAAGCACCGTGGCCGCTGGTAGTTTTCTGTTCAGCGCCCAGAAACTTTTCTAGAGATTTTTAACTTTGCTGAGGGAGGGAAGAGTTCGAGCTCTTCAAATTGCTTCAGTGTAATCCTCTACATTTGCCTTCACCAGCAAACTCCAGCTCCCACTGAAGCTGTCTTAAGAGAATTAAGATTTAATCCAACATCATTTTACCTGCAGACACAGTTCCTGGTTGACTGAGCAATGATGAAGTGCTTTGATATTCAATGATCATTTTACAATGACCAGACTTCTCTTGTTTTCAGAGAAACCAGTGACAGTGGAGGGCACAAACATTTTTTTTCATTTTAAAATTAACCAAATTTAAGGATTATAATTGAGATTGGAAACAATAATGCAACAATGCCTTTCATTTAGCTGAGAGTTTTTCATCCATTGCAACATACACATTTTTTCTTTTCTTGTTTTTTCTTTTCTAGTTTGTCTTTTAAGGTTTTTGGTTTTGTTGCAACAGGAAAAGCAGTGCAACACTCAACGCAACAAAGCACTAAAACATTTGGGAAGGAAACACAAGAAAAATGAAACGTGATTTCGGACCAACCCATTTTCTTCATGGTTTTCCCTCCAGTTCAGAAAAGTAATTATATACACAGCTCTGACTGGAATTTGTGATTGTTTCACCTAAATATTGCAGCTGGCTTTAAGCACAATCACATCCAGAAAGACTCATTTTTGCAGCATAAAGTTTAAGAAATAATAAAGGGATGAAATCACTTTGACCTGCAGTTTTACCAACAAGTGTGAAAAGGTATTTCATCTTTTTAAGTTAGAAAATATAGAAACTACTGAAGAGAAACAGAATCCAGACCCAGGTTTCTCATTCCTTATTTCCCATCCCTGCTGTTATCATTACAATAATGAAATATTTTAATCATGAGGTTTTTCACTTAATAGGTTCCAATTAAGGACTTTATAAATTACGTAGTTATTAAAGACTTTTTTTCTTCAGCTGCTTTCACACACTCCCTCCCTTTTCTCTGGACCCTTTCATGACGGCTTTGCAGACTTTATTAAAAAAATGAGTAATTGCACAGTGCACCTAATTAGTAAAATCACAGTTGCGTGCAGCTTGCATGGACCAATGGCTGATATCAGAATATTCCTTATCAAAGCCACTTCTCTCCCTGTGTCTTGTTCCAGCCCTAGAACAGCTGCCCAGACAAAGTCTTGGCTAGGGCAGGCACACGGTGATGCTTCTCCCAGCATCTGCCCTCTGTCCAAACAAAGTGTTGGAATTACACAAGGAGAAGCAGAATAAAATATCAGATATCTTTACAAACCTTCCAGTTCACCAGTTTTACTGGAGTTTAGACCTCACGAAGCCTGTGCACACACGACACAAATGATTTTTGATGTTCACTGAAACGCAAGGACGACTTTGGTATCCAAAATTACAGGATCCCATCTAGGATATTCCCCGCCTTCCTTCCAAACGTTGTGATTCTGTGGCAATTCCCTGTGGACTTCTGCAGCTTTTTCGCTCTGAATTTTTGGAAGTGAAGGAATGAGGTCTGCTAGATGTCAGCTTGCATCAGGCTTGTTAGTGTAGATCTCGGAGTGCCGAGAGAGCACAACGCAAACGCCTGACTCCAAACGTAGGAGAGCGACAGTTAATTTTTCTAATGATATACAAAAGTATCAGGAACATTTCTGACATTTTCCTTTTAATTCTCTTCCCCTACAACCTTCCCCAAAAATCCACAAATCGAAACGACAAAGGGCTGAAGCACTGACAAGCACGTGGTTCTCTCTTCTTTGGAAATGTTTTGAATTTGCTTGGAAGAAGTTTCTTATTGCAAATATTGCTAAATTAGATTCTTCATCTATCAAACCTAACAACCAAGTTTCTTGAAAGAAAGACTATTATGTACCATTAAAAATAAATACTAGAGATTTTTTCCCAGAAATTACTATGAGGATTTTATAGCTAGCTGAAAACACAAATATTTTTCTAAAGGATGGTTGATTGTAATAAGCCTAGTTCAAAATAACTTTCATTTAAATTTTCATTTAATTTTAAATGACCACTCATTTATGATTGCTGCTATTAAAATTAATCACTCATCTTTTGCACAAACCAAGACAAACTTTATCCACAAACTTGGCATCACTTGTTATGGATGAAACACTCACAGACTGCACAATTCTTGAAAGACTGGGTCGAGATCTACGTATTGACAACCCCAAAACCAATTTAAACCAAGAGAAACCTCTCCATGGTGTAGCATCAGATCCTGTTGGAGTTTTTTCTACACCCTTGCTTGTTGCTTTTCTACTTTGAACAAATTACCTGAAGACTTGGCCACACTGCAATGTTGTTGTTAGGCACAAGTTTCCCCTACTAAAGCTAAACTGAAAAAAAAAAAAAGATCAAAGAAACTTTCAACAGTGAAATTAGGGCACGCAGAGTTGAAATAGGCATTTCTTGCAACATTTAGCTTATTTAACTCTTTTGATTGCAAGCTTTCTCTCTCTAGAAGGAAGCGCCAGAGGAGATAGAAACACGGTCAGAAAATGTGTGCCAAGCTTTTTTTACTTATTCAGCACCCCTAAAGCACAACCTCTCTCGATTCCCAGGGTCTGTTTTGCAGCATCTTTGTGAGACAGGTAAGCTGCTGCTGCTGTTTAAACCATGGGAAGGGAAGCTGGGACACAAACCCTGCACCTAAACAGGGGCTGGATGAGCAAACCTGGCTGAGTGGGTGCCTGACAGCGGGTGCAGAAAGGACAGGCAGAAAACACTTGAATTGCTGCTCTTTGTAACGCGCCTAATTTCAGTCCCATATCTGCAGACAGACACACTTAAGGATTTTATTTTCTAAAGCCCTGAACGTGCGCCTTTTTTTTCTAGTAAATCCTGGTCTCGTCTCTGGACCATCAAGAGCCCTGAACCATCTCCTGGGCTCTGCACAAAAAAAGCTCGCTGGAGCAACCCCCCAGCTGCCTGACACACACCAGGGCCGAGCTGTACCAAAGTTATGTTTTTCTTTCCAGCTGCCCAGAGCAAAAGAACTTTCCCCTCTCTTCGTACTTGTCTGGCATCATCAGAGCTGAATCCAACTGTCTGCCCCTCTCTGTGCCTAAAAGGCATGAAGGACATGGAGGAACTGTGGGCTCTATCACATGCAAAATTTCTTTTGCAGTACATCAGACTTAGACGTGATCTCTTCTGACATGACATCAAGAAACAGTTTTGTTTCTTTCTTCACCCCGAGCTAAATGAAGGGTTTATATTCCGCTTGTGGTTAATGCCCGTGTTTGGAGCCATGGATCTTTCTGAGCATCTCTGCTGGATCATGCACCACTGCCTCTGCAGCAGGCAGCCCTCAGCCCACAGAGAACTTGCTTCTCAGAGGTGCTTGCTTTGTACCTGTTAGGGTTCTTTTCCTTCCCATTAATTTCATTATTATTCCCTTTGCTCGGAGCTTGGTTCTGGTGCCTCTCCTGGGGCTGAAGGAGCAGAGCAGCAGCCTCAGCAGAGAGGGTGCCCCAGCCACGAGCACAATATCGAGTTTTGGGGAGGCCAAGGGTGGCAGATGGACACTTCCATGGCTCCACACCAGTCACCTCAGCAACACCTGGCAGCCCTGAACTCACCCATCAAAACTGCCCTTTCCTTCTCTCCCTCATCCGTCAAATAATCTCCTTGTTGGAGCAGCAGCTTTGGAAAAGATGAAGAAACAAATGAGAGCAGCAGGAAAAAAGTTTCAGTGATTTCAGTTATTTGACCATTCCAGTGTGGTCTTTTCCTTGCCTGACTTGGGTTTTTCACTCCTTGATGGGCATTTGGGTAATGGTGGGAAAGACTGTGCCATTCCCGTCACAGCAGGAAGAGTCCGCCACAAACTCCCCACAACAGATACAGAATCTTAATTCTTTTGTAAAGATAAAGTTGCAGGAAGGTGTTCATCAGATATCTTTTTCTTTAAAATGATGATTTCATTTGTCAGCAGATGACTATGGTCAACATAAATGAAAGGAAAACTAGAGCTCTTTTTAAAAGGTATTTCTTACATAAATTAATTAATCGACACTCAAAAACATCTTCCATAAAAGAGAAAATTTTACAGACAAATGGAGCTTTCCAGTCAAAAGTTCCACCTTTGTGAATAAACACAATCCCAGGCATGAGTAAAACCCAGAGTGCCATCAGGACAGGGAGCAACCAGAGGAGCTGACTCGAAGTTGTGTCATTTTCCTATCTTCTTAATATTGAAACCCTTCTTTTTTTTCTCACGAGCTGAGTGGATTTCTACAGCACTTTCATGTGCACAGAAATTCACTCCAGGAGCTGTGTGTTTGTATTAATCAAAAGCATGTGGCAACACGCTACACGTGTAGATAAACAGCGTGGTTAATTGAGAGAAATGTTCTGCTCAGCGCTTTGCTCGTTCTGCTCTCTCTGTTGAGTTGGTCTGCATCTATTAACAAAAATTAAACTGAAAAAACTCCAGTGTTTCTTAAAATTCCCCATCGAAAAACTGCAATTTTTTAAGAATTGATTTTCTCTTCCCTACCCTGAGCAGTAGCTATAGCACATATTTTTCACTCTAGACAGACACCAGCATTTCTTTCATATGCCAAATTCTTTAAGCTGTATTACTTGGAAATTGAAATTGATGGAGGACATCTGATCTAAAAGATTCTTTTCTTTAAGTTTAATATGCCACATCACATGATCTTGTCAGGTGGGATCATGTCAGTGATATTTATGCCATAAAGTGAATCAGCCACGTATAAGTTGACTGTACTAATGCAGCAAAAGGACACAGATTTTTCTGGCAGTATCTTCGCTGACTTTTCCCCTTTTCTTCCCTTCTTTTTCAAGAGGAAAAAAGTCTGAGTTATGAGCAGTGGCTAAATCACAGAGAACCTTCTACCAAGCCCGAATTCCTGATCTGTGCTTTGCGTGGGTGGATCAGAGCAGCACTAATAGGAAAGCCATTAGATGAAAATGAAAGAGAACTTTCCTACCACTTTCTTTCGGCTCAGCTGTTGCTATGGCATTTTCCTTCCACAAAACTCAGAAAATTCAAAATTCTGATCGTGGAATCTCCTTTTTCTGAGTGATTTTCCCTCTCATTCTATCACTGAAACACAACAAGAGGAGCAGTGTCTGAGGTCATCTTTCGGCTGAAGACTAGGATAAATAAATGAATAAATTTACGGAGTCTCTGATGTATTACAGGACTCCTGGCAGCCCAAACCACAATAGGTGGCAGAGAAAACCTGTCTGAAACCCTTGCTGTGCACTGTGGAAGAGTCTGAGGGCAAATTCTGCTTCCACTGACACCCTTCTCCCTCTGCTGAAGGATTTGATGATGGAATTTGGCCACGTGCAGCCAATTCCATACCTGGGCCGTTGGGTGTTTATCTCTCAACTCAGAGATACAAGTGCATGGCACCACGACAGCCAAACTCTGTAACCACTGTGGACTCCTCTTGTTCCTGAGGAAAGAAAGTGATCTCTCGTGCTGGTAACCAGGAAATCCAACTGGGCAGAGGTTTCTGCCAAGAACGAGTTCTAGCAGAGCTTCGAATAATCTTTTTGAGGTCTCCTTCCCATGGCCCTTCCAACACAGAGTGGTTTTCACTTGTTCTGGTGACACTGGTCCCCACTGTCCCTTTGGTCTGTGATGTTTTCACAGGACTCACTTTTTCACAATGAACCAGCGAATAATTTGCTGAGAAAACCCAAATACATACACGAGGCTCCAAAATTCAGCGTGATCGCACCAGCTGTAACTCCAAGACCAAGCTCACTCACCAGGCACAAGGTGTGCAAAAGCCAGCTGCCTGTACTGCTTGTGGTTCCAGATTAGCATAATTTATCCTTAACTGTGAAGGTTATTTAAAACACAGAAAAGCAGCTTTGCCAGTTCTCATTTTATCCCACACAGAAAGTTGCTTTAATTTGCAGTCGGTGGGGAAATCAGCTGTTCCACCTGTGCCACGACAGGCTGCCTGTTCCTGCTGCCATCCCGGCGTGGCCGCGGGAACCTTTCTGTGGGAATAAAGCTGAGTGCTAAAAATAGAACAGGGAAAAGGAATCAAGTGGCTCCTAAATTTTACAACCAGTTCTCCCATGTGCGAACTGGGAGCAGCTCAGAAACGTCACTTCAGAAGGCCATGCAGCTCTAAAAGTGCCTTGCTGGCCCCAAAACAGTGAAGGTTCTCCAAATCCAGCCCAAGTCCAGGAGGAGAGGAAACATAAGAGCCAAGCCTAAGCTGGACACGTCTAGGCTGCCCACTATCAGCTCATGAATGGTTAAATTAATAATACCAGAAGGTATTATTAATGTTTAAAGAAGTATTAAGTCTTTGTTAATAATAATTAATGTGTTGTCTCATTCTGGTTTTCAGCAGATAGAGGAGAATGAGGTTTTTCAGAAGTTTGGGAGCATCTCCATCTGGGCAAAGAACTGCCTGCAGGTAACTAACATTGCCCCAAGAAACGAAACCAGAAACAGATAATGTTGCACCAAAAGTGCTGCAATAAATAGAAATCTGCTGTTTTCCATTCATTTGGGCCTTTATGGAACTGTTCAATAAAACCTGGTTCCCAGAACCTTAACGGTGCTACGTGGAAAAAAAATGAAATCTTTTTCATTCCATGATAAGAAATAGGTATTATGGAGAAGATATCCCATCTTTTTCTTACTCTAATTATTTAAGGAAGAGGCTTTTCGCGTGAGTGGACAAAATCTGCAACAAACTTCTCCACAGATTCCTGAAAACAAGGTGCCAGTGATCACAAATAACATATTCCAACCGACAGAGAAAGATAAGTTACATTAGTTTATATTTCTGGAGATGATCTAAGCCCTTAGTTATCTGTTACATCAAATGTCTCAGTTTTCCTTCTGTAATCTAATATCCACCTTCAAGCTTGCCCTACATTTAAAATTTATACAAGTTTTTTCAGATGCTGCCATTTTGCCTCAGGCTTCGTAGGTGTTAAGCTCCAGTAATAATCTACACTGTTTCTTTAAGAAAGTTCATCCATTCACTTTAATTACATTTTCAGCCCTGGTTATTGTCCCTGTGCCTGCAAAGAATGTTTCCAGCCATAAAAAACCATTATCTGCCACAATTATGGATAACCAGAGCGTGGCCAGAGGGCAGAAATGCCATGGTGAAAGATTGTACCGCAATTCAGCGCAGAATTTATAACTTTCCTCAGGGCTAACTGTCAGCCTGATCACAATGCCTGACAAAAAGATCCAGTAAAGCAAATGCAGATGCTTCTTCTTGCCTGCATGGTTGCTCTTTTTAATTTTTTTTATTAAGGTGCAGTTTGTTGTGATACATCGAGTTGCAGCCACCGCGGATGCAACGCTTCAGCAAGGACGCCCCGCCTGATTCACTTTGCTGGAGCACAGGTTTAGACTGTACAAGTCCAGCACTGTGGCTTTAAACACAGCGTTCCTGGGCAGCCAGGACACCTCTGAGGTGTACAGAAAGCACTGCTGTGCTTTTGCCCTGATGGCCAAACTCAGCTCAGCGTTGGCTGCATCGCAGCCTCCCTGCTCCCCGTTACAGATGGAGACAGAGATAATTGTCCACAGCTTCCCATGTTAATGCTCTTGCAACATTAGATCATTCCATCGCTAATTCTTGTGGTTATTAACATCCAGAGGAATGCCAAACTGGAAGAAAGATTAGCTTTTTGACACAGCATTTGAGCATATTCAATCATTTCTCTCGTTCCATCAGGACAGAGGTTTGTGTTACGCCTCCTGACGCAGGATTTCAACAGAAGAGGGCAAGGAGATCGTGAGTCCCATCACGATATTTCACGAGGAGAAGAACACAAATCCTTCTACAGTTTTTCTTCCAGCCAGAAGTCTCAAAGCACAATACAAACATGACTCAGAATGGTCCTCTTTGGTTTTGTGGTGAAAGAAAACTGAGCAGTTGAGAGGGGCTGGGGTGACGTTGCTGGCATCCTTGGTGCCTGTGCAAATTCCAGCAGAGCAGCAGGAGCTGCCATCCCACCCTGCCCATGGGAGCCACATTTTTGGGCCCCTGTGAATGGATAAAGCAGGTTGAAGTTCCTCCCCAACCTCTGGTGTGCTCCAGACTCGTTTAGCCTGTGCTCAGGTGCTGGTCCACATTCCCACAGAGCAGGTGAGCCTCGAAGTTGGACTTTGTGCCTCATCACAGACTTTCACAGAGGCAAAGCCAGGATCTGTTGTTCTTGGTTTTTAACAGAGGATGCTGCCCTTCTCAGAAAGAAGGCAGCTGCTCGAAGGTAAGTGCAGAATAAAGAGCATGAAAACAAATCTGATTTCTACACTAATCTCTCCCCGGGGTTTCCAAAACCACTGTGCTTCTAATGGGACAATAATGTCTGTGGACATTAGGAAGTCAAGGGCCTTTAAAGGTGTGGCCCTGGGTGTCCACAGATCAGTGAGAGAATTCTCTGTAGATCTGCCTGATTTTCCTCACTTTAGTTTTAATCACAGGAATTCGAAATATAGAAAAGTTAAAGGCTAAAAATGTCAGAGAAGATGGCAGAGCTGCGTTTTGCTTGGTTCCAGGTCTTGCTGTGAGATAGCTTAGCAGGAAGGCTCTGCTTAGCAAAACCCCTCTGAATTCTGTTCTAAACTTTCTGAGTTTCTTCCTCTGAGCATGACAAGGTCCGAACCAGATGCAGCAGAGCTCTTTGTAGAAGTAGTATTTATCACAATCTTTGAGAAGGCGAATCTTCCCCAATTCCTACCATCCTTAACCCCACTCTGGCACGAACAGGTCATCAGATTTGGCACCCCGATCCCTCTTCCAACTCAGCTTCTATCCAAAACATCATCAGAGGCAAAACTCCACCCCTTGGCATATCTTCACTAAAACATCACTCTACCTGAACCTCAGAAAAGATAAACTATTAAAGTAATAAGAGGATAATTTAAGCTCTTTAATCAGATAATCCTCCAGCACATTGGACATTTATTTGCAGGGTATATTCTACCGTAAGAAGTTTGCAGCTCAGATTTAAACAATTCCCCACCCTCAGAAAAAAGCTGAAGGAAGTGGTTGAGACATTCCATATCTCAGGTGCCATTATGTGAATGTGAAAACAAATGAGTTTAATTGGGGAGAAATTCATCCCAGACAGAGGGCTCGCCCAAGGCCCTTGTCTGAGAAACCCCACTTAACTCTGCTCTAGCACAGAGCAGCTACACAGGCACTGGATGCCAATTAAGCCCTACTTATCTTTTTAATGAAGGGCTGAATCTGAAAATGAATTATTGTTTTGATGTGTAAATGCTGTTGGTTTGGTAAGGTAGTGAAAGGATTCTGTCTGGGGGGACAGGCAGAACAGAAGCGATAAAGGGTTTGCGTGAACATCCCTGAAAACGTTACTGAGCTCTCCATGGCTCCCCACGAGCGTGGAAAACAGTGCCTGGCCCTCAGACTAAAACTGCACATTCAGCAGCCCTGGATCCTCCTGTGTCTTTGTGCCAGTTTCAGCCAAGCGTTCCTTTCAGAGACCAAAACAAACAGAAAAGCTTCCCTGAAAACCAGAATGTCTCGTTTCAGCGCTGGCTAAAATAATTGATTTCTTTTCTGAGCAGTCATTCATTCTCATGTTTCCCTCAATGTCACAGAAATAAATGTCAAGTATTCAGAAATAAAGAAACTGTTTTACTTTGGGCCAAGGCAAATATTTCTTTCGGCTTTTCCATAATTTTTCAATTTCTGAAAATATTTTAGAATTTTTTTAAAATACTTTTTGCCAGAATGAATTGCTTTCCTAAATTTAAAATTGTCCAGGAGAAGTCATTAATGCAAGTCAATGTACGGTTAAAGACCCTGTAATTAATTAGAAAAAACAGAAAAAGCAACTTTAGTCTCATTTAAAATTCAAGTTATGGAAAAATTGTCATGATTTCTTTAGTTTTTTCTGAGCTGTGGCTTTACATTAAGTGGAGTATGTCTTTCAGGTGGCTGGAGCCCTGAACAGGGCTTTTTGGAAGACAATTTCCCTGATACTGATCTTTGGAAACGAAAACATTCCTCTTGCTCTGAAAGAAAAGTGAAATACGGTGCTTCCTCCTACCTCAAGTGCCAAAGACCTGTGAGCTGGTTTGGATCTCCCCAGTCAAGGCACTGAAGTTCATCAGGTTTTGAAACCACTGGAATCCACGACTGGTGAAAACACAGAGTGCAAAATTTAGGGATGCATTGTCCCAAGCAGTGACCTTCAGCTCGTGGTCTCAGCTCAGGGACTTGGATCAGTAACTTTCACAAAGCAAGCCCATAAGGAGCTTGTCTAAAAAAAATATTAAAGCTTAAATATTTTATAAAGTGCACTCGGCCCATTGGAAGATGAAGGAGATTGCCAGTCTGGGGGAAAACTCATTCAAAAGTGTGGGAGATTTTTCTGGTTTGCCCAGTGGGGTTTTGACCTTCTCCTTAACAACCATAAATAGTAGGATGTAGCTGTTTGAAGACAACAACACAGAAACTGTTTCAATGTGTTGGCAGTCAGAGTTTTACTTTAGGAAGTGGAGTTGTGATTAATTAATTGTCAGACACATGGATATCTCACCTGCAAGACTAAATTTCCAAGGACAGATTGTGTCACCTAAACTTTAGGAAATAGCTAAAATTGTCCGATATAACCATTTTTTTTAAGGGTCAGAGAACTCATGGGATGGGAAGGGTGAAGGGACTCACTGGCCCTTTCTCACCTGTGAAATATGCTGCTTTTCTGAGATATGAATGAAAGTTATGATTAAGGTGTAAAAAATGTAAATTAATCTATATCCATTGGCCTCTGTTATTTAAAGAATCACTTGAAAATATCATTGAAGACCCACGCTCTTTCACTGCCCTGGCCATTATATCCATGTACAAGTTGGGGTCTATGATTAGAGATGTTCAATTCCAGTTCATAGTTTAAAAAAAAAGACAAAATGCCATCTACTGCTAACTTAAATCATCCTCGTTTCTGCCCCACTTCATTAGACACACAAAATTCCCTTTGCACGACTGCAAGATCAAACCCCTCATCCCAGATTGTAATTACAGAGCAGCCGGTGCCATCTCCCCTTTGCAGGGTCCTAGAGCTCATTAGTCAATCATATTATTAAGAAATTCTCAGTTTTAATAAACAAAGGTGGTGTTCATCTCAAGGCTGAGAATGGATGTTTTTATGGAAATAAATACTTGATGCTTATCTTCACAGCATCTCCTTAAGAAAACCATTATCACTTCAAAATAGTTCCTCCGAGCAAAAAAAGTACAATTACGTAAGTCTTGTGCAAGCCGAGCCAGGAGGAAGTGCCAGGTTGTGTTTATGTTTTTGCCATATTTTAGACCCAAAAAATCAGCCATGGAATAAGCTGGTGAAACCTAATACAGTTTCAAACCCATAAAGACCTGGTGCTTCAGCCACCCACAGAAGAGCAAATGCCTCTGACAGGCTCCATTCCAGCTGACTCACAAATTAAATCTGGGTTTTGAACCTGCCTTTAGTAAGAGCTTGTTCCTCAAGTGGGTCCGTGGAACAATGGGATAACAGAACCCAATGCTTTGCTTACATGCTAAAAATCACCCACTTAAGCTGAGCAATTATCACTGATCCTTCATGCTAGCTACTTAACATTTAATATCTTACTCCTTAAGATATGAAAATAAGTTATTTTAACCTCCTGAAGTAGATTGAAAAGTCTCCTAAAATTTCTCAGGGCCAGTCTCATTTAGAAGTAAGTGGAATTATGTTCAGAAGCAACTTAGATGCTTTTAAAAAATCCTAATTGATATTTAAAACACATAGCCCTGCAGTGATTTTCCCTTCAGTACTTCTTGAAATCAAGCTTAAAAAATGGACTTTGGAGCCAAGACCCATCTTTGAATGTGTATTTTCTGCTGGCTGGTTTTCCTGCTGTAGCACAGTGCTGCACTGCTCCGTCCACAGCCGTACCCAAAATACTGCCACGAGACCCCAGCTGCTGTCCTGGGACTGCTGAGAGATTGGGAAAGAGTCAATCACACATCAATCACATCAAGATCGACCAGGCCTGGAAATACTGTCTTTGGTAAATAAAAGGGTTTCAAACCGCATTTTTTTTGAAAAGTGTTTTTTTTTCGAAGCATTAAACTGCCAAAATTGAGCGTCTTTACTGCATTCTGCAGAGATTGAGACTGATGGCAAAATGAACTCTCTAAATGTCTTGGGAAATAACGTCTCCTAATACTCGAGCTTGTTACTCCAAGTACTCCACGCTTGCTAACTTTGAAGCATAATGTTTGGAATGCATATTTCGTATTTAGTCCTTGCAGTGCATAGGAATGTGGATTTTACAATTTTTTATTAGTGCAAACATTCAGAAAGCAAACAGAAGACTAATGCATTATTACTGTTCTAATTAATAAATATTTTTATTATGGAAGTACACAGAATTTCCAGTCAGGACAGCAACCCTTTACTTTTAAATAATGCACGTGTTGGTAGATTTCTATTCATGGTAATTGCATCTCACAAAATAAGGAAATTTAGTTGCATAACCAAGATTGTAGGGTGGCCTTAGGCCCCGTGGCATTGCATTCACAGCCATGCAGCATCCTGGGAGTTCAAGGGAAAAGATTAAAACATTGTCAGGATGGAGGATCATCTGTCTGAAACTCAACTACCAGAGAGGGAATTCTTACATTATTTTAGTATTTTATTACACAATAAAAAAGAAATCACAGCAAGCCTTTCTTGTGCCACCTGCAGCACTCTGCAGTCATCCCAAAGTGTGTCCTTTAGTGGAACAGCTCCCAGTTTGCCCTAGCAGGAGGAATGTAAGCCTGCAGGTTTCTGGGGTTATTTGACTCATCAATTAATAGGTAATCTCGGGGACACATCCACTGGCCATACCAGCTCTCACCAGCCCAGTACAAGGCTGCCAGACCCCCTAAGGATGACGCTCCCACCCGGTTTCCTTTTCTCTCAAGCGAATCCCTGCCCGACCAAACAGCTCTGACACTTCAGCCCTATCGTTTGCAGTGAAAATGAAAAGACAACACCATGGAAAATTCCTCTAGCAGGCTTTGAAAAACCTGAATCTCTAATTACTGAACACATGAGCACTGTAAAAATTTAATTAAGAGCCCCCCGACTCCTCCACATTGGCACGGGAGGCTCGTCCCAGCTCTGGCTGGTGGGTGCCGGGGAGGAACATTGGCTTTTGCAGAACCTGTCTGCCAGCAGCTGGAGCTGGGGCTGCTCACACCCTGTTGTTGCAGACAGCAAGGAAACCATCCAGTGTCCCAAATAAATTAATGAATTACTCTCCTCCTCCCAACAGACTCGGCGCTGGAGCCAGGAGCCGTAATCGCGCTCCTGCTGCCTCTGAGTCACCGAGAGCCGGAGCCCGGCGCAGTGTGCAGAGTCAGCAGAGGCGGATGCTGAGCTGCATTGTGTCTGCAAGTCAGCCAAACCAGTTTAAAAATAAACTCCTCTTCCCCGGCCCCTCCACAGGCCCCTCCGTGCACACATGGCGCTGCCGTTTCCCGCCACGCAGGCGGCGTGTTGGAAGAGAGCGCCCGACTCGCATCAAAGAGCTTCTGCCCCTTGGGTTAAACCGTGTGAGTCCAGGCCCGGAGCAGGCAGAGGAACCAAAGCTGAGGTTTGCAGAGGAGCCTGGAGGAGTCAAGCGTTCAAAACCCATTAAAAGTCAACGGGAGCGGAGCACTCACGCTCTCAGGTGCCGCTGAACATCTCAGCCTCTGTCCTAGGGTTAAATCAAGATGAGGAGCTGTCGCCTTGTGCCGAGTTTTCTAAGGACAAAGGAGGGTCCATAGCTGCAAGCACAGGTAGGGTGAGACCCTCCTGTTCATCACAACCACTTAGAACTTCCCCCAAAGCTGCCCCAGCAGCTATTGATTTTCCCCCAGCGCCAGAGCCATTGCACAGCTGGAATGGGTGAATGGTCCCTGCTGCAAACCATTGGTACTGTGGGAAGCATAAAACACCTCTTTAATTTCTTCTCCAAACTTCCATTTCATATCTAGCTACACAGATATGGGAATTTTTCATAATGAACCATTTTACATCCGTCTCTGATAAAAAAGAAAAAAAAATACTGGCAAAACATGTTAAATCCCCTCTGCCACTGATGTGGCATTTGAAATTAATTGCCAGGTAAATTATGGGAGATATCAAAGGTCTGCAAGTCAATTTTAAATATTTTAATATTCAAAATTCAAACCATGTTGATCACACACAAGAGGCTGCATAGCTTGTATCTTCTGCCTGGCTGTAGTTGAATATTATGAATCCTTTTCTGGTAAGAAAATATACATATTCAATAGTTTTGGTGATATTTACTGATATTTGCTTAATATTAGTATTTTAGGTGAATGTTTCTGCCACAAGGTTCAGTTGTGTGTTTGATCAGAAAAGCGAAAAGCAAAACTAAGCAAGTATAATGATTAAAACCACAGGGAGCATTTCGTGGCAACTCCAATTTTGGATAAATTTAGCTTGCATAAAACTGGTGCTAATCCATGTATTTTCCTTCGTTCTTCTATTATACCAGTGTAAAGAATTATTTTTTTATTTTAGCAATAAGAACAAAAAGGTTATTCTCATTAAAGTTACTAAAACATCTCAAAGCTTGATTTTTCCAAAGACCCATGTCTAATTTTTTTTTTTTTACGGAAAGAACTAAACTGCAAAAATTATTTGCATGGAATCATTTTACTCTATGAACAGTGCCCAAAATTTTTCAATTCTCCAAATTTTTCAAATGTGTTTAACATAAATTTAAAAAAAAAAATAATGTTTCATCAATTTAGAATAAATCTGATCCTGCACCTAATTCCCTCTTTCCAAGTTGCAAACGGCAATAACCCTTGAAAGATTTTTTAGGAGAGATCATCCCAAATCGAGGGCAGATAAACACACAATTCCCTTTATGTTCCAATAGGGCCATTCCCACTACAGGATATCTTCAAGTCCTTATTCGACACCAGGATAACACAGCAGCACAACTGCTGGTCCTCAAGGCTCTGTTCTCGTTGCAAATACAAAGTACAACTTCCAGACATTTTCCCTGGAAACAGAGTTTGCAGATGCCCAGTCTTTGGTCATGTTTTGTGCCTGCTGCAGCTCAGGAGCGGGATTGGGAAAAGATGCCCCGATATTCAGGTCCCAGACATACTGTCCCTTAATCACCTTCAGACTAACAGAAGTTATATCCCAAAATGGGGCTGCTGATCTGATCCCAAGGGAATTGCCTTTCCCACTGATCCCAGGGCAGTATTGTAGTCACTAAGGCAGCATCTACAGTTTTCAGTACGTGCCACTTTCCTAAATCTTTCCACGGTGTGTGATGAACACCAGTGATGGTTACAAATAGAGATTCACCTCGGGTCATGCTGCAATGGATCTGTGAGTCAGTGCTCTGAGGGATGGAGGAGAAAAATGATCTCTTATTATTAGCGGGAGAAGAGCCAGGCTTATCGGGAGCCCTGCAGGAAATCCTCCTCTGTAACCCACAAGGCATCAAAGACAAGGAAAACAGCTGATATTGGGATGGCAAGTGAGAACCCAGCTACAGGATATGAGACAATGCCATGGCCAACCACCAGAACTCGGCCCACCAGAATCCACAGGACCTGAGACCTTGAGGATCTCGGCCACGGGACACATCTGCACTTCACACTATTGAATTAAAAAATTAACAGAGAAGGTACACACAGCTATTCTAGGAGTCAAAAGCAGCCCTGCCACACCAGCATGGGGTCTGGGATTATTCTTCCAGCTGTGAATTCCCAGCATTTAGTGCAAATGCAAATTTCTGCTGCACCAGAATTTCTTTCTGCACACCACAGCCATCTCCAATCTCTCTGTGCACCGGGTTCCATTGGTATAAATGGTGATAAACGACAACTTGCAGGGTTTTATGGTGGTTGTGAGAATAGAAATCATTATCCCCAGTGGGGAATACTTAAACACCTGTGCTGAGCCAAAAGCCAGGGCAGCGGTGGAGGCAGGACCCTATTCCAGACACCGTTTTTGCTCCTGCTCCCAGCACTGCATCAGTCCAAGGGCAACTCGTGCACCTCGAGATCCAGCAAGATCCAAGAGGGACTGTGCCTACTTGCACAGGGAATTCAAACAGCTTATTACCAAAGCCATTTTCTTTTTTTATTATTACTTTCTTCAAACAAAGCTAATAAATCAAATCACCCAAGATGCACATTATGCAAAGCTTAATTAGATTTGGCACACATCTCGCTAGGAGTAGCACCCATCTGACTTCAGATCAGAGAACTCAGGTTTGATGGGTGGAACCAAATCGCCCACTTTGGAGTTGCTAAATCTACTTTTAAATGCAGTGTGTTTGCATTTTTTCACTCTGGGACCTGGAGGAGGTTAGCTTTGTTTGACTTCTGGGCAACGGGAACAGTGGAGGAGAATTCAGTAATAGAAGGAGAGACACGGTTCTCAAGAGCATAAATCTGTTATTCTGCAGGCATGGAGGAATCACAAAGCTGGCAGTAACCATTTCATGGGGCTTCACTCCACACAGATACTGCTTGTGGAGCTTCCTCCTTGACAACCTGCTGTTCTAAGACATTCTAGGGTATTTTTAATAAAAATAGAGAAAACTAATATAAAAATACTATTTTAACAGCATTTTGTTTGGCATAGCAACCTTCATTGCTACCTCTGCTGATTTCATTGCCAACCTCTTGCTTTCCCCACACACAGAGCTCCTCTAGAAACAAGACCTTGTGAAAAATTTCAGCTTTATATTTTTCAAAAATATATTTATGACCTTAAAAGAGATGAAAACATTAAAAGTAAAAAAAAAAAAAAATTTCTAAGTCTATTCAAGAAAAGGTGGAGAAAAAGACTTTTACAAAGTAAAAATGGTGCCTCCACACTTCATCACTTTTCTACTGAGAAGGAACAGCAAGGACCAGCAGGGTATTGAAAAGAGGTTGCCCACAAGGGCAACATCTCTGCAGATGGTGCTGAACCCCCATAGCAACCTCCTGGTTCCCCAAACCCCCTTCCATGGAAGGACGCACGGGAGAGGGGCAGAGGGAAGGGAAGAGGCTGATCATGGACACACTCACGAAAAAATGAGCTCAGAGCTCCATGAGGAGTCCTGTGCTCCAGATAACAAACAAACCACAGCCTGGGCACGAGAGCAGAGGAAGAGAACACGTTTTGTGGCTCGTGGCCAGGCTGTGCCTCAGCTGGCCACGTTCTGCTCACAACGCAGGGAACTGGTGTCAGCCCATGGCTGTGGCGACACTGGAAAGGCCATCACTCCCAGCACAGCTGCTTGGACCAAGGAGGGTTTGCTTCACAGAGAGCCCCACATGCTGCTTGTGCTGCCCAAACGAGCACAGGCTGAGGCCCAAATTTGTGCCCTGCCTGCCAGGTGACAGCTCCACTGCCAGCCCTCACGACCATCCCCTGCATCAGCTCAGGGCAGGAGTGACAGCACAGAGCCCAGTTAATTCTGCGTGGACAGACACCCTCTGAGCTCCACACTCATCCACACCCAGAATGGCACAAGGCTCGTGTGCCCAAAAACACCAGCAATGCACAGCAAATTTTAAATAGCAAGTGCCTTCAATGGGCAGCTCAAAGGCAGTCTTCCAGTTACCACTTAATTAAGAAAAAAAAATTAACATATTCAGTAAATTATTTAATGAAACAATTATTTCATGCAGAAATCCTAGGCTACTTCTAGGCAACCATCACACAAAAAAAGATATGAGAGTTACAAATTAATTCTCTAGAGTGACGCGTGCATTCAGGGTCTGCCTTTAGAAAGGTGCTGGCCTTCACTGCTGAAGCCTGAGCTTTGTAATCTAAATACCTGGCATTTTTCTGTCTGTGAGGTGGGAGCCTCACATTTGCCTTATTCACAAACGCAGAAACGGGCAGAAATAATTAAATAAAGGGAGCGCAGTTCATGCTCCAGTGCACCACGTATGAGAAGCTGCGGCTGACAATGACATTGAAAACCAGTTGTCAGTCTAATGTAATCAGAGAGACAATTGGCTCTGCTGGCAAGAACTGAATTAGTGTTTTCTGTCTGAATCAGTGTCATCTTCTAGGGAGCAGTGAAGCTTATGCAATGATAACAAAACTCCCCAGAAGCGGCATTTGTTACTGAAATATGGTGGTGCTTTGGTGCTGTGTAACCTCATTCTGTAACACAATATACCTCATGGTCATGCTGCTGTTCTCATGTTTCTTGCAATGATACAATTCAATGACCAGATACTAGATCAAACTAGACAAGCATAATATTAAAACTTTAAAATCTCCCTTTGAGAGCTGAAGCGGTTTCTTGCCAGGCGTGTTCCCTGCTCTCTCACTCGCTGTACACACATGCAGAGCATGAAATCGGGGCAGAGCCCAGGCCTAGATGCAGCTTCAAATCTTTGTGCTTTGGGAGAGACAGAAGGGTCAGTGGTGCTGGGCTTCATTTTCCTAACGAGGACAAATTCCGAACCAAGGTCAGATATAAACAAATGTCCCTTTATAAAGTAGGACCCATCGCTGATGCACGCTTGGGTTTTGTAATGAGACTGTAAGAGCCAGTCTTCAAACAGCCTTTTTAGTATTGTAGCAGTATTGGTAACTTCACCTTTATTTCTGTCTCAGTTCACAGCACGGGTTGTTGTTGAGCACTGGAACACGCTGAGTAAAAAAAATTTGATTTTTTTTCATTTCCACTGTGGTAGAAGCCTCAGCTGCATGTGCTGCCCCCTTGCCTGCAGAGCCACCCCACTGGCCACTCGTGGGAGGTGGGAATAGCCTGTAGGGGTCTCCTTTCACGTGGTCCAAGAGGGTGGAAGGATGTACAGGTACAGAACAGAAAGGCTACCTCAGAAACGCCACTTATCTTCAGAATAATACTCCTTCAGCCCAAAAAAATTCTTACATTTACATATCGTAATAAAATATGAAGAATTATGTTTATGTTACAAACAACTGGCACTAAGAAATTTCTGCTTTATGTTCTATTTGTAACTGTCTTGTGTTTAGCAATATTGATCAACTGAAAGTGCAATGAAAGCAATAAAGGCAGATGGTTCTCGTATATTGGTTTTAAAGGCTATTTTCTCTTTTTCATCTACAACACCTGTTTCTTTGAAGAGATATTGGTATGAGAGGAGGGTACTCTCACTGGACTGATATTCACCTGTAATTAGTGAGCTGATCAGCCTCCTCAGGCCAGGGAGACACTGCACGATCGGACACTTAAAGGCACGACATCAAAATATATACCCTCTTTTTTCATAATTAACATTCCACATTAAATATTCATTAAAACGTACATAAATTATTTCTTGTTCAAGGCTCAACTTCTCTGTCCTTGTTCAGGCAAAGCTCTCATTGAATGTGTTTACCCAGCTAAGACAAGACATGACCACACTTTAAACCCACTGCCATCAGTCTTTGTCAGCCTCCAGCCTTGCTCAGAGAGCACAAGGCACAACACAAATCCTGAAGCTCATCGTGTGTGATTCCCTCTTCTTTTCTACCAAAACCACCTCAAAAAAATCCCAAACAACAGCAACAAGCAAAAAAACCTACCAAACAAAACCCACAAAAAACCCTCCACGACTGTCGAAACAAAACCACTCGAGTACAGGAATTTTGCACAAATGAAAGGAGACTCACGGGAGCAGGAAGGGCTCGAACATCTCCATCACATCTGCCAGGGCTCCAGACCAGGCCTCCACGGAGCTCCTCGCTGCAAGACAGAGGGAGTGAGATGAAGAGGGAAGAGGAACGCTTTATGCCTTGCATCTACTGTGCGTCAAGCCAAAGCCCCAAACAGGAAATGTTTCCCTAGAAGAGTTTTGTAACAACGTGCTTTTCACAAGGACAGGGTGAATTTCTGAGGTCTCTTCAGTGACTGTTTGGATTTACTGAAACAAGGAGAAGAAAAAACGCTCGGTGAGGGCAAGGCAGATGACCACGTCCCCTCGGCGCACACCTTGCAGTCCAGCTCTGCCTTCTGAAGACGTGGACACTCTCCAGCAGTGCTTATTTCTCTGTCACGTTGGCGGTGATGGATGTTGCTGCTGCTCTCAAAAACATATGCTCAGAAGTTTATTATGGCACTAAATATGGGCTGGGTAAGAATCTGGATTGTTTAAGTGTCAAACAGTGACAACATGTGTACAATACAACACAGACATCAAGGGGGAACCAGCTCAGCTAATATGTGGTATTCATATAAGCCTTTAGCAGCAAAGACCACCCATAAAGCCAAACCAAAGCTGCCACAAGAAGAGGTGGTGCTGCTTCCATCACTGCGTACTGGGTGCCAGTTGGCTTCCTAATTAGATTTGCAAGCTAATAAAAGGCATAAAACGCAATAAAAGGACAATGTGTTACAAGTTTTCCTATGACAAACATTGCTGTAAGTTCAGCAGATTTCTGCTCATGGTAGGTCAGGATGGGAACACCCAGTGCATGTTTGTTTTTCTTACAGCCAGGTTTGTTTTCTTTCTATTTGGTATGGTTTGTATCTTTTATTAATGAGAATTAATCTTTCTTTGACAAGGATAGTCCTGAGTATCACCGTTTTCAAGTAGCCACTAAGTAACAATCAGCATAAATAACCCGCATATTTCTCAGCATCTTCCTTCAAATAATGGTGTTTTGTTCTATTTCATATTATATTGTGTAAAAACACATGGTAAATTGGCTAGTACAAAAAAGAGAATTATTAAATAAATTAATTAAGCCCCAAGAAAAAAAAATACATCTCCTTAAATACATGAGTTAGAACTTAGGAATCTTGGAGACAGCAGCACCACATGGGAACTGCTGGAGCTCTGTTCTCATCCTGGAAGGCCAAGGAGTTCGAGCAGAACTGGAGCATTGCTTGACAAGACTTCAAAAGGACTGAACAGAAAAGGAGTAAAAGCAAAGAGTGGCAAAAAAACCCCAGACAAAACACGGCCACCCTAGGATAGGAGAGAAGGGTAAATGGAAGAGGAGAAACAACAGAAAAAGAAAAGATTGATGGGAAATTCAGACTGAAATCCAACGCATCTTCATCATGTACACATATGAGTGAGCGGTAAAAGAATTTCTTCCCTTGATATATCAAACCACCAACCAGAAAGCAAATCCAGCTTTGCTTTCTTGGAGACAGTTACTAACAGAATGACCAAATGAAAAAAATGAGTCTAATAAAACAAAACTGCAACTCTTGCTCACTTGAATTAACATTTAAACCTGAAAAAACCCTCTCCAGACTCTGTGATCTACAGTGCAAGGGCCTCAGAATACAACAACAATTCTGAGAAGTCCTTAAACTCTCAAGCTACAGAGTGACAGTCCCAGAAGATGCCACCACACCTTAATTAGCAATTTGCAGGATGAACTGAGGAAAGTTCTAAGGACTTCAGTGGCACCACCTACCCCACAAATTCAACAGCAACACTCCCAATATCCCCTCACACCAAGTAAAGCTTCCCAAGGTAGGACCCTGCTCGTAAGCCAACAGCTGGAACCTCTACTTGGATTAGAATAGCAAAGGCACCAATTCATACTCAGATGGTCCCTCTGTCCAACACAGCCTTACTCCCCAGCCTTTTGGAGTGTGCTGCAAAGTCTTTTCCCCAGGCTCTGTCGGAGGAGGTGGATTGAGGGAGGTGTGGGTGCTGGAAAGAGAGAGATATTGGCTCCAAGTTAAACAGCTTTTTGTATGCACAGCCTGAGGCATAAACAAGTCAGGATTTGCGTACTGGACCTTTGCATATACAATCTGTGTGCTCTGGAAAAATCGTTTAATAGTCCTTCTATTGCAGGGGTGTGAAAACACTGGGTCAGCTTCTTTGTATTTTAAACAGCATAGAAATGAGTATGAAATAAGGAAATCCACAAGCGGCTTTCTACAGTCTGTGGGTTACCTGAACAGGCAGTTCTGGGCATGAGTGAGGAACGGAGAGGTGGAATTACACGGCCTGTGCCATGAAGGAAACCAGGCTGGGTGACCAAAAAGCTCCATGGATGACTGGGGTAGTCCCCAGACTACACCACCGCATGTCTGGGCCAAGCAGACTTCAGTGACACCAAAGCTCTGGCAAAGATCAAAGCAAAGAGCAATGATGGCACAGGGACAAGACACCACATGGGTCCAGATGTGCTGTTCATATTTTTGTCGGGTTTCACATTCAAGAAAGTGCTCTTCCAGGGGAGGACCCCAGCTCTCAGACCTCTTGGAATACAAGCTTTTTCAGAAGTGACTTGAAAGAAGAGAGGGTGGGGGAAATCTGATTTAATAAATGATATATAGGAGTATAATTATATGGTTTTAAACACAGTTCCAGTTCACTTGTCTCAGCAAGAAACGCTGGTGTGTGAGAGAAATCATTTATATTGCTTACTATGGTTTTTCAATCTTGGCAAGCACTTTTTCCATTCTAAGATGTGGGAACACCCACATCAGTAATTATATACGTTAGCAAAAATACAAGATAACTTGTATTCTGCATAGGGGGGTTTCTCCCATTTCTCAGTGAGCTCTTAGGGCACTAAAAGGGAAGATTTCTATTCTACAAGCTTCATAACTGTAAAAAAATTATTACTGAAAACACGAGCTTTTCTCTGTGTAGTAAAACACAGATCCATTATCCAAAATATTTATCATCTATAACACCTCTGTGACAAAACTAATGATTTTTCAGTTCTGGACACTTTATTCAGTGTGAAGAGGATTAATAATCCCCATTGTTGGGTGCAAATCGGCAGAGCCAGTGGTGAGATTTTACACGTTTTTAGCGGGGGTTAATTGGTAGGGCACATTCACGTGTGCATTCCAGCAAAACCCGGTGCTAAAATGGGCAGGCTGGGCCTTCTGAGCAGGAACCACTTGCTGGGATTTCCATAGGGTGGGAATTCTGGTGGAGATTTGGAGGGAGGTTGGGCTCCCACTGCTCCTGCTGGAGCCCGTGGCATGGGGCTGCTCACAGCCACAGCCTGAACCACTTGTGAGCTCCTGAACTCACCAGGAATTTGGCCATCCCCAAAATATACCACTGAGGAACGAGCTGGAAGGCTCATCCAGCTGGGAACAGGCCGTGTCCACTGCAAATACCTACACGAAGTTTAGGTGTGTTGATTTCCTCTTCCGATTCTCACATCAGCTAAAGGAGACCCAGAATATGCAGGCGTTCATTCTGCACGCTCACGTGTTTAGGTACATGACAGAGAAATCCTGCTGTCCATAAGGGAAATATTCGCTTCCATAATCCTGCCACGTGCAATCCTAATATTTGCAGAACAGACTTGTGGAACAGTCCCAGTCTTTTACCTGACCTCATACACAACGTTTTCTTGCACAAATTTTTCCCAAAATGTGTCTGGGTATGAAGACACAGTCACTCCTCATTTTTTGTTTTGTTTTCTTTTCTTTTGTGGTTGCACAGCTCTCAAATCTCAATAAAGATTTAATTACACGCTGCATTAAAAGAGAATTGGGTTAGCTTTCTTTACGGTTTCTTAAATATTCTTTTTATTAAAGCAGATGCAGATCATTAAGAAGAGCAATGATAAATAATGGTCCACAGGCAAAATTATAATCTGTCCTTTTGTATATTTTGGAGTTAGAAAGCCACTAGACCTAGAGACATCACACTAGCTGGGCAAGGCAAGAATGGGAAAATCATGTTTTTCTAACCCTGGATAACCCCAAACTGCTACTTGCCACCGAGTGTCCAAAACTAACTTATATTCTATTTTAAAACTATATATATTTTTTTCATACAGCAATAAAATAGTTTTCTTCGGGTGTTTCTTGTATGTCAGTGTTAGCCGGCCTGTGCTGGGACCCACATTTTGAAAGCCCAAATTTCCAGAGCTCACTGCAAAGCTGCAGGAGAGATTCCCACCATGTCCTGGGAGTAGGGGGCTGGATGAGAGCTAAAGACAGGAAGAGGCTGTGTCCAAACTGAGTGACACGTGAGAAGGATGCAAATAAAGAAACCAAACCACTGGCCTAAGAAAAAAAATCTAAAAATTAACACCATGAGTTTCCATAAGCTTTATGTCAAGATGTAGACTTTTAAAATTTCCAAAACATAAAGCCATTCAAATCCTCAATTTTACTAGTCTAAGATTCACAAAAAACCCTAAAATTACCTTGCATATTTCTTGGATTTTAAAATGTTGATCTCCCCACTCCCAATCCCTGTAATCCCTGTCTAACATTGGTGTATGGGGTCTTGCAAGCTTTCTTTAAGTCATCATCTTTAACCAGGGCTGAATTATTGTGTCAGATGGTTGAGAGCATTCCACATTTCACAATAGTTTTGTTTAAACACTATTGGGCACAAAAAGCACAGGAAAAAAACCCCACAGCTTTCTGGTTTCCATGCCAGCTTTTTTAATATCTTAAATGACATCGCTCGATGGAAAATCTAAAAAACCCAGACTATTATAATGCCATAGTCCTAAGTAGCTCTTAAAAGAAAACAAAACACACTCCCCTCCCCTTGCAGCCCCCCCAGAAAATCCAGATGAACACAGAAAAAGCTGTCAAGCTCAGTCTTGTCCAAAGCAGATCTGCCAATGTTCTGACAATGTTTGCACTTGCTTGTCAAAATGGTCACTTCGGCTGAGCATCATTTACACTTTGGCTTACAAATTAGTTATGTAAATTACCTATAAATTTAACATGGAAAAAAATCCACCTCCCTTTTAAGTTATATATATAAATATAGGCACTTTCTATATATATTATAAAATGTGGCATCGTAGGACCAACATCTCCTGGTTGAAGCAAAATGTTGGAGCACCCAGGACAGGCTGGAGCACATGGCTCCCAGCCCCTGCACCTGGGTTTCCCTCCCTTCTCTGCCACCACCTCACTGCTGGAACTTGAGAAAAGAAGTCCTTTTATGCCTCACTTTCTCAATCTGCAGAGTGGACAGGGCTGGTTGAATTGGTCCTTGCGTTATCCGGCAAACATAAAGATTTTCTCCTCTCTGAGAGCCGCTTCACAAGCTGTTTGAGCAAATGATCTACTCTGAAATTGCTCAGAAAGCCACTCTCAGCAAGAAGAGGAACGTAGGATTTTTACCAACTGGTCTGTTGGGCCAAATCGCACATTTTTGGGAGCCGTGCTGCTCACGTAAGGTGCTGCACGATGCTGTTAATGCATGGGGGCTGGAGGAGTGCCTGGGCTGCTTATGGGAATGTCTTTAATTGTTCAGCAGATTTTAAAGATAATTAACCATATTGTTATTAAAAAAAAAAAGGTGCTGAGAGAGCTTTGTCATGGATTTCTATCCTTCGTTTATAGAAAGAGTTCAGTTGAATATTTACACTAAGACAAGAGCGACCAGTCAGAGTTGGAAGAGAAGAAAATCTTCGAAGGAGAGAGGATCCTGCACCTGGGACTACTCTGAAACTGAGACTCTCATCATAACAGTGAGAGCTTGTGCAGGAGGGAATTTTAAATCTCCCTGAACTCTCACATTCTACCTGTATATGGAATGAATAAATCATATTATTAGGGTGTTGCAAGGACAGAGATTACTGGAGATAGGCTCTAATCCTGTGTCCCTCAGAAGCAAGGACTGAGAAGTACCTCTTAAAATTGGGATTGATAATATCTACACTTAGGGTGTGAAACTGCTCTTAGTGGCTTTGTCTCCTCACCTCTTCCTTTCTTCTCCAACATCTTGAAGACCAAGAAAAAAAACCAGCAATGATTGTTCTGACATGTCAAGGAAACTATCATGAACATATATTCAAAATTATTATTTTAAACCTCTGATGACTTTTCTAATCAAAACTTGCTTGGTTTACTCTTGTTGATGGAAAAATCTTGCCTGTTAATGAAAATGGTCAATGAATGACTTCTAATGAAGTGCACACACAAAAGCTCTGCTATATTTAGTCATCACTCTATGTGGACTCGGGGTTATTACCTGCCTCCCAAGGATATGCTGACCTCCCACAAATCACTAATGGGGCAGGAGATCCCAGAATTAACATGAATGGGTAATGCCCAGAGCATTGATTTTGTGCTTCACAGCATCACTGGCTATCACAGTCATCTTCAGAGCCTCAACCTGTTCTCTGCTTCAGAGTTTCCCAAAGTACCACGACCCCGACAGTGAGGTGAGACAGAGATGCACGAACTTGCGTCCTCAGTCAACTCATCACTGTTCCTAATTGGAGTTGGAAATGCTCAAACTATTGGTTTTATGGCCCTGAAAATCAAAATTCTCCATCCAATTCAACTGCCAGTTACACATATGCAGCAGAAAATCATTACCAACTCCTTAATTCTATTAAGAGTTCATTGCATTTCAATTTCTATGCCAGAATCAGGAGCTAGACAAAGCTTTATGCATCCTACTTCACAAAACACCGCTTCCATGTTATTCCTGACTCAGAAATGGAGGAATGAAAGACTGGGGGAATACAGCAATTTATCCCAAAGTGTTTCAGATCCCAAGGTCTTCCTCTACAGTCATGAACACATGGACTTAGCAGCTGATCAGCCCATGAGGGAGGAGCAGGAAAATGAGGATGAACTCACGTCTCAGGATACTGATACAAGCACCAAAGACATCAACTTCCATTTCACTTTTACATTATATGTCCTACACCTAAAAATTCTACTTGTGCATTAATCTACAGCAAAGAGAAGTGAAACCTGAGGAAAAGAGAATCCCTGGGAACACCCGGCACTGTCAGCCCACAGAACCGTGCTGCTCAGAGGGAGAGAGAATTCCAGAGGGTCAAATAACTGGAGTGTGGGTTGCATTTGGTCTTGATTCACAACTTGATTACGTGATAAGAGATCAACACTCTACGTGTGCAAGGTGAATTTAGCCTGAGAGGGTCCTGTTTTCCAACAGGCAGCCCTAGAGAGAGAGAAATAAACCCCTGAAGAACTTGCAGAGAGCTGGGAACAGCGAGACAGCTCAAGTGATCCACACTTACACTTATTATTAGAAGTGAGAGAAAGCTGCAAATAAGCCTGTGAATATTCTGTTTCACTGCATTCAAGTTGTTTTCCAACCTGATTCTCCAAGTGAGCTCCTACACATCAATCTGTGCAAACACCAGAGCAAAAACCTGCGCGTTGCTCAAGACTTTGGTATGTTCCTCGATCAGGACGAGGAAAAGGAACAGGTTTTGAGATGGTTGATGCACTGAGACAAGTTTTGCCTAAAAATAACATATTTTAAAGGTGTTTTTAAAAGTGAATTTTAAATTCACATTCATTTTTAGCATTTGCATCAACCCCTTTTCCAGCCAGGAAAAAGAAGAACACCACGTGACTTGGATACCCGTTACAAAGAGCTGAAATTTTAAAGGTTGGAAACCCACAATGAAGTGCTGGCAACCAATCCACTGTCAAAGAATGAATCAGGAAATCAGCTCAAATAACGAATACATTGAGAACTTCATAATAAAGTCAATTACAATTCATGCACAGAAAACAGACACCATTCATCCACTGTCATCCGGTGAATAAATCCCTGAATTCCCCGTTATCTGAATACGTCCCTCTAACAAAGCTGGATCTTATAACAGCTTCCTAATTCAGCATTTTCTTAGTCAGGGAGTGGGAGAACCTACGTGGAACATGCAGAGTGTCAGTTTTCCTAAGGGCCAGATTTAGCAGTGCCTCCTGGCCATCCTACTGCTGAGAATCATCCCACAGTATAATTTAGGCGATGGACACCTCCCACCAAGCAGCTCAGCAATCTCTGTGGGACACTCTACAACCAACTGAAGGGTTGGACCTTTGTCAAATATCTATTTTAACCTGAGGCAAAAGCCTGGCCACAAAAAGTTTTAGATTTGGCTTCAGCAGAGCCAGGTTGGAGTTTGGCTTGTTGGCAACCAAGGGACAGGAGGTAGAAGCACGTTTTCCCTGTAGGTGCTCCTTTGTATTCCTCAACCACTTTCATCCCCTCCCGTGTGCTCCAAAATCTTTAGCCAGACAGCTCGTTTGCATATGCTTTTGAGATACTAATTAAACACGTACAAACAAAGAAAAACCTTGCAGCAAGAGAGAAAACACAAAGAAATTAAGGAACTTACTTCAGAAGTCTCAGGTAAGCCACTCAATTGGGTTTTCCCCGCAGATTCCCCTCCTGCCTTGACTTCCCCAATCCACACACTCCGCCAGTTCCAGCAGTGAATCCATATAGTCACAATCAAGTGGAATAACTTAGAGATGTCAACCACAGAGCTCCAGGAGCATAACTGCACACAAGCACATGCTTGTTTCAAGAGGGATCTGGAACTCCTTGAGAAATGTGTACAACACACTCCATTCATCTGCTGGCTCCTTGAATTATTCCGTCTAAAACGATGCAGCAGCTACAAAAAAAACCCAAGCCAAAAGCATCAAAAAACCACGAAACCACAACACTGAAAGTATTGCACCAGTAAAATAGATCTGGAAATTCTGTATGAATTCTAGCACAGAGGTGACAGCAAGGGAAAAGGGATCGGTCTGGAAAAACAAGATGCTTTCAGTCAAAATTTGAAATCACAGCCATGAAACTGGAATTTTAGACGATCAGTTCAAATGTATTCCTTCTCTAGCTCCAATTTCAGCATGATGAATTCACCAAGCTCCCTCTAATATCATTTTTCTCCACCAAGGAAGTTTCCCAGAGATTAAAAGATCTCAAACTTAACTCCCTAAATAATACAAATAAGAATTCTTCTTTTTTTTATAGATTGCCACAAAAGCGCAAGGTTTCCTCAGATCTACCCAGGGCTCAGGATATTTGGGCTTCAGGTAATACCTGACAGGTAATAATGGCTTATCTCGTTAATTTTGCTCTTGGGGAAACGGCAAGAGGTGATCAACTCCTGCTCCCTTTTTGTATGTTTGTTTCCTATCACAGATTTTTTTTTTTTTACAATGAAATGCAGATAAGAAGTTCACCTCAACAAGATAAACAGTGAGATGGGTGCAATTAAGTCTATGGAGTAATTTGTTTTCTACAAGACCCACGACTTCAATAACATAACATCTAAAATGCTGGAGGTATCAAAAAGCTGGAAACAAAACCAATAAGAGGAAGATGAAATGTCAGCAGATGGATTAACATCATCGAGAATGTGCCAGGTTCTTAAGGCTATATTAAGCAACAATTTTTTTTCCAGAGCAAATTCTATGATAATTTTAATAACTTTACTGCTGAACTTGATTTCCTTTCTAAGGTTAATTCCCTATTTTCCTGATCCCTCACCTCAAAGGCTTCACCACAAAGTTCTCCATTGTTGCAACAAATGCTCGCGATGTCACATAATCATCATTTCAAATGATGCCATCTTGAGTTTTTTGTTTAATTTGAACACCTCCCCCCACCCCCCACCAAAAAAAAAAAAAAAAAAAAAAGGAAAAAAAAGAAAAAAAGTGTGGTTTCCTTCTAGCTGATTTGCTGTGCTTGTCAGCCATCACCTATGTGCTGGCTGTCCCAGGGTCTGAACACAACCCCCTCAGGGGATGTCTATATATAAAATATGTGAGACTCAACGGACAGCTGATTTAATATGACCTTATCAGCTTATGGCACAGTGTCTCCTACCATTTTTCTCTGACAAAATTGAGGTGCTTTTGGCAGAAGGCAATAGATACACACCATATCATGTTTAGCTCCATCCCCAGGAATTTAACAAGACTGATGCAGCCTTTCCTTTCATTTTTTTCCTCTTAAAATGGGATTTTCAAGAACATTGAAAAAAATGGTGCATCACTGCCTAAACACACAGCTTTGCTGTCAAAGAAACAAAGGCTTTATGAGGCAGTTTGTTTCTTTACACAAGAACTCTTTTATTTTTGTTTTGGCGGGTTTTATTTTCCATTGACCCTTGATAAGACCAACAGGAGCCAGCAGAAAGAACAGAAATTCCTACACACGGGAAGAACTCCCAGGCGAACTGAGGATGGAAACTGCAGCCATGAGTGGTATAAATACACAAGGGAAATAACTGTAAATATTAGCTTATGGGATATTTGACCAGTTGCTTTTGCTTTGCAAACACTATTTCTGGACACAGCAGCAGGGTTGATACACAACTTGTTGCCATCCACATCTCTGCATTTTCCAAGGTGAAAGGAAGCTGGAAAATGTAACTTGGACACGGCTGTGCTTGGTTCTGGTTCCAGCCCAGCCATCCAGGTCTACAATCTTCCTGCCTGCGTTTTCCCAGTGTGGATGTAGTCACAAGTCACTTTGCAGGGAGCACAAAACACACTGGTAAGTGAATGTAAACGTGTGCCATTGCTCCCTGTGGCCTCCTGCACCACTGGGGGCTGGATTTTCAATTCATTCCTATCAAACCATCAGTTCCTTTCAGAAACCACTCTTGAGTTTGTGTAAGTTTGTTCTAATTAGCACCAAATAACGAAAGAATAACAGCAGCACCTATTCTCCCAAGATTTTTAACAAGCTGTCAGAGAAGGAACAGTGTGAATAACAGCTGAGTTTAATATGCTACTTTGCCTTTTTTTTTTTTTTTAAATCTCTGCTTTGGGTTGCTTTTAATATTTTTGGGTGAACGAAGCAACCAATTTTGAGGTCAAGCGAATACGCAGAAATTCTTATAGTTCCTTGACACAAAGAGTTCAATCTTGATAAAAAAAATAACCCCATGAAGAAATCTCCTCAAATGACTCCAGGATGCGTCATCTGACACATTTCTTGCTCAGGGTCCCTGCCAAAGCCATTCAATATATAATTATCTCAGCTGTGCAACAACCCTTATTCCCATACATCCAAATTCTTCAGCTTTCTCCAGGAGAATTTTAAGGGAAATCTTTTCAAACATCAAAATAATGGTATATTATTGAATCTCTGAGGTGTTTTTCCTTTATCAGAAATCTGATCCACAACAATTTACTCCCACCACTGATGAAATGTTCCCATCTGAGAACTTCTGGGATGCAGGACCTCATCCCACCAAGCTCCTGCAAGACCTGAAAGCTCCTGTGGGCTCCACCAGGAGCAGAGGGCACACAAGGGAGAGGTAGAGGCATTTGCAGTGAATCTTTCATGTTATCCATTTAACTAAAGAAGAGATGTAATAAGGACAAGGGGGAAAAAAAAATCATTGATTGCTTCTTGATACAAATGATCTTGATCCTGATTCAGGAAGTCCCTGATCCTCAAATCACTGGAGGCTGGGGAAGCATCACTGTTTGCCCCATTTCTGTGACCCCTCCTGCACATCCCTGTGGCAGCCCTGGCTGAGAGCACTGAGCCATTCTCCAGCTTGAAGAGGTGCCTCCCCCTGGCTTCCACACAGCGGTGCTCTCTTTTCCCATGAAAATCCACAGAATGTGTCCCACCTTGTTCGAACACCTTCAGACGATGCTGCAGGTGTTTCCTCAGCCTGGGCCAACTGCTCAGATGTTCAGTAATTCCCCTTGAAGTCATAGGAGTTCTTCCAATTCCTGCCACCTGAGAATGCTGCCTGCTGTTCAAGCCCGATCCACCATCCCACTGCAAACATTTACATGGAAAACAGGTTCAAGGAAGGAGAGATTGACAACTTCATGCCTGATATCCTAACTGTGGGCTGGACAGCAATTTATCTTGTCTTTGATCAAACCTACCAGCTATGAACAAAGTTTCACAACTTCAGGAGGCTTTGTGTTGCAACTTGCAACAAAAAATGTGGCACCCTGCACTGTGGCTGAAGTGTTCAATGCACTCAGATCTCTTCTCGTGGCTAACAGAACTTTTATTAAAGGATTTTTGTTGTTGTTGTTGAATAGGAGAGATGCAGCTCTGCTCTTTGAAGTTTAAGACTAGTTGTAAATTCCTTGAAGTCAGCCCTATTTCCTTTTATATTAGCATGTTAACAAGCTTTGGAAGACTGACAGACCTTACAGGAAGACACAGCTGGGTGCTCCTCTAGTCTGGGCTTAATGAAAACCAGAACATGAAGGCTGAACTCTGTGGCTTGTCTGCTGTTTACAGACTCGGCAGGAAGAATCCACCGCCCCAGTGATGAAGGCAAAACGTCCTCATCAAATACTGATACTTTCTGTACTACCAAGGAGAACAGTTGGGATTAATTAAGAAAGGAAATGCCACAATATTTTAAATTACTTCTGTAGTTTAAACCTTCGTACCGGATAAAGTCTAACAATAAATTAAAAAAAAAACCAAACAGCAAACCAAAACAAACAACGAAAAACCAACCCACCCTGTGGAATACTGCGAAGATGGGATTCTGCAAAGAGGAACTGATTAAAGAGTCAGTACGATCCAGATCCGGGCCAAAAAGAGGCAGGTTACCTTTCAACTCCTCCATGGTACTGTGGACCAAGTGAAAACATGAAAGATCAGGAAGAATCAAAGATTATACTCCCAAAACTCTAAGACAGTAAAGAAGCAGAGAGCAATCCCAAAAATCCATTGGGAAGCAGTGTTTATCAGGGCGACAGTGATTTCAAAGGATGCTCCAGGGATGTCCATCCCACAGACAATATATAACACAAGCCTTCTGGAGGCAGTTTGGTGGCCACCTTTCGCATTATTTGGGGAATCCTTGATGCTACTGCAGCCCTTTTACACCTCAAGGCCTGAGGAGCAGCTCTTTCCTTCCATTTCTGCTTGTCCAGGCCCTGATTGTTGAAAAACAAGTTCTAGAGAGCTAAAACAGTGATCCAGCTGTGCTGCTGCATTCTGGAGCTCTAATATCCCTGGAGAACATCCAAGAATATCGTCTTTACCCTGGGTTTTAAGAGTAGATTTTACTGTGGCATCTATTTACATACACTTCTTTTGATTTAGTGAAATATATGCTCCAATACACTCGTAGTACACGTCTAATTTCCACATGCATTAAAGATGATTGTAAAAATAAATCAAATAAATGCAGGCACAACTGGCCAATTCTAGTGAACGCCACACACAGTTGCATTTTTGCCACCAATCCATAATGCTTCAGACAGTCAAGGGCTTGGAGGGAAAGAACATCCACAGGCTGAATAAAACCCACTTTAGTATCACTGTTCTATGTCCCTTTTTTACAAAACCTGGCCATCAAAGGCCAAGACAAAGTTATTTTCTTGGAGCACAGTTTTCAACTCAACCTGGCAGAGTTTTGCTTTTGCTGTTATTACCAGCAACATCCTTAAAACCCCAAAATGTTGACAGCAAAGATAACCTTTAAACGCTGTCCAGCCTCACCAAGCGGATGCTGCGCTTTCACGCGTGCTTAGAGCATTTTGCTGCATGCCAGATTTCCATGTGCACCTGGTTATATAACCAAAATATCCAGCCAGAAACGTAAATAACACAAAGCCTGCAAAGTCTTAGGCTGCATCGTTGAGCATTCAAAGTGCAAGTCCAGAATCTGCTCTGATGAACACTTAAAATAAATCGGGGAAAGGCAGCCAGCCTGGTGGGTATTCCCAGGCCCTACAGGGGAAAACTGGTGGCTGACTGGGAACATACTGGGTCTAGAGCTGTTGCAGACTTAAGACCAACGAGTTGCACTCACTAATAGGGAAAAACCCCCAGAAATTCCACGTATTATGGATCAAAACCATAAGCACTTACTTGAACCAGCGAGATCAGAGTCCTTTACCAAGTGCATGAAAAGTGGTGAACCCAGCAGAAGCAATAATGCTTTCACTGCCAAAGGCACTTAAACTGATGATTTCAAAATACAGATACAAGACATTCGGAAAGTGTGCCTCCTGTTTCATCATAAACCATAAAGCCTTTGTGTAGCTGGGTTTGTCTCAACTTTGCTGAACTCAGTGCAGCTTCTGAATGGGCTTTTTATAAGGCAGGAGATGTCGGTTAAATTAAAAAAAAAAAACAAAAAGAAAAGCACAACCCAATAATCTGGGATCAGGACAGAAGCCAAAACGTTCAGGGTTATAGATTTAAGAAATGCTTTTTCTTTGCCTGGTGCACTGTTTATTCTCATGGGTCAGTTAGTGGTGATAACATCCAAATTAAAGATCTTTCTCTGATATTATAATGCATCCCGTGCCCTTCACTTGGCTGGCGTAGCCAGTCTCTAGAAGTTCATACGATGCTTCATTAGTGCTCATTCATTTGGGAGAGCAGTGTTCCATCTAACCTGAAATATCAACATGGATCTTTATTTATTTCACAGTCCTACATCCCATTAAAATTGTAACTCATCCCATTAAAAAATTTTGCAACTTCATCAAACTGGATCAATCAGCGGAATTATCTCCCTGCTTCTGTTAATACCCTAACATTTCATCTTAAATCTCTGCTTCTGAGTCTGAGAATTCATAAAAGAGGAACTGTTCTATAAATAACATATAGAAAGTTTTGACTAATGTGGAATGAATGTGCTCCTCTCACAATCTCCATGTAACCTCCATAATGTCAAGCCCCTGAGTGATTTTGTTGATTATGTACAGCATCCTGACATGCAAACTCACAATTTAGCCTGAAGACGTTTGCAATTAATTAATTAATCCCAACAGAAATTATCAAAACTCATTCACCGGGCATTGCACAGCCAGCAGCAAGCAAGAAGAGACTTTTTAACCACGGAGAAGAAGAATTCTTCAAGCAGAAACAAAGCCTGCTGCAGAAAACAAAATGTAAATCTTGGAACAAAGAAAGCTTCCTGTTAAAGCATGGATGCACAACGAGTCGCCCAGGGGTTGCATGAGGTCCTTGCAGACCTACTTTGATGCCTGTCACCCTTCCCTCAAGGCTTTGAGAGTTGTGTCTGGCCTCTGACATGGATAACCACAACAGCTCAACCTATCACAGAAATATTAACTTGAGAAATGAGCAGGAGATGCCTCAAAATCCCAGGGAGGCACTGATGTTTGGTGTGCTTTTTCTGTTGAATGGGCAAGAATTACACGTTCCTTTTGCACAAAGGAACCAACAGACAGAGAAAGGAGCAGCTTGTTGAAAATCCTTGATTTGAAGGTGCTTTTCAAACACAGAGAATCCTTTATTAAATGCACAGGAGGTGTTTGCATCCCACGTGCTCTCCAGGCCAGTTTCAGTGGAGCTGCAGCCCCTTTGGGAGGGCTGTGAGTGATTACAGGTGATGGCACAAGTCTGACATTGCTGCTGCACGTTACGTGCTTGAGTAAGCCTGGGCTTACAGGGACTGGGCTGGGGGAGTGGGAGACCAATAATGCTGAGCTGCAGGAGGGGGAGGGAGGAAATCCCATGGAAAATGCAACTAAATGCAGCTGCTAACAGCTGGGGGATAAGATTGGGCATTAACCTTCAATCCCATATTACACCACCTGCAGCTACGATGCAGCTCTGCCCCAGCACCCACTGCAGCCCTCCAGATCCCTCTTCCAAAAACCAGATTAAACTGATTCCTTTTGGCCTTTCAATCCCGTGGTGGATGCTTTCAGAAATGCACGTTTTGAAGCTGCTGTGTTGAGAGATCTGAGCAAGAGTGAAAATAAAAAGGCAAATTCAAGAGCAACCTTAGGTGCCCACTGGTGCTGTGCAGTGCCTCAACTCTGCTGGACTAAATCAGTCTCTGAACAGAGCTTGTTGATAAATAACTTTTTATGAAGTAAAATATGTAAGTTAAACAAAATAATAACAGTAATCTGGCACCAGGACGAAATACAAAATATGAACAGCAACAGAACTTGATGCAAAATATTTCAGAGCAAAATTTCAATTTAGTCAGACAAAGTATTTTGTTTCAGTGGAGAAGGAGTGTCTCAGTATTATGTTGACTGCTTTACCCTTTTAAAATATAAATGTTCTAAGGAAAAAGCTGCTCTAAAATTTAAAATCTCACTCTTAATGTCTTTGAATAAAATTTCATCAAGACCATCACTATTTTGAAAGGGAGCAGGGGGTAAGTCTTTCGGACCATCCCAAGATTTGGTTAAAACCACGTTTTTGTGCAGAAAATTCTTTTGATGAAAGTTTTCCTCCATCCAGTTTGGTTTTCTTTGTTGCCTGCCAAATCCACAGCAGGGATTTTTAAATTTTTATTTTCTTTTCCTGCGATTTTTCTCACCCCACCCCAGGAACCCCTCCCTTCAAGCAGCTCCTGGTTTTGCTCACTGGTGAGACTGGAAGCATGACTCTGGGCCACCTCAAAGACCATCTGCTCTGCAGGGCCAACCCGTCACTGCTGGATCAAGTTCTTTCCCTCCCTAAGATGCTCCAGGGTGAATTTTGCATCTTCCTGGTCCAGTCCAAGGTAAAACTCAGCTGCTGGAGTGGCAGGAATGTGGCAGGGCTTCCCAAATAGATCTCCTACATGCAAAATTTTGATATTTAGCAACTTCTTGCCCTCAAATCAGACACATGGGGGTGACTGTGGTGGGTCTGAGAGACACAAGATATTTGTGTTTGCAATAGAACAGAATATTTGTACTGATAATCTGACCCAATCCAACACCAATCCCTCCTTTCCCTTTGGAACTCTTCACCACACCTGCCGCTAACCCACCCAAGGCCCACCACAGTTATAGAAACTCCAACTCTGCAGAGAGATTTTAGTATTTTGTTCTCATCTATAATGACTTTTCTTCTGAGAATTTAACACAGAGTTTGAACTCGAAGCTCTTTACAGCAGAGACAATATTTCATTAATAAATTCCTCAGTGGGATCTCATCCCATCCCATCTCCTATCACATGTGCAGGAGCTACCACGATATGATCAATATTCAAGACTCTCTACACACTAAGTTCCACCACAGATTAAATAGTAACAAATTATATTTGTTGCATTCTCAATAATGGTTTTTAGAGTCTTCTCCCACAACTTTTACAACAACTTTCTCCTTCAGGTCTGGGACACTTTAAAGAATTGATTAAAATAATAACTTCCTGGTTATGTGACTTGTATACTGTGCAGTTTAACATTTTAATTCCTGGTGGCTGAGACTTCCTCTGCATCTCACACAGCACTTTCCCAGTTGCCTCAATTACTTTCCAAGCAGTATGTATATAACAAGGAATAAAGGAGTGTGTGATTGGACAGCTGAGCACAGCACAAGGAATCATTTGCTGAGTTTTGTTTATACTGGATGTTGAGAACCCATTGTAAAAATTAAAGGGAGGAGGTTGAACCCCTGAGCCTGCTGGGCATTTGCACATCCCCACTTCCTGCTCTGTTCATTAACCAAACACAAACCAGTTCTTGATTTACATTTTTATTTCTCCTAAATATGCCTGTGTTTAGGACAGAGAGAATCTAAATATGTGCAAAATTAAAAAAAAAATGCATTAATGGTATAAATCCATCCAGAGAAGCTCCTCAGAAATACACACGGAGAACACGATGATGGAGTTACAAAATCCAGCCCTCGGATTGCAGGTGTCCTTCACAACCAGGCATTAATTAGCATCAAAGAGATGTCCACACTGAGCAGATGATAAAGACACTCTGCAGTTCCCAAGGCTGACATGAGGGTGAGCTGTACAAGTCACCTTCTTTTAAAAGGAAACAAGCTGAGAGGGTTTTACCCTTTCAGCTCAGTTCTAAAAGGGGGAAGAATTTCCCTTGGTTTTCCTGTTTTAAAATATCACAAGGATCAGATTTCAACTTCTCCATTTTTGACAGGTCCCTCAGAAGTATCTGATGGGTAAAAAACTTTCCAAAACATGGCCAGGCAGTGGCAGGGAATAAGGCTGAACTGCATATGGAAACCAGAGTAGTTCAGGGACTGAAAATCCCCATTATTTCTCAGAGCTGCATTTTTCCCTCCATTATAACTTCACCAGTATTTGCTAGACTCCAGATGCTTCAAAAGTAAGTGAGACTTGACTGGATATATGATAAAACAAAAGAACATATCAAAAAAATCCCTACTCTAAAGGAATCTCCTTTAAACATCTCACTACAGCTTTGCTATGAGCAGAGACATCGTCACCAGAATATTTCCCTGATAAATTCAGATATCTGTGATTCCGTGATGAGTATTTAGGGCCAAATTCTCACACAGGTGTCTCCATCTGTCACTAAAGAGAGCGAAAATGATCCTTATGAACCTGCACATGCACCAAAGAAGCAACATCTAGCCAAGGAGTGCACGTGTTGAAAACTGAGCAAGTACCTTTTTATTTTTTTTGCACTTAATGACACAGAGAAAACTTTGTTTCTCCTGTAGCCCCAAGAAAGGAAGTACTAAAAGATCATTTTGAAGTATCATAACAATTTTCACACAGCAGCTTCTGTGAAAAGGGGTCCCAGTTATTTAATCCTCTGAATGCAAGCAATCCTGGGATGAATCCATTCTGTGAGTTCCAAAAACTGAAACAAGAGGCACAATTCAGGCCTAAGACAGACTGTAATTTACCTCCCCAATCCAGTAGCTGGAGGCTTCAAAGGGAAAGTACATCTGAGAAGAAAGAAAAACACAGTGGAACAAATTATCCACCTAAATGATGTAAAGGGACTGGAATCCGGCCACAACTGCAAGATTTAGATTTCTTATAATACACAGGAGAGTGTAAAATACAGTGTGACAGGTTTGGTAAACTAAAGGCCCAGGACTCTCTTCCCACCCTCAAAATAGAGATATCCTTACAGAGATTGCGTGAGTCAGAGCGGGCAAAGGAAGAGAGTCAGAGCTCTGCTATTCCAATCAGACATGTCTCTAATTTACTGAAGACAGTAACCAACTTAGGAAAGCCACAGAGAGCCAGCCCGGGCATCAGGCCGCCCCTGAATTCGCAGATCTTCCCCTTATCTGTTGTAATCTGTTTTAAATCCAATCATCTACGTTTGAATAAAACTCTTCCTTTAGAATAACATCTTCATTGAGATGAGAAACTGTTCTTTCACTTCGTGATTTTTTTTTTCCCCTCAAGGCTCCATGCCCTGTTACTCGATGCTTTACCTCTAAGGTGAACTTAACGGGTTTCTCCTCCAGCCTTTGGTGCTTCCCATGTCTTTCTTCACTAGATTAGAAACATATATTGCATACCTTGCCCTGGAGGCACTTAGACATGTAACCAGGTCACCTCCCTTCTTAAAAAACTTAACAGACTAAGCCCTTTAGTTCTCACAGCAAGGAATATTCTTCACAAATAAGCAATATTTGTGAGCTTTTCACTTGTCTTCCAAAAAAAACCAAACCAAAAAATTCATTTGTCTGTGTTCTGCTCTCCATACTCTGACACAATGAAGGTCCCTTCCTTGCAGGCAAAGTTCACATAAAAAGCAGCCACAATTTTAACATGGGTTCACCTCGTGGGGGGAAGTTGTTATTTTGCACATCACTACTGAAACCTTCCTCCAGTGGTGGTCGCATGGTCTTTATTCTTAATTTTAAATTTTCCATCTCATATTTGTAAAATGGAGCCAAAATGACAATGAGCATTGATGAGAAGTGTTTAGTGCACGTCAAAAGAGCAAGGATTGTTCACAAAGCTTGGCACAAATCCTCTGCAAGGCACCTTCCTGCCAGATCTCTTCTCATGCAGGTTTCCATATTTCCACTACAAAGTCCTCATTTCTCTCTCATGTTTCTCTCCTTTCACATTTCCCAACAAATCTTTGCTCTTTCTTGGAGGTTATTTGCCTATGTATCAGTCACATTCAATTCAAAAACTGTGTTCAAATAGAAAGAGAGGAAAGATGAGTTAATTTATTGCGATAATAAGGAAGATTCAAAGAATTACTTGTTTGCAAAATAGCTATTTTCCTAAATTTACAAGGCAGTGGTCAGAGCCAAGACGAGCAGCTCCTCTTTATGGAATGCATGTGAGCAGTGAATGGCTCTTTCCTGTGCCTTTATTTTACTAAACTTGTCACACCAGATTTTACACTTCCTTCTAAATTATGAGTAAAAAAGATCCCTTTGTTTGTCATTTTTCCGCTTTGCTGGATATGGATCACGACGAAGCAGTGCAGCCAAGTTCCCACCCCCTGCTCACGGCAGCCTGAGCTCCTGGAGCCGTGGAAATGCCCCTAACGGGTCTCTCGGGGCACCTGGGTTTCCCGAGCCTCCTGGGCATCACACCCTGCCCGGCTCTGCTGCTCACCTCCCTTCCCAGTGCCATTCTGAGCCAGGGAAGGTGCAGCTCAGCGATAAACGCGGGTCACTCGGGTCTCTGTGTCTGCAAACACCTGGCACTGACTCCCATCTCCTCCCCGCGCTGTATTCCAGACCCGGGGTGCCACACGCGGGTACAGCCTTTTTCTTTTCCGCAAACCTCCTGTCACCTGTCGGCAACGCCTGTAAGGCTCAGAGCCTTTATTTGGATTGCTTCACCCCTCTCTGGCACACACCTTCCCCTCCACGAGCCCTTCATGTTGTCACCGGTGCCCGCCCGCGATGGCAGCGCTGTGGGTCACCAGCACAACGCTCCTTTTCCTACCTCAAGGCATGGAAAGCTGGTGGGTGGTTCAAACAGCCAGGGGAGGAAATAACGCTGTGAGCATCGCTCGGTCTAAGTTCCTGTCCTGGAGGCCTGTTCTGTTATTCACAAAGCAGCAGCAAATAAACCAGCAGAGCTGAGCAGTAACCTCCCACCTCCATCAGACAAATAGACTCATTTTTCTCTTTTTTATAATTAGCACGCCCAGTTTTATGGCAGAAGGGGGGCAGGTAGGGGCTGCACATCCTAAAACAAACTGAGCATCACAGTGAACCTGGCATGATGGGAGGAGGGCAAGAGCAGGGCCAGTAAAACAAGAGAGCTTTAACTGGAGGTCCTCGATGCAGACCCAAGACTTGCAGTGACAAAGAGCACAGAATTATCCCAGCGCTGCCCTGGGAGCCTCTCCCAAGGTGTTGCTTGCTCATGCAAAGAGCCCTCCTGTTTATGCATCACACACCTGCACGCACACACGAGGTGTGCCATTGCTAGGTGTGGGGTGGCCCAGAGCAGGGCTGACCTGCCCGGGCAGGGCTGTGGCACAGCGGGCACGGCCGGGCACTCCCAGCCCCTCTGCTTGTCCCAGCAGCTCCCTGGGCTCTGCCTGGCCCTGAGTCACCTCCTCACGCAGGTCCCTGGTGCAGGGCACCTCTGAGGTGCTCAGATGGGGCCAGGACACGGCAGGGAGGAGCTGCACTGGGCAGGAGCATCAGGCGAGGGGTGGCACCAGGAGCCCTCCGGCATCTGATCCCGGCTGAGCACGGGCACACCTTGTGACAGGAATGGTGCAAAACGAGGCTCTGACTCAGTCCCTGTTCCCAGGGGTCACCCAGCAGTGCTAAGTGGAGAACAACACCTTTGCAAGAAACCTTTTGCACTAATACTGGAGAAATCTTGCTGGTCTCTTTCAGCTTAAATCTCTACACCCCGTTAATGAAGTGCTTCGGAAACTGCCATAATTCAATGTATAAATATTTTTCTTTCCCCCCTCGTCTCTCTTTCTTTAAATTTGCTCTGATATTTTTAATTTGTTGCAGTGTGGCAAAAAATTTTGGTGATCTTTTGGGCGGACACACACTATGCAAGTCCTTTACAAATATAAAACCAATTTACTGAAAACTACTGCATAATTATTGGAGAATACTTGAAGAAATGTGATTTCAATGTGACTTTTCAGGAAACTACAGGAAGATTCCTCAAATAACTTTCATTTCTCATTGAAAAGATACAGCTGAAATTTTCTGAAGTAGTTCCCTTTTTTTTTTTGTTTTAGAATAGTTGCGACTTTAACACGCTAATAAATCTTAACGCAAGACTGTTTCAAATGTAATTGTACTAGCTGTAGGCTAGATTACAGGTGTCCTTTCAGCCACTTTAACTTGCTGTATTTACATCTTGCTGCATCAATTGTACGGCTATTGTAAACTTTATATTATGCAAGGTGTGTAATTACACAGCCTTCCCAACTCCCATCACGAGTGCACACCTGGCCTGGTTCTAACGAGCACATTCCTTCTCAAAATGACTACGTAATTAGAAAATTCCACTTCTTGGCCACAGCTCTGTGCTCAGCACACGTGGATTTTACTGTGAAATGCGTTACCATTTCTCTCACAGGGTCACTGGACACGCTGTGAGCTGCTCATTGTTTTTAATCCTAACATGACCTTTATACTAAATACAAAAAACAACCTTGGGATTGAAAAGCATGGCATGATGTCATGAGCACAGAGAATGATTTCAATGAGCCCAGCGCTGTTTGATCAGGGACCAGTCCTCCCAAGGTGCTGAGTCCTCATTTCCTGCAGGTCCCAAACGGGAGTTTGTAGTGTCCCAATTAAAATCGGAAAATGAGGCATTTAAAATCCGCAGCCGCTTGGAGAACCCTCGCTTTGAGAGTTTCCAGCTTCAGGTGTTTTGCCACACTCGTGAGTGTCTTATAGGAAAACCTTCAAAACTTTGTTTTCCTGCATTCACACACACAAAAACAGACTGCCAAAACTTCAGTGGAAACACGGTAATAATTTTATCACTAATTTACTCAAGTGGGGTTGATTAGAGCTGTGTGTGAGCAGGGTCTCTGCAGTGCCCCCTCCCACCCTGAGCAAACAGGGATCAACGATGGTAAATATGTTAATAAACATTTGCTGCAAACAAGGAATACACTCCAGGCTTCTTTTTTGCTAGAAGGAAGAGGTCAGGAAACACAGGGGAATTTACAGGAAGGTTTCAGGACTGGGAATTATTGGAAGTGGCAGCTCCTTTCACACGTATTGTTGGGGATAGAAGGGAGATAATTGTAAATCGTTACGGAAGAAAAAGAGAACGCCACATCCCGAGCCCACAGAAACCCTTTGGAAAAAGAAAAAAACAACTAAAATAAACGCAGAGATGCTTTCCCACACTCCTTTAATCGGAATTTTAGATTCATCTATGTGATCTGTGAAATAGCGGTTATCAGATTAAACCCCAAACTTCTCAGCTAAGTAACACAGCCCCATGAATTCACATGAATAAAGGGCCCAGATTTATAGGCAGATATTTTAATTCTTAAACAGTTAACATAACAGTCAAAGAGATGCTTGGTTACTAACACAAAGGGAAGGCTATAATTGTAACATCTTTGCTCTAAGGTGAATAATTAAGTAGATTCCACTGACAAAAGGATGAGAAGACTGTGCCTCGGGACATTTAGTCAGTAGAACTAAGCAACAGGTTACAGGGAAGCAAACAAGGCTATATTTAAACTCAAACCTATTGACTCGATTATTTGCAATGCAGAAAAAAAAACTGATTTGTAAAATGAACAATCCTTGGGCACTTTAATAGAATGAAGCAGAATGAACAAATTCAAGGTCACAGATATTGTTGTTACAGCTTCTTATGTCAAGGCATCCTTTTACTGTTTCATCCCTCTTTTTCCCCTTGACTCTCAATTTCTTCACAACAAAGGAGGTAATAGTAAAAAATAAAAAGAATATATTATATATTTATCCTATTCTTTAGTTAATGAAGTCCTTCGATAAAGCTCAGCCATATTAATGAATATGCTCTGCATATTTGGCCCCTTGTGTTGAAAGAGTAAAAGAAGCTGACTACATACTTGCATTCAAAACTATTTTTCTTCATTGTAACAGAGAATTTAAGTATTCATAAATTAAATTATAAAGCTCTGAGTTCTGTTGTGAGAAAAATACAGAATTCCTGTACGATGATCCACCCAGAAGGCAGAATTAAAGGAACTGCCTGGGTTTGTAGCATTTAGGTAAGGCTGGAAATCATCTCTCCACTGTGTTGGTGCAGACCAAAAGGCAAGGAGAGGACAAGGGACCTTTCCCAAAAATCTTCACATATTCTTAGCATTTGTCCTCCTACTGAGGCTGGAATCAACCCTTCTCCCAAAGCAAGCGGAGATTCCCTCCTGCACATCATTGCTCTTCTACCTGTGGGCTTGGGTCACCCCGTGAAGGCACTACAGGAGCCCATTTGCGGCTGCAGGAGTGATCAGTAACTGATCCAGCCCCGTGATGCACAAACCACCACCAAAAATCAGCCCCAGGTTGTTTGATGCCTCACAAATCCTGCATGGAGGAGGGTGTCCAGCTGCAGAGGCACGGGAAGTGGTGCACGCTCTGCAAAGCCAGGAGTTCAGCACTCAGAAATAACCCAAAGCCAGGCTGAAGCCACCTTGTCTTGTCTTTCTGCCACCTGGGAGAGAGGGCAGGAGGTGGCTCTTGGGTGGCAGTCAGTGAACAGCTCTAGTGAGGCCTGGGTGGCAGATGGGGTCAGCACACACACAAACACTCCGCAAAAGGATCGGGCAGTACACTCACATCCAGCCAGCCAAGAATCCTGAGGACACTAAAGGCAGGAAGCCAAGGCAAGGACTGGATGGGCTGGCCCAGCTAGTTTTCCATCCAGCAGGACTATCATCATCCTAAAAGAATGATTTTTAAGCTTTTCTTTTCCATCTCCTATTAATTTGTTTGACATGACCTTATCAGGACTCTGCTAGTTATGTTCTGCTTTCCTTATGTAGTTGTTTTCAACAAAGTGAAACTGCATATAGTTGTCTCCTTCTGTTATGCCTTCGCTTCTGCAGTGCCGAAACATTAAAACAATTTGAAAGATATGACAACGAAGTTCCTCAGTACAGTGAGCATGTGGATTGATATGTTTTGATTTTTTTCTTTAGAGAACAAGACTTGTCAGTGCTCAACTAGAAAAGCTGCCAAATACATCATCATCTCTCATTCACCATGACCCAGGTGCTGTCAGCCCAAACTGACTGTTTTCAGTAAAAAGAAAAAAATCGTGTTGGGTGAGTTCAAAACGGATCCCAAGAGGTGCCAATTAGGAAGCATTTAAAGTGCAAATTCTAATGTTAATTCTCTGAGTTCATTTGCTCTGCGTCCATTACCAAATCTCCGGTTTAAAATGCACTTTATAGCCTAATTTTGTGCTCCACAATCTCTTTCTTTCGTGCTCCACACACTCTTGCAGTTGCACGTAGGAATAACAAACGCATTTAAATATTTGATTCGCCGCCATTAGCAAGAGAGAGGGAGAAGAAAAACTTAATGATGGATGATACGATAGGCTGTGCACAGAATGCCTTCATGCTATTCACAGCACATTATTATCAACATACCTCTTCCCATCACGTGCATTTTTTAGAGAACTAAACCAAACAATGCCACTGAACCCAGAAGAGATTCCCTAGTAAGAGGGATTAAAGTCTATGGATCATATAAATGCTGTTGAGTGATCAGTTTTGTTCAAATCTTGACTGTTTGTTTTGGTCCTGGTTTTTCTGCAGTAAACATCTTTACATTGAGATGTGGGGCTTTACTGCCTTGAAAGGAGCAGTGAAATGTAATAAACATCTAAAACCTGCTTTTCTATACCTCAAACCCAGTCACTTAAATCACCAATTCAACCACTGCAATCATTAGTGTAGCAACTTAATGCTGGGAGAAATCCAGATGGAAGGATTGAAAAATATCTTTAAAACCATCTATATTTTAAAATATATTGCTGCTAATGCAAGGCAAGGTTTTTTATGAAGATGTCAATGCTTCTTTATCATCTAGAAATAAAAAAAAAACATCTTTTTTTCAAGTGTACTCCATATCTTTTTCACATTTTGAATGCTTTTTTGCAGCTTCCACTCAGTGGAAGACAAAGTAATGAGCTGTACCCCAAGGGCCCAGTCTGGCACAGGAGGGGAATGACCCCAACCTGGAGCTGCCACCAACATTAATGGATGTCCTGCACATGGAACAGTGGAAATTAATTTATAAATGATCCTGAAATCATTGCTGATATTAGGAGTCAGCATATACAGCAAGAACACCATCTGATCTAAAGGTGCTCCCACTTTTTACATGGGTTTTGAAGTGACAGTTTCAGAGGTTTTAGGTCAGTTCACTCGGACTTCAACATATTTTGTGTTGGATGGTTTATTTTGGCCAGAGTAATGTCAGAAAAACCTAGGTTTTGACACCTGAATTTTTCCAGTTTCTAATGGAAATCTAAACCCAGTCAGGCACCTGCAAAGGAGGCTTATATTTGATGGCAATGGGATCACGCACACTCTTAAAAATAAGCATACGCATAAAGGAGTGCAGCATTGAGATTTGTTAATATTGAAGATAATATGTTTGACTGCTTGCACAAGAGTACAGAGGGACCCCTGTCCTCTGTTCTTCATTAATAGAGGAACCCAGGGTGGGGGAATATCTCCCTTAAAAATTAAGCTCCAAAGCCTCACAATCCAATTAAAGGAACCTCCCCTTCTGTGCTGCCGTTTTCTCGCACAATTATTCACCACATCCACAATTTCTTTTATGTTCCCCAAATAATTTGTTTTACTTGCTTAAAGAGGCACCAGGAGGTTACAGGGATGGTGCAGATCTCCATCTCCAACTGCTCTTCCTGATGGTTTTAGATGAAGAGGTGCCTAACCCTGGTGAGGAGATGCCACGCTGCGTCCCTGGGAATTCACTGGCAGGCAGCTGCGCCAGCCCTGAGCCAGAGCAGCCCTGGCAAACAGATGAGCTGTGACCAGGGCTCAGACACAGGAGGAAGCCAGCCAAGAGAAGGAGAAACCTCCAGAGAGCAAAATTTAAAGTATACAATCACTCCCCTGGCACGGGTCAAACCAAACCTGAAGTGCTTGATGCCCCATGTGTTTGGCTATCTCTGCTTGCCTGTGACGCTCCACATTAGCAGCTCAATTTAGACAGGTAAATTAATTAATTTCCCAGCATTTGGTGCAGCCTGCATGTGCAGAATTGCCCAGCCAATGTAAGACCATTTGGTCAAACAACATTTGCAATTTGCTTCTATATTTAGGCTGCTTGCCTGCAAAAGCCCACACAGATATTTAACAAGGTCAGTGGATGAATTTGGGCGAGTGGTGAGCAATTTCTGCTGTGGCGAGATGCAAACGCGACGAATCAAAGTAGTTTATTTCTCTTACACCTCAAAATGTGAAAACACACAACCCTGAGAAACACCTTGTGAATCTCATTCCCCCTGAAGTGTTCATTAGCAAACAGTGTCTTTTTTGGCCTTTTGGGAAAAGATGTAGAAATTTCAAATTTCATCAAGATTTTGAAGTTATAAAAGCAAAAAAGCCTTGGAACTTTCTTTCAATAGAAATATATGTTTTAAACTCAGTTTCCTCTTTTCTCTTTTTAGATAAGCAACATCCCACGAAGAGAAACCAAAGAACAACAACTAAAGTAGAAAAGCACTATACAGATAATTGTTTTGGTCTAAGCCTACATCTAGACTCTGATGGAAGACTGAGGTCTTCTTGCATGCAAGAACCTAAGTAGCAGTTCTATTTTAATGGTCTAAATATTCTTAATTTTCACTTTCCTTGGATAAAGTATTTATTGGTACATTCTGTTCCTGTAGCAATCAGCATCAGTTCGAATAACTATAAGCATATTTACATTCTTCCTTCAGAGCTATAAGCACTGTACGAGATGCAACAAAAGAGAGAATCAAAGATATGGTATTATCAGGAAATACGATTTTTTGAGTCCTTTAAAACTCAATTGAATTTAAATTGCCTTTTTTTTTTTTCTCCTTAAAGCACTTTGCCTCCTTAAGGTTAAAACCAAGGTTCAGAAGGGTCAAACCTTTTTCTTTTTTTCGAGGCAGTAACTACTGACAGGAGCCCTGGTATTCAGGAGTCCTTCCAAAGGGTCTCTAGACACGGTCCCCATTCTGCCTTGTCACTGACGGGGGCTCGGAGCACGCCACTAAATTCCACAACCAAAAAACTTCATTGCTGCACGACAAACTTTCCTCAGCACTGCTCGGGGAAGTCAGCTCAGGAAGACAATGTGTGTTGAAAAATTCATGGAGCACAGCCCCCTGCTGAGGGGCGGCTTTGGTACAGGAACATGCAATGTTCCCAAGCACCCAGCGATGGAAAAGTGTCCTGAATTCCAAGTGCTCTATCTCGGCTCTATCTCCACATGAGCTCTAGCCTGCAGAAACGGAATTCACTGTTCCATGGACAAGTTCCAGGAGCTGTTTCCGTGTGCGGTGAATGCCAAAACTGGGCCTAGTCGGCTGTTATTAAAATGTTGCTGTCAAGCTATTAAATGCTTGAAAAGCCCAGAATTAAAAGAAGCTTTATGCATGTACTCCCCACGGTGTTTCTAATCGTGCCATTGATGTCTGCAGATCCAGTTCCCTGCAAAATTTAGCTACAGTTTGTGTTTATAAATCATCTCTTTTAAAGGCTGCCACCACACCACCAATCTCGAGCCTCGGTTTAATCTGCAGTTTGAGCAGGAGTGAGATTGTGTTCACAGATTGCAAAGCGTTCTTCAAAGGCACAGCTGAACACAGGTGCTTTAGGGGACTGCTCCTCCCAGGAACAGGGTGTTTTAACAGCATCCCTGCCTCCCGTTGGACCAGTTTGCACTGGGAGCTGCGAGAAACTCCTCCTTCACCTGCGTTGCCCCCGTTCTGCACTGTTCCCATAAATTCCCAGGACGTGTTGGGCCAGCTTGCCACAATTCAGCTATCCAAGCTACTGAAATGAATGGCTGAAAGCACAGAATTTACTACATCTAAAAATCTGCTTATCTTTTCATCTAAATGAAAGGATTTTGGGGCATCTTTTCACAGGATGTAAGATACTATCTTTGCAAAAGTCTTCTTGCTATCTTTTCATTTCCATGTTCAATGCCAACCTCTTCAAAGAATAAAAATTGAAAGAATAAAACCAATGCCATCATTCTTTTTCTCATCACAGAGCAGGTGACTTTCAGAGATAACAAGAGACACATCTACAAGGAAACACACACAGGGTGAGCAATGCAACAATAGTGAGAGTAAAGGCACAGGGATCAAAAATACGAAGATTTTAGGAAGTAGGAGCCGAGAGATGACATCAAAAGCACCAGAAAAGTGAGGACAGGTGAGGCCACAGCAGCACTGGGGTCAGTCCCGTGTGGGATCTGGGCTGGCTGCATCCCCTGCTCTGCCTTGCGGGCAAAAGGAAAGCATGGATGCAAAGAGCCAAGGACACAAGGTGGAAGGGAAAAATAATCATCCTGTAACTGGCTGCTCACTAATGGAGTCTATTAATTAATGGTCAGAGAAGACCAGCTAATTTGTGGTTAGTGGTGCTCAAAAGATAAACAATCTAGACCAAACTAGCCGTGTGGAACTGCTCCACTCTGGAGCCGTCCTGAGGAGACTTCCGTGTTTTCAGGGAAAGGGGAACAATCCCAAGCATCCACCACTTCCAAAGGCACCAACCAGGCTGAGGTCTCTGTTTTGTTTATTTGGACCATACATCATAAAATATATGAAAATTTTCAGCTGTCTGGGGCGTAAGAGGTGAGAAAGTTTAGGAAGACTTCAAGAAATACAGCAAAAGGCACATTTTCATTACAGAGTGCTTGGAATAACCCAGATCAAGAGAACCCAATCCAAGCACCGACTTTTGCCAAAGGTGAATTTTAAGCCTGTCCTCATCTAATCCTTCTGTGGGGAAGGAACCACTGGTAGGATGATAAATACTCTGTTCTTTTGTGAGATCTGTGGGAGCATCCTCGAGAGGAAATCTCACGATCCTGAGGCAGACTGTACTTAATACTCCTAATTCACAATTATTTTGTTCAAGTGTTTGATACAAGATAGAAAGGTTTTGATATCTAGAAAACCTTGCATGTAATACCCTCCTGACAGATCATTACACGAGTCTAATTGAATTTAGATCTTGAGATATGCTGCTCAGAACTCGTTTGCATTTCACTAGAAATGAGATGATCATCTTTACACAGAAACTGTGACACATATTTTCATGCACATGAAACAAATACCAAAATATTCAGGTATTTGAGTGCTTTATTTGCATATAGTTGCTACCTCTGTGTAGGAACCAAGCAATTACTGTAACAAGTAATTATGTGCTCACATGTAATTTGCATAAGAGGGGAAAAAAAGTCCTGCAGTTTACTCATTCTGTAGATATTTGGGGCAAGAAAGCAAACAAGAGGTAGAGGAAAATCTGCATATTTGCCCAATGGACACAAGAAAAGAAAAAAGAAATCTCCATTGTTTTCTCATAAGCAATTTCCCCTTTTCCCAGAAAATGGATTTATTTGCCTGTTACTAAGTTCTAAATAGCAAGAATAAACATATGCAAAAAGACAAAACATTGCTACCTTTCTTTTAAGACCTTCTGTGTGAACCACAGCCTCCCGAACAAGCTCTCTAATTACTGCAATTTTTGCTTAGTGAAAGAAAAATTTGTACACACGCAGGCTTTATAATTGATTCAAAGAGAAACATTCTTTTTTACTCAAAAGGGAATATTTCTTTGAATTATGGCAATTATTTAACAAAGAAAACTGTCATTCTGGAATGAAAATCAATAAATTTAAAGCAAAAAAGAAAACACTTCAGCATTCACCACTCCTTCCCTTACTTTGGAGGATAAATTATCCGCCAAACCTATATTCATGCAGAGTTTTGATTTCCTTAACATTTCAGTATTTAGACACTTTACTAAGAAGAAAGCCTGGTTATGCTTCCAATTCCTTTTCCAAACTCCATCTGTGGCTAAGAAATTCCTGGAACATCCTGCCCCTGTGCCAGTCACCAGTGGGTCACTGCAGGCTGCCTTCATTGCAAAAATTTATAACTAATGGGATATCTGAGATTTGGATCCAGTGCGTGGATGTTACAAAATACATCACAAGTTTTCATGAGCTTCATCGAGAGCTGCTTTGCTTGTCCTACAAGTCCTCCTCGAACTCCACCAAAATATAAATTAACTCCTAGGAAGTGAAGACAATTCAGGTTTCTGACCATGGTGGGATTGAAATTGGCTCAACAATAACATGACAAGCCTAACTCCTGGTATCCTTCACTTCCACACTTTCCTTGATGCATTAAGAGAATTTCCCTTCCTCAAGGTCTTCTTATATTGTAGGGAAAATCATCTAGCAAATCATTTTCCCACTAGAGTCATTCTGCTCTAGGATTAACTAAATAGAGGATTGTGGGTTTTTTTTACCCCTAACAGGCAGCACAATCCTATTTTACCTTTGTGTGAAAGCACCTTCTAACACACCTACAGCCAGCATTTAGGGAAAGGTGCAGCTTCCTTGGGAGACAAACCACTTAAATCCGTTCTCCTGACTGTACAGTGACATTGCAAAGATCTCTTTGGAACAGCAACCCAGCGTAAAACTCCGCTGAGAACTCAGGTGAACAACCAGCAGATAAATAACTACAGGGAGCTAATATTTAGTGGCTTTTCCTGTAGTATTTTAGGCAGTAGCTTGGATTTTTGGAGTGTCCCCTCCATCCCCTGCTGTGGTTCCCAGTGCTGTACCCAAGAGGACAGGACAGGGACTATTTACTCCATTGCCTACTCACAGGTAACAACGCAGAGCAAGGCACTGCACACCCATCCCAGAGCATGGGAACCAGCCCTTCACTGCTTATGCTAAATCCCAGACATGTTTATCCTCTAATCCCAGGGCTGGATAACAGCAAACAGCTGAGTCTCCATTAGTTGCCCGACAGGATGGGACAATCATCACATGGTGCTTTTCACACCTGCCTCCCTCTCCTTTTATTTTTGGGAGGCATAATATTCAAACGAGAAGAATAAGGCAATGCTCCGCATCATTTTAGCCATTTCCTTACATCTCAGGCAACATTTGATCTTCTTCTCCTCACTTATCTGACATTTTTTTCTCTGTTTAATTCCATGTTAATCAGATGATAAACCCAAGTTTGAAGCTAATACTAAAGGTTTCTGAACTGCTCCCCAGAGAAATACCAGAAACGCCATATCCTTTCTCAGACTGATTTTTTTGGGATACGCCTTTGCATAGCACTCTTTAAAATGTTGGGTTTGTTCCCTCAGTGTTCCTTGTTTGTTTGCAAAGCCCTTCCTCAGCATAAAGCACCACAGCCAACAGTTTGTCACATGAATGTACCGAGAAGCAAAACACCTCCACGGGATTCTCAGCACTGCCAGACTTGTTTAGGACCTTCAGCACGTCCTTAGCCAAGCTGTGCCTCATTTTACTGAGCAGAACGAGAGGTGTAATCACAGAGTCTGCAGTCGCTTCTGGGCTCAGATGAAGAATTTGTCTGTGTTCAATTTTAAACTGCTTTTTTTGGCAGAGTTTAAAGTACAGAAACGAGAGTTTTGTATGTTGACATAGTATGCGTGTGTATATATATTTATATTAAATATATACACAGGTACATATGTGTTCAGGGCTCCAGGTAGGAGAATTTCAAGCAAATGGAAACAAAGATAAAACAGTGACACAGAACTTTCATGAAGCAAACCATGAAAGTGATGCCTAAGCCTTAAAATAACACACACTTCATCAGACAAGAAAGTTCTCTGTTCCCAAATCCCTCTTTGCAGCCCCTTGTCACACGGACACTGCTGCTCCTTGGGGAGGCTCTCGGGCAATGGATGGTGGGACAGGTCACTGGGAATTGGCTGTGCTGAAGAATTTGGGAGCAAAATGCCCCCAGCACCTCACTGTGAGGAGAGCAGGGAGGGAAACTCACCTGTGCTGGAAGAACAGAGCACAGAGCTCGCGTCCTGCCTGGGTTTGACCCCAGCACACAAATTTAAAGGGTTTTTTCCTTCCCTCTCTCGCTCCAGTTTGTTGCCACTCATTGCACTGACCTGTAAAGTCAAGGCCTGACCTTTTTTTCAGAGTCCAAGTGAGAAAGCAGATGAGATACTGGGACAGAGGCAGACTTTTAGCCTCAGAGGCTGGCAAGGGAGGCAGAAGTGCTGCGCCTGAAATCTGTGTTGGGCCATGACCAAGACATCACTTATTCCACAGCCATCCACAGACTGTCACTTCATTTCAGTACTAGAAATGAAGGGTGGTCTGACACATAAGTCATTAGGAGAAAAAAAAAAAAATTAAATCAATATTCCTCAGCCTCACAAGAAAAGAATGCATTTGAGAGTCAGATTTTTTTTCAAGAAGAAAGTCAAGTCCAAACGCTAGTTAGGCCTGTCTGCAGCTGTGAATTGTGCATGTAAAAATATACACTGAGACTTCTTTAAACATGGAGCCAATGTTATAAAGAACTAATGTAATTTTCCAAACAAAAATGCTATGGTCCCTACCTTAATTTAGCTGACTAGTTTGCATGCTCAGAAGATATTCACACTTAGGGGTAAAAAAATTAGTTAATTTTATACATGTAAAATTCCACCATTTCACACCCAGAAAGGGAGGGCTGTATCTTCCAAGGAGGAGGGGAGCACGCTTGAAATGATCACCCTAAAACGACAACCAAAGCTTCGTATTGGTGCTAATGCTGTTAATTTACTCTTTTAATTGAAATCTACCAATATTAGAAATTAGAAGCTCTTTCGAAGACCCCAGTTTATAGAGCCTAAGACTTGTATGTCTGATTGTGAGAAGAACACAAATTATTAATCTATCAAACCATTATCAAACTATCATACTTTTTCTACCAAAAATGTTTTAATGTTTTCTCAGCACATGAGGAATTCAAGACAGACCCTTCTGTAGTCAGTGCTTGTCCTAAATTCACCCAATACCTCAGAATTACACCAGAAACACACTAAATCTATTTTATTCCATTTTCTTTACCACATTTGTTTAAAGATGGTCTCTCATCGGTTCATCTGTGTCTCAAGTCAAGCGACCTTATGATCTTGAAGTTCCTGTAAGTTTTCCTCAAAAAACTGATCCTTGCAGGCAGCTGAATACAGATTACGGGTAAAACAAAATCCCTAATCATTTAGAATTTCTAAATTTCTCTCATGTGGTCACCTTTAGAAGGAGAGATTATGGTAAAAGGAAAAAAATAAAACAACCAGCATCCAAGGCATTTGATTTTAGCAGGGCCTTGGGTTCCTGTTTTTCTCCCAAAGCACAAACACGACAAACCCAAAGTCTGCAAAAGGCTAACACAAGAATTCTGCTTCAGCTTATGACTGAACGTTAGTGACCTGTACAATGACAAAAATCATTGAACTAGTCAAGGCAATTCGCGACGAAAAATTACAGGGCCGGAACAGAAGCGCGCTCGGAGCGCTGAGGAACCCCAGAGTCATCCTGCTCTCCTCAAACCAGAACGGGCAAATCTTCCCCCAGTAGCCACGTCAAAGCCTCTGCTACCTCTGCTGAAGAATGAAATATTTAAGTTCCCTCACAAAACAAATAAATCTGCATCTGAAAAACCCCGCTTGGAAGATCGCAGCGTTTGGAGTTCTTAATGAAACCACGTTTGGCAGAGATACAAAATTACGTTTCCAAAATCTACTTATTTTACCAGCGTCAACGCTCCTTTCTGTGCACGATGACAAAACCGACTCCAGTTTAAAATGCACCTGTCAGAGCTGTCAGCCATCAGCAGCACTCTTTTGTTGTTTGGTTATGCTGCCAGGCTATTCCAGCATGTTTTCACTGAGAGGAGGAGGTGTCATCTGAATATGGCAAAACAAAACCGAGACTCGCTCAGCAGAAGCAGACAGACCTCACAGTTTGGAGTAAGGCACACAGGCTGGCTCAGGCTGCACACTCCTCCAGACTATCTTCGTGCTTGCACAGCACCAGCACAGAGCTGATCCCACTGCAGCAAAATAACAAGGTAACGAGAGGAGCCCTGAGCAGGCAGCAGTTCAGGGCCCTGTGAATCAGCACTGGCTCCATGCTTTGCTACACCAGCCACAATGAACACCCAGCCTGCACAACAGAGGTGGCAAAGCAATATTGGAGTTAACATATAGGGGACATTAGGTGGGGAGTTAACATTAGGTGGGGAATGTAAAGGAATGCATAATATTTATAGAACAAATGAGGAAGCACGTAAGTCCTTTGGATGTGTATGCCAAAATTAAAGCTGTCTAAGCCTTCACCTATTTTTTCTTTCACTGATTTTTTTCTTGCTTATAAATTTGTGCCTCCGAACCCAGGCATTTTGTACCCTGTGGCAACTGCTGGAAGTTAAAGCAGTTGAACGAATGAGATCTGTGAAAGCACTCTCTCTTTGAGAGAGGAAATGATTTTTAGTCAAACAGTTGAATGTTTTCCCTACCATCTGTACAACCTTTTGTTAAAACACCTTCTATAGCAAGACACCTGATTAAACAGATGGGGGAAGAAAAAAAGCCTTTGTTAAAGTTTTGGCATCCCGTTTCCTCAACTAGATTCTTCCAATAAATTTTCAGCAAAACTAGACTTATGTTCCACATATTTTTAATCATAACTCTTTTGCCAAGAAGGGGTAAAAGGAAGCAATTCATGGTGCCCTGAGGTGTCTTTGTCTGTCTGAAAATACACTACTGCAAGTCACAGAAACATAGAATGGTTTGGGTCAGAGGGAACTTTCGACACCATCCAGTGCCACCCCCTACCATGGGCAGGGACACCTTCCACTGTCCCAGGCTGCTCCAAGCCCCCTCCACCCTGGCCTTGGACACTTCCAGGGATCCAGGGGCAGCCACAGCTTCTCTGGGCACCTGTGCCAGGGCCTCACCACCTTCACAGGGAAGAATTTCTTCCCAATACCCCATCTATCCCTGCCCTCTGGCAGTGGAAGGCCATTCCCTCTTGTCCTGTCACTACATGCACTTGTCAAAAATCCCTCCCCATCTCTCTTGGGGCCCCTTTAGATATTGGAAGGTGCTATAAGGTCTCTCTTTTCTTCTCCAGGCTGAACAGTCCCACCTCAGCCTGGTTTCATAGCAGAAGTGCTTCCTTCCCTTCCTGTGATCAACCCACACAGCCTGGCAACCTCTTCTCCACAGGTCTCCTTCTCCCACAGCAGCAGTTCCCTGAGTGAGAAACACACCAAAGAAAATACAGCAAACACTGACTGAAGTACAAGGGAAGTGTCAGAGAGGTACCAGCGGTGCACCAGACTTATCCTTGAAGGCCTGGGCCAGCATCTCTTGTTTTAAATGCTCAGTGCAGATGTCAATCCTGGCCAAAGACAACACTGAGATACAGCTTTGGGCCAACACTGAAAATCCAAAATAAAATATACAACCTCTTGGTAACTCGTATTTAAGTGCTCAAAATTCAGGTAAACTCATGGTATTGCAAAGGAGTGTTTGTTCATAACTAAATGTGTGAAATTCAATAGTGGCAATACTGAAACTGGGATTAAGTGTGTGCAGATTAAGTTTATAGAGAAAAAAAAATAATTCAGCTCCATTCTATCTTACCCTGGAAAAGATCACCACCTCTGAAAAAAAAACCTAAACGTCATTTTTTTTGCTAAGAAGTGGATTGCCAAGCAGATTGGCAGAGCTCTCAGGCCCTGTACCAGGCTGGGCAGCCGGGTCAGGCAGTATTGGCAGTAAGGACTGCCTGCCCCAGATGGCTGCACCGAGCTGGGGCCCAGGTGTCAGCGGAGCACTGAGCACATCAAAATCATAACACTGCTTCGTTTCTCCAAACAATTATACTCTTAAAAACTCAACCAAAAGGAGTGTCAAACCAGGAACCCCTGAACTCTGGTGGGGTTGGACAGGGAGCCCAGTGAGCAAGGGCAGTTTGGGGCACATCTTCTTCCCTCCTCCTCCTGGAGCCTGGAGCTCATTCCCCGTGGAACTCATTCCCCTCGGGCCCTTCCCCTCAGCACGGCCCCCTCTCTGGAGTGTTTATGGGGGAAAAGCCTGGCAGATGCAAGAGTCAAGTGCCAAGAGTCTGCATGCTTCTTTTCCTCAGCATTGCCAGCAGTGGCATCTGGTTGCATGGCTGGCTCCTCGCTCGGCATTCGTGGGGGGGGCCCTGGCCTGAACTCTGTGAGGGTCTGGTGAGTCAGTCTGTCTCTAAACAGCCACCAAAAATCCTCTCTCCCTACTCACCCTTTCAGAATGAAAGGGGAAGAAGACAAAGCCAGGATTTTGTCCAAACACATTCCCCATATCATTTCTGTGCTCTGCCCAGCACCTCACCCGGCTCAGCGCGCTCTCAGCAGGCCTGTGCTGAGGCGGGACAGTTTAGCATCAAGTTTTCCTAATTAAATTCACTCCGGCTTCAGGTTGGACAGGAATGCGAGGATTGTTGCGTGTCAGGATGGAGACAGCCTGCCAGCAGCCAGGGCAGAGATAGGCACAGGGCTGTGTCACGTTTGCCTCAGCCTACACATCGTGCACAGGCCGGGTCTGCAGCTCGGTGTTTGCATGACTAACTACGAGCCTTATGTACGTTTACACATTCATTTATGCCGCCAGATTTTTGTATATTCACATGGTGCTACATGCTTTCTGAAAACTCAGGTTCCTCACTCTATTCGGGATCTCACTGTGGAATCCAAAGAGACTCATTAACATTTCAGAACTAGACACCTTATTGGAAACAGCACACAATTGAAAATAAAAAAAAAAAAGGCATGAAATCTGCATTTTTTTCTTCCCTTCACCTCCACCACAACATTTATCGTAAAGTCTGAAGTGCTCTTCATGACATGTTAGTCATTCTGACACAGACAGCAAAGCTCGCTGTTCTCATTGATTCCCCTTGCTTTGAAATGTGTATTCTAAAAGCAAATCTTGACTCCTGCCTTATAAAGAAATTTATCCATAGGAAATAAATGTAGTTCTTAACACACTTCTATACTACGTTTATGTCTTCAATTTTTTAAATATTACCGTTTTTCACCGGATTGATAACTCAGTAATCTCAGAAGTGTCTCCTGAACTGTCTGCACTGCTGGGGACCTCCAAGAGCAAATGTAGGGATGATATTTGAAGTGCAGGAGGCACAGAAGAGCTCGCACTGCAGCGCACGTAGATTCATGTGTGGGAATGATTATCCTCAACTTTTCAGCTCTTTGATGCATTGTGTGAAAGATACCCACAAATCTTAACCAAAAGTTTCCTACATTAAAAGCACAGCCAAGCAGAGGAGCCTGGTCTTCTGGCTGTGGAGTTTTGCCTGAATATATCCCCATGTGAATACCCTGCTTTGAATGATGTAACATGAAAGGATTGTCTGCATTGTGCAGAAATTTTCTGTTTCCCATTACTCATACTTGTAAATGTATCTGTTCTACAGCTCCCGAAGAAATGAACAAGCCTTAGCATCAGAAATATTCCTAACACATTTTTAGGCAAAACAGAACCAGCTAGCTGTTCCATGATATTAAGGAATTCTTTCATGCTTTGCAATGCCTCAGAGTCTCAAGATAACATTTGGATGCATTTATGCAATTTCTGAGATTCCCTACACAGGCACAATTGGGTCTTTTCCCACTCTGACAAGAGCTTTTCCTTGGAAGCCTGATAAACTGCTCTGCTGACAGCTACACGGTGGTGGAAACAGGCAGGCAAGTGCCTCAGATGTTGGAACAAGAAAGTGTTCCAGCATTTTTAGCACCTGGGACTCTTGCTTAGCAAACATCCCCACCTCAGCTGTGGTACGGAAAAACTGCAATCTCTGGATGTATTTTGCAGAATATAAAAGATGGACAAATAAAAAAAAAAATTAAGATTAAAAAACCAAAGTAAGAAAAAAGGAATTTTACCAAGGTGTAACTTAGTTCTTAGGCTCAGGTTTGATCTCTGAACCTTCAGAGGAGTGATCTGATTGAGAGATGGTGTGGGACCCCTACACTGAACTCAGCTTGGATGAAAAAATATAACTGTGCATCAAATTTTGTCAAATCCAGTTAAAAAAAAAAACCATACAACAGTGTCCTGTGTGTAAATTCACGTCTACAAATAGAAGCTTTTGCTGCCTGAGAATGTCAGACGGAAGGGGGTTTTTACAGTACATTTTTATGCTCACCAAAGTACCACATGCAATCTTAAGAAAGCTACAGTACTTACAGAAACTGCCTTGTCTTAGACCTGATCTACTTCAAATCCAGCTTTTAAAGAGGATTATAAGGAAGGAGTTATAATGGTAAATCTTCCTAAATGGCTCCTTTGGGCCTTTCTGCTGACAGCAACATGGCTCCAGAGAGCTGCAGCTCTCCGGGAACCCCACAGACCTCCCACCTCCTTTCTGCCTCCCAAAGCTGGCAGGAATTGGCACAAAGGAAAGATGATGACAAAGATCTCCCCCAGCAATGAGGTGGGGGATTAGACATTGCGACTGCAATGGGGCAATCTGGAAAAATCTAACCACGAGGAAGAAATTTCTACACTTGATGGAAGATTTCAACACCGAGTTCACGTAAGTAAGGGAAGACAAATCTTGGAGCTCCTCTCCTTTGCAATGGATCTGTACTGAAATCTCTAGATGTGATGGCAGATCCTCCTCGATAAATATGGGATTTCACTTGCACCCTGCAGGACCTCACACGCACAGGGTTGTGTTTCTTTTTTATCCTTAGGAAAGTGGGATGGTTGAACCCTTATCATCCTGTTTATCTTGCCAGTGTTCATTCCCCTCAGCAACTGGGCAAAACCTCCCTCCTTTCTTGATCAATAACGCAGCACCTGCTCTTTCCTGCCTGTGAGATTGCTATTTTGAGCATTCATGATTTCTCTTGCCTGCAACAACTCATCTACTTGTTGTCTATTTGTGTCCAGACTTAAAGTTATTTGTAACAAATCCTGGAAAATGTCCCAAGCTGCTTGTGAAGCAATAACTCAGGGCAGAAGGCACAGTTTAAGGATGACACCTGTATTTCTGCCCTACTCCATCTCACATCAAGCAAAAAAAAAAGTCACCTTCACTCCTGTACTGGGTGAGCAGCGATAAGGTGCTTTTGTACATAACATCTTCCTAGACTTCATCAACCTAACGAGGAGAAAGGGAGGCCTAAGGCTGCCTCAGGGAGTACCCCACCAGTTATCACCACACTTCCAGCACCTTTCTCCTCTCTGCAGGCACCTCAGCACCACAGGGCTGAAGGGAAACCATGAACGTGGTGAAACGAGGCAGTGCTGGGCTTGCACTTCTCCCCACGAGCAGCACGGCCTGGGAGCGGTCCCTAGGGAGTCTCTCCCGACATGCACGGAGTTTGCAGATGGATCATTCATTCTCCACTCATGACTCACTGCAGAGCTGAGCTGAGCATCCGCCACCTCTGCCAGGAGATTGAAGAAGACAGAGGCAGGCTGAGAACACCAAGGGATTTCACAGGGAAAACCCTGAACACATGGATTCAAGGAGAGGCCGAGGTGGTCTCCCTTATACCAGAAGAGCTGTGCATCTCACAGCACCTTCTAATTGTGTTACAAAGCTATAGCACATCAAGGCAACATGACTAAAATAAGCCTTGGTGACCTCTAAGACTCATTATCATCGCAGGCAACGTTGGAAGAGTAGAGATGAAGGACCAAGAAGAGGAAAAAAGCCAAGAACACCATTCTTCTGACTATCAAAGATGATATGCAGCTTCTCCTGCTAATGCAGCAGAGAAGGACATACTCTGCTTGGTTTGTAGGAGCAAAGAATCACAGAGCCTTCCATACATTTAGGTCCAAATGGCATCAAAACCCATGAAGCCCAAATACTGAAATAAACCAAAACAACATCGTTTCTCCCCTGCTGCCCTTGTTAATTTGCACACCATCTTCTATATTTCTCTACTGAATTTCTTCTTCTATGTACTTTTCTAAAATTTTTGCTGGTGGCTGCTTTCCAGTAGCAGTGGTTTGTCATGAAACGGGGGCTGGCAACAGTTGGGAGCTTGGTTTGCTCCATGTTTTCCGTGGCAGTTGTGTTTTTATTTTAACTGGAAGCTGTAAGATGGTTATAACCGGAACATCCACAGTAAAAGGGGGTCACACTAAACATGCCAGACCTGTCTGGGCAGGTCTAATTTAAACACCAGCCTTTTAAGAACGGGACTGTCTTTGAATGAGATTTCTTTGTACTTCTGAAGACAGCACACACCCTTTTCCTGCTGCTTGATTAAACAGCACTTGCCCAATGAATAGATCTTGATCAGGAATAGAAAATGCATGGAGCTGTCCTGGGGAAAATGTGCTATATCCTTTCCCAGACTCACCTGTGGGAAGACATGTGCAGCTATATTGAACATCCAGGCCTTTCAAATCAGTCCTCTTGCATCTGGACCTCTGCTCTGTCAACTGTCTGTGCCTTTAAAGTATTTCCTTCATGCATTTGAACATCATAAAGCATTAATGGCAGTGGAAGTGTCTCACAGGAAAGCTGTACTTTCAGATTTGGCTTTGCCTCTGGAGGGCAAGCACCAACCAAGACATGCAGTGTTTCATGGTTGTAGCCCAAGGTCCCTCATCACAACCACAGCAGAAGGCCTGAAGTGCACATTTCACTGCTCTTGCAGAAGCAGATCCTCCCTTGCTAAAAATAACCCTGACTTTACTGCAGGAACAGTCATCCTTCGCCTTGCTCCACTCACCCAGAACCACACACGCCAAGGACAGCGAGGCAGGAAAGTGCCAAGGAGGAGCTGGTGTTCACTTGCGAGGTGAATATCAAAACCTTACACTACTGTGCTTTACTTTTTCCTGTTTCGGGGATTTTGGTTTCTACAAATGCACAAAGTTCATGTGAAGAAAGCATAAACTCCACAGCATAAATAGAATCTCATTAGATTTCTAGAATAACAAAGGATAAGAGAAAATTTCACTCCATCAGAGCAAGAAAATTTGCTGCCCAGAACACAGAGCTGGATTAACTCTCCTGTCTGCTCCAGTTTTCCTGAGTTATCTTGGGAAAATCATCTATCTCCTGTAGAAATAAGTGTGAGTTGTTGGGTGTTGCAGCTCCCACTAATTTCAAGACTTTGCTGCTTCGACACATTTCCAAAGTTCACAGCTCAGCCCCATTGCTGTAAAATGGAAAGAACAGCATTTCTTGACCTTGCAATAATACCATGAGGATAAACATGCCCTAGGTTTTAAACCACTTGAGTGTTACATGGACAGCAGCGAGGTCAGGTTGGCCCCCATCTCCAGGGGTGACTCACTTCTAGGAGAAGGTGCTTGCATTCATTTGGAAGGACAACAAGGCATGACTCAATGGATCAAAGCAATTTATCAGTAGTGAAATCAGCACCTAATGTTAAATTCTGGACTCCTTTCTGCCAGTTCATTTCCATATTAGAGCTTTCCATGGTTAGTATTAGCTGAAACTCGACCCACTTGACAGGCAGAATGGTTAATTATGTGATTATGAAATTTCTGCAGTGGCTCTGGCAAACATTGTACAAAACAGAAATTATTTTTGCAACTTTTTTTTTTTTAGCTCTGTAGTGTATTTGTTCTATTTTTTGAAGGCCTAAAGAGAGAATTTTGGGAGGCACTCCTACACCATTCTTTCTCCATCCAGACTCTCAGCTCACAAGGGGATAGAGGACAAATCTTGACCATGCTGTTAGAGAGAAAGGGTTTTAATTACTCCTCAAAAATTTATATGCTGCTATATAAGCATCTGCCTCCCTCTTTGGATGGCAAATAGGATCATTCTGCAAAAAGAATTCTTTACAGCACTTCATCCAGCTTAGCCCTTGTCTCCTGGTGCTTAGACAAACAGTTTTTGGTTTATGTAAATAGTTGGTGGATCAAATTTCCCTGGCTGCCACACCTAGCCAGCCTGAATCACCCAGGGAAACATAAAAAGAGTCACCTTTTATGCAGTGCTTTTTCACCAAAGTACACAAGAGTTGCCACGTTACCCTTTCCCCACCAGCAAACAGATTTTTCATTCTGAAGGAACTTTTCTGTGGATCAACCCTCTGCATAACACCTGGTAAAGTTTGATCTGGTTAAGAGGAGGAGCACAGGTGTGAAAGAGCAAAATAAATCCTCTAAGTGGGCCTTGACTTCCATGTTGTTGCTCCAACCACCGAGTGCACCAGGGGCATCTGCTCTTGCTGCAGCCTCCTCGCGCGCCCTGAGTGCAAGACAGGAAGACTGAGGCAGCTACAAAAGTCATGGAGAAAAACCTGGATGAGCCCCAGGAGTTCACCTACACAGGCTTGTCAGCTGCCATTAGTTGGGTTTGCTTTTCTGGAAAGATCGATTCAAGGCAAGGCCAGCTGGATCAAGAGTAATTAAACCTCTGCAGTGAGAAATGATGGATCAACAAGCAGCCCTGTGGCCCCTCTCCACCCATTCTTGGCTGTCCCACACTGCAAAGCCTCCCCATAGTTACTGGGACAGCAGAGCCCAACACACCTCGTGTTTGGCCACAGCTCAGCTCTGCTTCCCTGCTCCAGGAGCCAGGAGATCCACCCTTCTCCCTGTTTGAACCTGGAAGGAAACTCTCTCCTGAGGCTGCTGGTCACTGCTGCAGCCGTGGTGCAAAGCTGGGAGGAGATGAAGATCTGCTGCTGACTCTTTTCGAAACTTCAGAAAGCGTTTCTAAAGCAAACTCTTAAGTCTCAAAGCTGAAATGAAGTGGAGAAATGATTTTTGGATGTTTCTTTTAGCATCGTGATGTCTCGGAAAGGCTCAGCTCTAGTTTTAATAATCAATCAGCCTCTGTGCACTCACACTGCCACACTAGGTACCAGCAAGCAACCCCAGACTGACGCTAGCCAGGTGTTCCCAGAGATCACCACTCTCCATCCCAGTGTCTCTGGGCTCCTGCCCACATCCCAACCGGACCCTTAATCCCACCTCCAGCCCAACCTCTGCCTCACTGCTGCAGGAATTCAAAAGGACTCTGAACAACAAAGCACTGAGGTCTGAATTCTCTATGGAAACCTGAATGTAATCCCTGCTACGTCAGCAGCTCACCTAAACTTTCCAAATATCACACACAAAACACTTGAAAAGCCAAACCCAGCTGCTGGTTTCATTGATGAAACAGGGAAATTGGAGTTGCTGGAAATATTCTTACTTATTGGCACTTAGAAACATGAAATGCTTTGTAAGGGTTTGATTGATTGCTGGAGAACAATTGCATTGTTGGGCCAGCTCACCTCAGAGCAGAGTGTATAGACTGAAATCTTTTCTGTTTGTTTAAACTCTTTATAGAAATTCTTACATAGTTGTGGTTAAACAGTTGTAAATACATGTGTATTTCCAACTGTGTAACTATCTCTGTTCCATTGCTTTCCTAATGCTTTAACTTTGATGCACAATTTTTAATTTTTTTATGTGAAGTATAATTATATTGATTTGTCTCAAGACTCTCTGAATTCTTTTACCTCATTAATTTTGTTGCTATATTACTCAAACTGATTTTGACTCTGTCACGGTGCTCATTAGCAATGCGGAGTATAAAATGTGATGTGTAAATCACATAAATCACTGCCATGTGTATTTTACTCCTTGTTGAAGGTGCAAGCCACAGCTCTTTCTACACAATTTCTAGGAGATATCTTGGCACTACTATGCTTTGAAACATTGTGATAACCAGAGAACAAAGCTCTTAAACCTCAAGAATTTAAAACTAAAAAGGGGGAAAAGAGGAAAAAAAGAAGAAAACATCTCTGGGTGGATGTTAACTACAAAGCCATTGGTGATCCATGCTTAAGTAATCAGGGGAAATGGTGAGAGAAGGGAAGAGTTCACCAGAGGAAAAGTGTAAGGAGAAGGTGGCATCAGGGGGCAGAGGCCTGGGCAAGTGCCCACGGCTGCTGGGCAGCTCAGGGCAGAGCTGCTGGTGTGGTGCTCGCTGTGGGAGTTGGCACAGGCTGGAAATTAACTGATGTGATACATCAATCCTCAGCAAAACGGATTGCACACACCCAGCTGAAAAATGTAAGTAAACAATAATTCTTGTCCTTTTTATATCTATGGTTTCAAGCTCAAGCATGCTTTAATCCTTCATTTTATTTGATATCATTTACCTTATCCAACACATATAAAAGGATATGCTCTCCTTCTTAGACTGCCTTCAACTTTCTATGAAACTGGCTTTAAGGAGTAGGCCAATATTTGTATAGCAGATAACACCTAAAAGGGGCTCCCCTGTCTAGGTAGGCAGAGAAAATTCCCTTTTTAGGCCTTCAGCATAGAAAAAAAGCATGGTATGCTTCGAGAGGCACAGTCTGGCTTCAGCCACGTATTTGATATTCCTTGCATGTGTCCCTCATGTCAGAAAACTGAGAACTAGGTGCCAAAAGTCATTCACTTTTCAAATGTGACATGTCTAGAAACGCCTCCATCTTTGAACAGAAACAATCAGGACCGTTTCCCTCTCGTAGAGCTTTCAAACAGTTCTGAGAAATGCAGGGTTATAAAGTCCCCTGTGCTTCAAACAAGAATAGAGGGACTGACGGAACAGAAAAGTGGTGGAAAATAGGAAAAGCAGTTAAACAAATGAGCCTGGAGAAACTGGGTTCTGTGCCTGACTCCACCTCAGGTGCTTTGCTTGGCCTTTGGCAAGTCACTTATCTCCGCTGTTCCCTTAACGTTTTTATGGAAAATCTCAGGTAAGATTATGATCTTGTACAAGTTAGAGACCAGCACTGAGGGGAGCAAAAGCATCTTTGAGTTGCAGAGGAAAGAAAAGCAGGGAATGAAATAACAGCATTGAAGATGGAATGATGAGAAGTCTCAGCTCCTGCTCTCAGTGTCTGACGTGGTTCCTTTATCATCAAGTCATCGACAGCAGCCTGGACTGCTTTGCCTCTAAGGGCCTCATTTTATCTTCTCACTCGCACAGGTAGGAGTTCTCATCTCAGGAGCTTGCATAATCGCGCCTCATCGCAACCATCGTGTGACACTGCTGAACTGGCACCTCTGCCTCTCTACAAAGTTATCACCGCCTTATCTCGACATGGCCCTAATTTTCTGCTTTTGCTTCCTGCAGGCTGAGTTGGAACAGTGGACTGCATGTGCTTTAAATTAATATCCCTCCAGTTACTCTTTGCACATCGTTATCCTAGGGAGCACCGTGCTGCAAGGTTCACCTCTGATTGCGATCTTTGTTAGCAATAGTGTTATATATATTCAAATAAAACCTACATGTATGGCTGCAAGATGCACAGCAGCTGTTTTAAGTACTTTAAGGCCTTTAATAAATTCATACTTCATAAATATTTTCATGCCCCAGAATGAATCCATAATATCTGGTTTCTTTCATCACAGCAGTATTCAAGCTGCTGAAATAGTCTCAGTTGCTGATGTTTTTCTCCCACCTTATTAAACCACAAAAACTTGTATACACCCAAAAAACCCAATTGCCTGTGGAGTGGAAGAAGACTTCAGACCTCAAGCAGCCTACTTCTAGCTGATCTAAAACCCCAGTGCAAGCGACATTGCAAGTTCCAATCTAACAGAAGAAGTTATCGCTGAATTAGTGCTGCACACACAGCTGGAGAGCTGTGCTGCCTCCTGAGCAGATGCACTGCAGAAATCACTTTTATGGGTAAATACTCCTGCGGAGGATCCAGTGCTCTGCTTGCCTCAGTTTCAGGAGGTATTACTCTGACTCCTCAACATCCATTTGGCCAATTCTCCTAATCCTGTGAAGGGACAGAATGTCTCAACTCTTCGCAGTGTTTCTGATGGAAGGACTGAAAGGCCGTTTGGAGGAAAAAAGAAAAAGGTACTAATTAATATTAAAATAACGTTCTCTAGGGAAAATCCACGTTGTGCTGTACCTTTTAAGACCAGAGGACTGGACGCAATGAAGTGCCAGACATGACAATTAATGAAAAGAGGAAAGTGTCTTTGATGCCTAAGGCTGAAATCAAGCCTGGCTTTAATCAATCTAAACCCAGCAGTGGAGGTATCCCAGAAAACACAGATCTGGCCATAGAAAGTATGGAAGGGAGAAAGCAAGAGAAAGCTGTTTGTCAAGACAAGAGATTAATAATTAAAAATTAATTAATACATGGACTGAAAGGACTCTCACTGTCCAAACTGGTACCACAACCTTGCATTTCTGTAACTCTATCCAGTGCAAAGAATACAATATTTTCTACCAGTGTGAACAGTGATTTGTAAAACCCTGGTGTGCAGGCAGGGACCACCATCCTGGTTTTAGAGATGGGGCATTTTTTTGTGACTGCATTGCTCCAAGGTCCCTGTTTGTAGGGCAGCTCACCCACCTTTAAAGGCTGTCCCAAAGAGCCTCCTGCCCTTCGTACAGGTGAGAGAAAGGCATTGCTGCACACATTTCTGTAATTATTGTATTGACGTGAGGTGAAAAGTCTGTTCACTAGGAAGGTCTGTGATCCAACGTTTGAGTTGGACAAGGTCTGGGTGCAGGCACTGGAACCTCCCTGTGCTCGAGGAGGTTCAGCTCAGCAGCAGGGAGAGCAAACAATTTGCTACGAGAGCACTTTATGCTGTCTAACAATGTTTGTGTGTGTCTGCATAGATAAAAAAACCACTTCATGCTGCTGCTGAATGACTTCTTTCTCCCTCCCTACTTGGATTTACTCCAAAGCCAGGATTATAACTGCTCTTTGCTAAGCAACAAATATTAACTATTGCTACTTCATCAAAATCCTGCACCAATGCATTTAACCAGTTTATCAGCCAGCAAGATGATATTTTCATATTTGCTAGCCTGGAGCTCCACTAAAATTAAGATCAACTGAGTACAGATATAACAATTATCAATTTTCATTCTTGAATAACAGCTTGAAATTGCCTTCAGGAAAAAGGAGGGTCCTTTGCTTTGGATAAAAAAAAATAAAAATTTAGATATAAAATTAACTACTTTTTCTTCCTCAGGCTAAACATGTGGTTAAGCTCACTAAAATTATTCAGCAGCTTTAGAGGTTGCATCCCTATTTGCTTTAGCTTTTAGGTTGATAAATGAGTAAGTGAAAAAAAGCTGTCAGGTAGATTACATGGTGCTATCAGCCTGCACTTTTACCTATCCTGTACTAAATTATTTCCTGCAGCCAGCTGAAACTGTACCAAGAGGGGAAGTTTGAAGTACCTCTGAAAATATTGCTCCAGAATTGCCAAGGCCAGTTGGATATCAAACATTTGAGTCCAGAGTCACTGTGGGTCACAGTGGAAGAGCCTCTGTGTCAAAGCAGTTTAATGCCCACTGAGAAGACAATAATTTAACCTAAACAACACGATAAAGATGGAAATATTATAATATTCATTCTTATGCTCAGAGAAATTTGAAAGTTTTGATCACAAGAAATTACTGGTAAACTCAGAGATGGACAAAAACTCCTGCAAGTTTCTTTTCTTTCCATGAGCCTGGCACAAATATCAGGAAGATCTGGTGGCTCCATCTTCCCCAATCCCCAAGCAAACAGAACAAATCTTTTATGTACGCTCTATAAGACAGCTCCCAAAGGCAAAGAAAATTAGCTACTAAAAGAATAAACAAAATAATGGCATTTCCTGCCTCTTCCTGCTATTTATTCAATTGCCAAGTGCCAGGTTATTTATTTATTTGCATGCAGAATGAGTTTTCTTCTGTCATTGGAGAAAACAACACTGTTTTTTTTTGGTTTTTTTCAATGTATTTTGCCTTTTGAAGGTTTTCCTCTGAACATACCTGGCATTGTTTTAGTGGATCCTACCAACCACAGTGAGGCAAACACATGCAACTGAAATAATGTCATCTCTGGATTGCTTAAAGCTGTACAAAGATTAAAGCAGCCCAGCTGTACCTTGCTCAACCTGCAAAGATTGCAAACTCCTTCTTTAAGGCACGTGTGATGGGGCATTGCATGGGACTGTATCCCAGGAAAAGGTCAAAGGCACTGATATCCTGTTGAGCAACATTTTCTATGACTGAGACAAATGTAGCATCAGATCGAGAGGGAGGAGGCTGAGTGAAGGATCAGCTTGCTATCAGTTTGAAGACACAAGAAAGACAAAGCAATTCCATCAAGAAAAATTAACCCACATAGATAAGAGATAGATGGTGGAACTGCTTCGAGATATGCTGATAAAACTACTTCATCAAAGTGGTAGATTGCCTGTAAAATGCAGTTTCTTAGTGAATTTGGACAGCTTTTTTTTCCCCCAGTGAGAACATTTCCACATTAAACTGTACCGTTTGTAATTTCCAGACTTAAAATTTAATGGCTTTTTCTTTTGGTAACAGATGATCTTCCTGAAGTTTGAGTTTTAAACAGTTGAAGTTGAAACAACACCACAAAGCATTTTAATGATGTCAAAATAACTGCTTTCAGGGTTTGTGTTCTTAACTTATAGCAATTCACATTTCCCACTTTTCCCCCCAGTCAAACCCAGGAACGGCACCTAATTGAATTGTGCTGCCCAGCTTTCCCCACTGCGGTGGTGCACAGACATTGCAGGCAGGCACGAGCTCTGCTGGTTTGCCTTTGTGCCCATGGAGGAGAGAGCCACACACCTGTGAAGAACCTGACAGGAAAGCAGGAAGCTTTCCCACAGGCAGCCACCGCAGGAATCCGTGCCCTGAGCTTTCACGTTGCAAACCGACACGCAGCACATTTTGGAGGTGGGAGACAACCAACAAGCAAAAATTCCATTTCTTTCTGATACTAAACTCTGGACACTGACAGAAACCCGGGATGTCTTCATCCACAACCCTGTTTATCTCGGCAGCTACAGCCCAGCCTGGGCTCCACGGCAGAGAGCAGTTTCCTTCCCCACAATGTGCCAAATGCATTTCTTGCTGATGAAGCCGCATGGGTGAGATTAATTCCACCGTATTTGAGCAGAAGAATGAGCGGCACCTTCGGGAAGGTTATTCATAAGGGGAGCCGTTAGGCTGAAGCCCAGCAGGGCTTTCCCCCCTACTCCACTTGATCAATAGACCAGGGCAGCAATTACAGCCACCATCAACAGCTGCTCGGTGCCATTGAGAGCCACCGTCCTGCTGGGCACGGAACGGGTTCTGGGGCTGCAATTAACACGCCACCAACAGCCCTTCCAGAGCAACCAGCTATGAGCCACTCAGAAAGGTTCATTTGCACAGCCCCAAAGACAAGGTGCAGTAAAGCAATAGTGTACTTGGAAAAAAAAATAAATTGGGAATCTGTCTTCAAGGAGAACAATACCACCACCGCCTTTGTTTGTCCCTGCTGGGGGCAAAAGTTTTGTGGTGGTGACAACGTTAAGGAACTGTCTGGATAAAACTCAAGTCATTACACCTGTTATGGGATACCTGACATAGCAGCAAGAGGTTCAGGCAGTAGCTAATCCACGATTCCTCCCTTTGCTGGGGCAAAGCTGGCTTGTTCTGCCAGAGCAGGAGGTGTGCACCCCACTGATGAACGCCTCCCATTCCCAGTTTTACTGGGAATCAGTCAACTCAATTTTTGGCTCCAATGAACACCTCGACCATGGGAGACCAGTGCAAAACAGCTACAAACTCAGTCTGCAAGGGAGAGCCTTTCCATAACAGTCATTTTCCAGGAACTTTCAAACATTTATTGTGTCCCCGAGTCTTCTGTGTCTGGGGACGCAGACACGATCAAGCTTTTGTAGGTTAATGCAAACAGTGCATGGAACTGAGCAGAGCATTAGGATTCAGGCCCCTCTAGCTAACCTGCAGATGGAGAGGAAGTTCAGGATCACTGGCACATAATTGTGGAGTTGGGGGAGCCAGCCCAACACTTGACTTTTCCCTCAGTTCAGATTTCCCTGCATATAGAAAGAGTGGGTGGATATGGCAAGACATGCAGTACTTGTATATCAGCTGATGTCACATCTGAATGCAATTCTAGATTTACTATTACAGCTCTTCCTTCATCTAGGCAGTAACTACCTGCCTGCTAAAAGGCATCAGATTCTTTTATTGTTAAAATGAAACCGGACCTGGTACCCTGGGGCAACTGATTTCAATCTCCAAGTTCATATGGTTTTTCTTGCTGACAAGACTGGTTTGAAGGAGAGCCAAAATGCCAGCAGCAGTTGCCCTTGCTAAGGAGAACCTTGAAAGACGTTGTGAGGGTTGTTAATAGAGTACACACACACATGCACACAGGTTTCTGCAATAAATCCTGGATTATAATTAGTTCCCCCAATACTGCACATGGGATGAGGAGGATACAGGAGGCAGTTTGTGGAGGAGACAAGAATTCTTGAGTTTGCAGGACATCCAAGTGTCTCCCAAGCGTGGCACTGAGCTACCAGCATCCCTCAAGTGCAGGGGGAACTGACTGATCACCTACAGGTGCAAGGAGCAGATTTTCACATGGTCTAAGGGCTCCTCCACAAAAGCAATAAAAACTTCATGCATTTTGCTTGTGTATGACCAGTTCTTCAAATATCAGGCCTGATGCTTTTGGGATAAACAACAGCCAGGAAAGTCGCCAATCCTAAACTGACTGAAAAGCTGGAAATTGTGTTACTCCAGAATTTCATGCTGTTTCAGAGTAGTGATGTTGCACTGTTGGTGTTCCTATAGCCATTTCAACACACTCCTACACTGCCAGGTAATGTGCTGTAACAACACAAACACTTCACTCTGCCATGGATTATACTCAATTATAAATTTTTCAGACACCAGACATGATCCAGGAGTAGCATCTTCCTTTGCTCATCTCCTCTGCTTTCCCTGCATTCCATGGAACTGTTCTCTGTGAGTCTCTGCAGTTTTCATAAAGAAACTTCATGCCATGCTTACCATAAATCAGGCTTATATTTGAGCCCTGGTTTCTCCTCAAGGAGGATTGAGTTATTTAAAATATTTTTTTTCTTACTACTCAACCGCTGCATTTGCAGTACTTCCTAGGCACGAGTTTACTATGGTTTGTCTGTGCTAAGCAGAATAATTGCACCAAACAGTTCCAGTTTTTCTGGACCTGCTGCATTTTTCTACATTTTGCAAACACTTTAGAAGAAAAAAAAAAAAAGAAAAGGCAAAGCAAGGGCACTGCTGAAACCCTTGGGCTGCTGAGCAGCTCCAGGAGCTCCGGGCCCATGGCTCCTCTGTGTGATTGTCCACCCTAAAATGCTTCACCCATTGTCTGCTTCTGCTAGGGACAGGGACTGTCAGAGATGTGGCTTCCTCAGCCACCCAAATCTAAAAGCAATTTCATCTATTTTGACCCCAGGATGAAATCATCCTTATGGAAACATAGGCAAAGGTGACTCCATGGTTTCCGTTCCCAACCTCTGCCCCGCTGGTGCAGCTCTGCCTGTGAGGGCAAAAGGCTGCACTGCTCCTCCTGGCCAAACAGCCCCAAGAGCTCTGCAGCAAATCCTTGAGAAGTTACTGTTCCCCAGTCACCCAGCTGGAGAGAAATCCTGAGCCAAAGGCAGACAGGCATATTCCTTGGAAGTTTCTATATCCATTTCCAGGGCTCAGTGTAAGAACCTCTTTATTATTACTTTTTCCTTTAAAATAGACTATCATTTTTGACACTGAAGCTCTGATCTAACAATATCTTATCACTTGAAAAAAATAGCTATTTGGAAGTCAATGATACAAAAGAAGGGATCCAATCAAAAGGCAGATCACCCTTACCCCCAGATTTAACATATCTGGAGAAAAATCTTGGACGTGATTGTTTCACAGTTACAACTTTTGGTTCTTGCTTTAATTTGTACGTCTTTTGTACTCTTTATATACTTGTTCTTACTAAAATTCATAGATATTTGCACTCTACTGTTCTACAAATGAGACAAAAATCAGATTGTTAGATTCAGAAATTTAATACAATCTGTTCCAGCCCTGCACATCATTCTCTCTGGTAACCCCGTTTCCAAACAAACTTCTTTAGAGCTCTCAGCCTCTGGAATATCTGCCCACAAGTCAGTGCAAACCAGGGGTTTATTCCTCCTAACTCACCACAGAGTCTCTTTTCCCCTTTCCCTGTAAGAACCTGGAGGGTGGAAAGCACTGCTAAACACTGTGGGATTCCTAGAGAAAAGACAATTCCTGTTGCCAGAGCATTTGGGATCTGCATGTATGTAAATAATCTGTTAATAGAGAGCCACAGATGGCTCTTAACTCAGCAGCAGAATAAATACAGCAAGTTTTATTTGATCTGATCCAAGGTGGTTGATGAAGCCATTTGTTTACAAGTGTATTTTTTAAATAAGATCATCTGCAGTGCCCAGAGCATTGTCTGAGTGCTCTTTTATTACAGTTTGTAAAACTCCAAATAAAACCAGGAGGCGAGCCCATCATTCTTTGGAGCTTTGCCTGTGCAGCAGTACGGTTCTGGGCACATCACTAAGCATTCAAAATTAAGCAGAAAGAATCAAAATAGCAGATTTTCACAGCTATGAATTTGCACTTGTGCTCTTCCCCACACAAAGATGACACAACCCGCACATGTGTTTTACTACTGCTATTCACACAGCTGAGGGTGAAGTAACAAATGGGAAACTCCGAGGATGCACTGGAGGTTTGCAGTTTGGAGTAGCCTCACACTGTTACACCCACTTTTCTCTAGAACATTAAAGTTGTGTCAAATAATGTCCCAGTTTTATATGTGCCGGCCACCCGACTGCTCTTATTTATTTCTCTCCCCAGAACAGGGTTGTAAATCTGTAACAGAACATTTTAAAAGAGGCAGGGGAGCATCAGTCAGAGTAAAGGCTTCTTTCTCTCAGCACTCAAAATCCATGTGGAATTTAGTTACAGCTCTGACCTGTGAATTCCTCCCTCATTTCTCTGATCACTTGCTCTGTTTGAGAGCCATGTGGAAGCAGATTTTCCCTCGTGGTCCTGCTGTGCCAGCCCCACGTGCACACAGACAGTCACTCTTGCCACCAAGAGCTGTCACCACCACACACTCAGACACTGCCCCAGGGCATGGTAGAACTATTTCACTTCTGACAGAGGCAGCCAGAGCAGACACAGAACAACTTGTGTACCCCCCCAATACAAATATGATAAACACAACACCCACAGCAGTGGGTGGAGCAAGAGGATGAAGAACTCGTCTGGACTGCACTGGCATTTGGATATTGGTCTATGTGCTCCTCAGAAGATTAAAACAGAGATGAAATACAACCATAGCATAGGCAGACTTGCAAAAACAGCCCTCCTTCCCTAACACGTGCTGCCTTTTAATCAAAACAAGGCACATCCGTGCAGACACAACTCGAACTCCGGTCCTGCAGCTCCTGCACAGAGCTCACTCTGGATGGGGCTTTGTGCACTGAAGAAAACTCTGCAAACAGATGAAGGAACCAGCTCACTGCAGCTGGAGGGGACACAGTCACAGCAGCCTCAGAGGTCAGCTCTGTACTTCTTCTGGCTTCTCGAGGAGGTTTGGCAACAGCTCTGCTCCCTCCCTCAGTGGCATCAAGGGCTTCTGAGCAGAGCAACAAGGCTCCCTCCCAGCCTCTGTGCAGGATATTCCAGGCTCATCCAGACCCTTCTCTCCCATTTCTGGGTGGATGAGGGCAGGATAGGAGGAGAGTGGATCAGCCAGCCCATCTCTGACTGGTGTGTCTGGCTTGCTTTCACATAAAATCCAGGCTGGGGAATACATGGGACGCACACGTGAGCTCCTCTTGCTGCCCCAACATCATTTCAATCCACTGACCAAGTTAAACTAACTCAGAGAGAAAAATCAAAGTGCAATCTCACGCTTTAAAAGGCATCAGAAAATCGACAGGGAGAGGGACACCTGAGAAATGTTCAATCACAAGAGAGCATCAGCTCTCTCAGTGACAGACCTTGCACTTTTTCCAACACTAAAGCCCATCAGCCACGGGCTCTCTGCAGAAGCCAAGCTCCATAAGTGGCACGGAGACACCTGTCTTTAAAAAGGAAAACAAAGTTTCTATCTGGCTCCAGTAATGATTTATAGAAAAACACATGAAAACAGAAGCAGGAAAATACTGAGACTTTCATGCTGAACTCTCTGCAGCTTAAAAAAAAAAAAAAAAAAAAAAAGAAAAAAATATTTATCCTCTTAAGACAGTGAAAATTCAATTAAGTTGAGAAGGAGGAAATATTTATCCCCTTAGAGCTAACCTAGGAGCAGGGCAGAAAAGCCCAATCAGCAACATTAATATGAACTCAAGTCCGCTCCAAATGTCCTGACCTCAGTGCTGCAAACTCACTGCTGTTCTTCACTGACTTGAAAGAACATCTGAAGCCATGGCTTGGCCTCTGTCCCACCTACAGCTCTCCCCTCGGTCCACTCTGGGGAGATTGTCCTTCAGAGGAGAGGACATCTCAGAGCCACCTGTCCCCGCGTTCCACTGCGGCACCGAACCCCGAGTGCAGCCCCCACGCTCTGCTCCTCGGTGTCCTTGGTGCTGTGACATTGGCAGCTGCATTCCAGACGCCACTGGGGACGGATGTCCTCTCCCAGCAAGACAAATCAGAAGTGGCATGTGGAGAATGATTGACACCACATGTAAGTTCTTATTCTGTCAAAGCCTCGCAATGTCGTTAGTTGTCAAACCCGACCACCCTGCCATTGCTTTGCCACAATCCTACACGATGCCCAATGTCTACCAGGCTTTTCAGCTGCCCACAACACTCAGATTCCTTTCTCAGGGTTGTACACATACCTTCTGCATAGCCTATGGTCATGCAGTCTCATGAAAGTTCATTTGCTTCACAGAGGATGCTGTAAAAACAATATTTTTGCTTGCTGGACTTGTAGGAGAGGAAGGTCTCTTGAACTGAGGGCTTTTTTAAATAAATAAAGGAAATCTAAGGCAAAACGTGCTCATGCACTACCAAACTCTACATTCAACGGGCAGAACAGGGGGGAAATAAAAAACATTAAAAATCTGAGTTTAAACCCTTCCTTTGTAGCATTCAGCAAATGCACCTCAAAGTTTAACCTCTACAGGAACTGCCAGACCAGTTCAGCTGCTGATCAAAACAGTCCTGGATCCTTCCACCCACACAACGCAGCCCTGGCTACACACAGAAAGACGCCTTGCAGCACTGCCATGTACCCAAAGCACTGAACAACGTGCTAAATGTTTGTATTCCACATTGGCATAAACTGATACAAACAGAAAACCAGCAAAGACAGAGCTGACACACCTGCACTGGAACATCTTGTCAAAAAGCACTTTCCTGCTCATGCAGTTTTGTACCGCATCATCAAGAAATTAATTTCAATTGTTTCAAGCCAGAGAGTTTTTAAACATTCACAGATTTTTCTAAATTTATGAAAATATAGGATGTGGCTCTTCCTTCAGATCTGAGAATCTGTTCAGGCATCAAAATGCTGGACAACTCAAAAAAATACCTTAAATGTTGTGCACTTGAAAGCTCAGTGCTCTACACTTATTTAGACCTGTGGTAACCCAACCAGTTTGATTGTAACTCTTAATATTTGTTTAGTTATAATTCATTTTATATAAAGAGAAAATAAATCCAAGACCTCCAACTCCCCTTCTCTTTTGTGTAATTTTCTATTAGATCCTGAAGATTTCACTTCAAGAAAATCCACCACCTTTAGACTTCTGCAACCACTTTTACTCCCTTCATAGGGATTTACAAATACTATGAATTTTGACCAGAAGGAGGAGAAATAAAAATCAAGTCAACATAATGGTGAGACCTTATTTCAGCTCCTTGCAAGGGTCAATGGAAAGATTCCAAATAAGGAAGAATCAGCTGAATCCTCCATTTCTTCTCAGGTCTGCAAAGTTCAAAGAAGCATTTCATACCCCGCATGCCCTTCGCTTAAGTTTTTTCCTATGAAATTTGATTTCGGTTGGGATAGAAGATGGAGAACAGAGCCTTGGGAGGGTAACAAACAATGGACATCACGGATTAAGCTCTCTCCACTGCCTGCCCAGCAGGCTGTCACCCCAGGGTGGCTCCTGTGTGACAGCACGAGGGGACCCGTGCCTGTTGTGTGCCTGCTGCTCAGTAAATGTTATGCAAAGCCCACGGATGTCTCCGTGCACGTATTAGCAGCAGGATTGCACAAGTTCAAGGTGCTGCATTGCTCAGTCTGGGAGAACTCATCAAGATGCAGGACAAGCTGCACATGGTGCTGCCTTGCCAGGAGCTGCCAGGGTGTGATGGAGAGATACCACGGGCTCAGAGTGATGGAGTGATACCACGGGCAGGTGCCTTCCCCCCACACCCCTCTCACAACCACCCAGAGCAGCAGAGGAAAACAAACCGACCCAGCACGCCACAGTTTGGGGGTTGGAGGAGTGAGTTTGGACTGATGGAGCGGTTCCTGCAGCATCTCAGGGTATTTAGCGGGTAACGTTTCAAACTCGAGCAGCATTCTCTGCCTTTTGACAAGTGAATCACTTGAGACATCTCAGCACAGAGCTGCACACCGACAAACCAGCTCAGAGGGCACAAACAGTTCAAATACAGTCCGTGGTTCTCCTTGCAGGAAGGCCAGGCTGGAAATCTGCTGGGACCAGTTAAATCATCTGCATCTCTGCCTGGGACCACTCAGGGTACAGCCAGAACTGAGGTTCCCTTTCCCTGAGCCATTGTTACAAAGATCCACTTTTTAAAAAAATTGTATTAATTCTGTTAAAAGGGTTCAGAAAACCAAAAATAATGAAGTGAACGCAAAAGTCTTATCATTAGCAAAGGATTTAATTAGAAAAACACCTACAAGTCAGGGCAGGAACTGCACCTTGCTTTGCCTTTGGAACACAGCTTGTGCCTCCTCAGCCTCACCACAGTGCAAATATTCAGCTATTTGTTGGAAGAGGGTGAAAAAATATGTTCTCTCCTTGCATAATCAGTACTCCTGAAGCTTGGAGATGCTTGAATTAACACATTCTTGAATTTTAAGAAGCTTGAGTGAGGAAATTCAGCCCACCACCACTTGAGGACTGTTATTTTGTCCCCGTGGGACCCCACTGCTCAGAGCAGACAGCTCTTGTGGAACAGGAATCCTCCCTGTGCCTGGGAATGTGGCAAATAAAACATTGGCAAAACAGACTTCAGCAGGCTGATCTTTACTACATCTTGATAAGATGGGCTCTTTTTGGATCTTCTGAGGTTTGGGTTTCTTTCCCCTGTTGTTATTATGGGGTCTTTTGGGTTTTTTCCTATAGTAGTTAGAATACAAAGAAAAAAACTAAAATTTTCAAGGATTAGCTACTTCTGCTGGAAACATCCAAACCCCACTTTACTCAAAAGAGCATTCAGTATTTTTATGGCACTTAATATATCCAATGAGTAATTCCTTAGGCTTCACTCAGAGCCGTGGCTGCACAATAATTCCCAAGTGAGAAGCCGAGACCTCGAGTGAGGCAGCCAGAAGCAAATTTTTCTGAATTAAACAAGAAGGGCAGATAGGTGCTATGGAAAATTCTTCCTAATTCCACCAAAATTATGAGCCATGGAACATTTGGCCAGAAATTCTTCCCTAACTTTCACAGTGTCATCAGTAAGGAGATTAGCTGGACCAAGAAATGTATGTCTTACAAACTGATCTCCCCAACAAATAAACCAGGTATCACACATTCAGCTACTGATAAAAGATGTGATTTATCATTTGCAGTCATCTGACACCAGAAGCTGTGGGGCTTTAGCAGTAACCTTTCCCACTACATCCATTTAACAAGGTCTGGTGTGTGATAAGAACTGAAGCCAAAATTATTCCCAACATTAAATAGTCTAAATTAGTTGGTACCACCCACCCCAGCTGAAAATTACGAAGTCATCAACAACTGTTAAACTTCTCTACAGGACCTTTTCAAGAGATTTCTGACTTTACCCATTTCAGGAGCAAATTAGGGTTGCTTACAGGCCAGGAATAGCCCCACCTGCAAGCAAAATGCTCCAGGTTACCCTGCTTGTGAGAGGCAGGGCAGGAAACCAAATCCCAATTTCCCCACGCTCCCAATTAGCATTTTCCATGGTGGATGAGCCTTCTCTCACCCAGCTGTTTGCAGGGAATGTTTGCTGAGCAGGGATGGCTTTCCAATACTACAGTTTTATTCCCTCTGTCCCCACCCAATGAGCAACATTGTCCTGAACTAAAGCAAAAACTCACTGCAGGATTTGTTAGAGGAGGAAAATAATCCCCTTCTCTCCTTCAACATGGTCAGGAGAGATGCTACAAGTTCTCTTTTTGCTTTCTATCAAAACTCCTTTTTTGGGGACCAAAACAAGCAGGGATATTTTTTTTTTTTCTGCTGTAAGTATAAGCATCCTTCCTTCAGTTTTAGAAGAGAGAGAAAATGGTGATATTTCATTCTCCTAAAATCAAACCAAACCCAAAGAGAATTACAGAATTTGGAGTTGTGCTGCAATGTATTACATTAGCCAGAAACTTAGAACAGACTGAGGTCCTTTTCTTAGTATTTTCAGGAAAATAAATGAGAATATGCAGAAGCCTCCCTTGCAGTGCCTGCCCGAGGCTGAAATCAGTGTTCAGTCCTTCCTTGCCTCTCCCAGCAGAGCCACGGCCATGGGATGCTGAACACCTGGAGACTCCACCAGTGCAGTGCAGACAGAACCAGGCTCCCCCTGCCCAAGAGTTTAACAACTCTCCTTGCCCTCACCAGCACTGATAAGTCTCTTCCTGCTCTCTGCATTTTCCCCAGATCCTGGCAGGTGAGCTGCTACAGAAAACAGCACCTGCAAGGAAGGAAAATCCTAAATAGCTCATTCTCCTGTGCCCAGTCAGGATTTCTCCTCTCCTGGCCTGCTGGATTGCTTCAGGTTAAACTTCCAGCCAAACACAACAAAATAAACCTCAATTTTCTCCGCTACGCTGCCGTCCATTTGGGGGAATTTTAACAATTTGCTGGTAAATCCACCTCTGAAGAGTTGTAGTGATGACTAATCACCAACAGACATGTAGTCACAGCTGCTCAGATATTTATTTCTTGTCTAAACCCAACTCTGAATACTTAAGCACCTTAATAGAAGGAGAATAATAAATACAGTCCAAATATAGGCAGCAATCCAACAGAGCCATCACATCTCTCTTAAATCCCTCATCTTTCAACAGTGCTCCCTCCAACAGCTCTCACCATTGTATAACAAGAATGTAGCAGAAAAGCAGAGTAGGAAGGACTGGCATAGTTGCCATATTTACTGCTTTCACCGACTTCTTTCTTTTTTTTTTAAGCTCAGCACATTCAGGTTTGTCTCAGATTCTTTCCCCGTGCACAGCAATCACCTCCCTCTGCTCCAACAGACACGGATAAATCAAACCTGTCCCGGGCTGCTGGACAGGAGGGGGAAGGGAAGATTCACTGGTGAGCTGAGCTTTGGTTTTGTCTCACCTTGAAGGGGAGGAGGATCCCAGGGTTAGGACAGACTGAGACAGAGCCTGGCCAATGTGCTCCCCGTGAGCAAAAAGCCTTGGAGCCAAGCGTTCACCCAGGGAACAGCCAGGATGGGCACCTGGGCTTCCTATTCCGGAGGGAATCGCAACAGACTAAGGAAAAAAACAGATAAAATATACATATCTGCTGCTAAACAGCTTTGGTTTGATTGGTGGAGTGACTGCTTCATTAATGACAACCTCAAGCATCAAAAATAAAGCTTGATTGTACATTCTGGGAATCCATTAATTACCCACAGGTAACACAAAGAGGATCTCTTTTTAAGCTACATTTTGAAGTTTCTTAGAGGCTCTCCCCACATACTTTGTTTGACTTTTTCCTGCAACTACATTTATAAACTTTAAATTAAAAATTTTAGAAAATCCAGAGATCACAGGTTAAGACTAAAATCTCTAAAATACTGATGTCCCAGTAAAAATCAAAATCAAGAGCCTGTCAGCTTTATCTCATATGGCACCCATTTTTTTTTTGCTTAGGTTGAGCTTGCAAAGAACAAACAACAGAAACTAAATTATTTTGTCTCAATAACAATATACAAGCAGCAATTCAAGTGAGTCTCAGTGCTTTGAGTTTTTCTTCATGAGGGTATGGAACCTTAAAATGCAGAGCAGCACTTCAGGAATATTTACAAACTTTATGGGAAAATAAAAAAAACAAAAAGGCTTTTACATACCACTATACACACAGATTTAGATTTCATTTAAAAGTTAGCTATGAACTCAATCTGTCTTTTAGAGTTTTCCCCCTCTTCAATTTACTTTAATAGACAAAACTCCTCATTCTTGACCTGGCCTCTATCATAAAGGTTGGTCTTTCCCCTCAGACACACAGAGAAGGTAAATCCTGCTCTTGCAGTCCATCAAATGAGTTTCTGTCTCCTCTAACCTGTAATTGAGGTTGTAACAGATGGCTTTGCATTTTGCAAGACCAAAGGTTGTGCAAGAGCAGCAGCTTTATTTAAAGGGACAGATTTGTCAGAGCACAGAGTGCAGCAGGAGCTTGTGGGAGATAAAAAAGAACTTCTGGCTTTGAAGGAAGACTCAGAGAAACAGCATTTAAAGGCTCATCTGCCTGTGCCTTCTCCATTCTTATTAGTGGAAATAACAAAACATCCATGCAGCCCTGTGTGATTAAGGACTTCCACCTTCTACTGTAATATTGTCAACATCTCTGCTGCCAATGCCACGGGCTTTATTGCACCGAGGTCAGGCAGAAAGGCTGCACAACCACTCGAGGTGAGGCTGCTCTAATAGTCCCAAAACTTAGCCACGACAAGCAACATTTTGTGGGTGATGCCCCTGGCTTGTGATGCCGATTCTTTGTGCAGCACCACAAGAGCAGGAGCAGAATGTTTGGAGCCAAAGCATGAGGAGGGCTCAGCAGGAGCTCCAGAAAACACCACTAGCCTGGTACAAAACCCAGCCTGTGGGTCACAGAACTCCTTCAAATCAGTGACAGCCCTGGTGCTTTCCAGAGGGATCTCAGCTGGCAGCAGGCTCGAGCCCAGCTTTATTGGGATCACACCCAGCATTTCGTCTGGGGACAGCTTCCTGAAGCGGGCACTTGCCAAGGTTCTGTTTGTTTGGTAACGGGGATGGGGAAGAGTCCCAGTGGCCCTGAGAGAGGTTATTTCAGTGCTGCACCTGGGCACGTCTCAGAGCAGCTCCTCTCTCCTCTCTGGCTCACCCAGAGCGTTTCTTCTCCCTCTTTTACTCAGATCCCTCCTTTTAAGCCTGTTAAGTGAGTCCAGCCCCCCAGGCAGAAGGGTGGGACCTTCCAACTTTCTGGCTTGCCAGGGTCTGTTTATCAGATCTAATGAAGACATTTATGGCTTGATGGTCTGACAGATGCTCAATTTTCTGACTGGATGAGGAAGTCAAACTGTTATATAAGAAGCCAATAAGTACCATTCACTCCTAAAGCAATAAAACACTGCTGCATTTCCAAGTTAATTGGCACAACCAAGCCAGTTTGCTGTTAGTGTATTTAATCAAATTTAATCTTTAGTTAGGGGCTTCTGTAGTACCCTGCACTATCCTAGCTGAGTGTCTAGAACAGTGATGATTGCTATTACACTGCACTGTTTTCTGCAGCTCTAGCCAGGATCAAAACATGTTAACACAGCAGAACAGTCCTGCAGACATTCACACCTCTCACCACTTGCATACTTGGTGGGGGTTAACACAGGGCTTTGCCCACAAGTTAAAGTTCCTTGTTCTTCTCCTTTACCCAGAAAATTTGGAGATTCTTAAAAATTCTGAAAAGAGTCAAAGATTTCCCTATTAAAAAAAAAAATCCATCCTCTAATAAGGTTTTCTCAGCACTGGTCGTCCGAGAGGTTTACTGGAGGCACCACTTTGCCATCCAGCATACATTAAATTCAGGAGTGTTTCGTGCTAAAGCACCAAGGCTTGATGGGGCACGTTCTGTGTGTTCATTACAGGGAGCCTCTGGAGCAGTGCGAGGCATGAGACCAAAGGCTATGTCCCATTGGCTGCCTGAGTCATTTATTAATGGCCCCATTAAACATTCCCTCAAGCTTTCAGTTGCAGTTATCCAGTTTACTTTCAAAATATTTTTTTGACTTATGCTTCCGTAGCTGAAGAGTTTTCTTAGGCAGTCCCAGCAAGGCACCCAGGGATGGCTTCTGAAAAGCCCTAAGCCCAGGACCTTGGTGTGGAGGTGTCACAGTTCCAGTTTGGAGGCTCTTGCCATGGGCTCTCCTGCCTTCCATCCCCAGCCCACGTGAACTCAGGACGTGGATCAGGCAAGGTAGAGCTTGGCCATCTTCCTCCTTCCAGAGCTCCAAAATTCCTCCCTTCAAAGGCCAAGGGGCCTCCTTTTCTCATGCTCAGCACCAGCATTCACACACAGCAGGAATAAAGCATTATTATTACTGCAGCTCAGGAGTAATTCACCTTTCTTGCTGCCATGGTGCTGTGAGATGCACAAAAACAAGCCACACAAACTCCATGTCGACCTCCAAGAGCCACTTTCCCCTCCCAGAATATTTCCATCTTCTCTGCCACTGGATTAATTGCATTCAGCAGACAGAATTAATAGCAGTACTGAGCTCGGTGCTACCTCAGGAGGGAAACAACCACTCAGAAGTGACAGAATAAAGGCAAAACTCAGCCCCCGAAATCACTCCCCCATCATTTACCCTGTTGCTGCTGCAGTAGGAAATGTCAGGCTGCATCTTTAAGAGTAGACCCGTCTCTGCAGCAAGAGCACAGAAAGCTGGCAGTTGAGAGAGCAGAACGGATGACAGTTTTTGGCAGCGGTTTCAGCTGTCTTGTTGGGTTTTTCAGATTAATCAGCCCCCTTGGAACACTGAACAGATCATCAGGACAATCTCTCAATCCAAGATCTTTTGCAGTGGAAAAAAAAAAAAGTCATAAACTGGGACAGCAGCATAACAGAGGCAGCATTCTGAAAGGGACTCGTGGCTCTGAGAAAGGTCCTTATCAAGACAGTGTCTAAAGCCAATGGCATTTCTGCACCATCACCCTCTGCATGTGCTCACACATGGTGGGGGTTTTTCCAGTGGGATTTTTCAGGAAGTCATAGACTGAAAAAAAGCTTCTCTCCATGCTCCGCATCCTCACCATTTCAGGCTCTGTTAAATACGTTCTGTCAGATGCCAAAAATATTGACCGTTTTCTTTCAATAAAAACCCTTCCTTCCACAAGATCTAAGACTATGTGCACATGCCCCCAACATATTTTATTTGAAACACTGAGTTTCAACAGGAGACAAATATTCAAGAACCTTGTATTTTCTTAAAGATTCTTTTGCAACAATAAATTTTCAGAATCTTAGTTTTCCCACATGAATTCTGAATTCAAGGCATTTCCATGCCTAACCAGTATTTTCTTATTGCTCTTCCTGGCAGAAATAGAATTCTGTAGCATAAAAGCAGAAAACTTTATTATATCAATTTAACCCCTTGATAATCTGGTATAGCTCTGTATGGCACCTTGCAGTGTTGGCCCTCAGTATTTGAAATTTAGGAAAGAAAAAGGCAATTTTGCTAAGGAGTTTCACTTTTCCTCCATTACACAGCAAACTAACAATTAGCTGTTATGCAAGTTTCTGCTCACCATGAAGTGTCCTCTGCTTTCAGCTTGCTGGAGGTAGCCAGCTTGGAGGAGCCAACACTGAAATTAGATTAATCCATCGTGCTGTTGACCTAAAGGCAGAGCTCCCTGTGCTGATCTCCATGGCTTTCCACAAGGATTTGGGATCATCTGTGAAGCTGCTGCACGTCAGGAGGTAACAGTTCGTGTTATCCCTGCATCTCTCTGGGGCTTCCACTTGCACATCACACCAGCTGAGCACGGAGAGGTGACAGCCAGGACACCTCCAGCAGGCTGTGCCCTGCCCTGGCCCCCACACAGCTACCCACTGTGGCACTGGGATGGGATCAGGGCACTCAGGGCAAAGCCCAGCAGCTCCCAAACCACACTGGCACACGCCCACAGAGCTCCTCACCCCTAGAACCAGATCCCTGAGCACACCTGTGTATCCGAGCTTGCTGGGACAAGGGGTTTATTTCCAGTGGGAATGGGCACAGCTGATGACCCAGCACTACCAAAGTGCCTCGTGCTCCCTCAGACTCCCCTGGTGCGGCTGTGACTTCACAGCTCCCACCGATTCCATCCACTCCTGCCCTCCCTGCAGCCCCAGCCCTGCCCAGCAGCTCCTGCCCTGGCACAGCTCTGCCCTGTCCACCTCATCAATCCCTGAGCTTGGCCTGCACTCAGCTCCTGCCCTGGCACAGCTCTGCCCTGTCCACCTCATCAGTCCCTGAGCTTGGCCTGCACTCAGCTCCTGCCCTGGCACAGCTCTGCCCTCTCCATCTCATCAGTCCCTGAGCTTGGCCTGCACTCAGCTCCTGCTTTGCCCCACGATTTTATTGACAGTGCCCAGCCACCCACCTGGATCAGTGGCCATGGCCAGCGAGCAGGAAGGGGCTTCAAACAGGACATGCCAGGGTCGCAAAACACATTAGCAGGGAGATGTTCTTATCACAAGCAGTTTTTACAGCCATAGCCCTGAGAAATCCCATCGGAGAGGAAGAGATGACTCAAGCCTCGTACAGACACTTTACACATCCAGACATTCTTGCATATGAGAATTTACTGCATATAAAAAACGACCTCTGACTTTTTGTGCCTCTCCTCCACACTGTCATAAACAAGAATATCATTTCAAGAGATGCTGTCAACTTATATCTAGCCTAGTTTTTTTATTTTGTTTAAAAGTAAAAGCCTTCTGTAAAGCGTAAGATGAACAGAATTAAAAAAACAATTCTTTGAAACAAAACAAAAAATTGTGTTGTTGCCTTTCAAACCCTTACCCTGTAGCACTGAAAACTTGGAATTGTCCACAAATGAATACGAGACTGACATGATATTTATTATCCAAGCTTAAAATAGCACAGAACAAACAGAATACAAATCATGGCAAGTAAAAATTAATTTAAAAATTCAATTTAATAATCTAACAGTTCAGGGGCAATATGTGGTTTCTATTGGCAGTGGCCTTTTAATCTTGCAAATCATATAATTAAGAAAACTTAATTAGTAAAAGCAGCATTTGAATATTAGAGCTGTGAAAATATCTCCGAAAAAATGGCAAGTATTGGCTTGAACTTTTTGTAAGCCTCAGTTCTGTGTCTGCATGCACTGCTATGAATATAAATAAAAGGCGGGCATAAATGGCACAAGCACCCAGGAAATTGTGAAGGTAGAGTGTTCGCAAAAACCAAAATTGCAACCGCTTGCACCGGGGCCCGAGGCACAGCCCAGCAACGAGGAGCCTGTCCTGCTTTTCCATGAAATCTCCCCATCGCAGCCAGGCCAGGATGAGAAAGGACAATTCCTGGAGCGAGCACAGAGCTCCTCTCTCCCCACCAGCCCTCTCCAAGAGCCTGCAAACTCCTCAGCCACGAAGAGAAATCAAACAAAATAAAGACAGCTGCCTGCTTAGGAAAAGTTACACACAAGTCTGTTTGGAGAGAGCCCTAACTTGTTTCACCCATCCAAAGGAGAACAATGAAGGAAAAAAAGAGAGGAAAAAAAAGGCTCCTAGCAATGTTCAGTCTTAGAAAGCCAAGTGAACTTCAGACCTGTAGCAGAGTTAAAAGGCACCAACGTGCCATCATGTCTCCCTCTCCAGAGGGGTCTGTGAGATTCTCACAAGCTGCAAATCCTTGGAGCTACGACATTTATCTCCAGCCCAGCCAGCTTTTAAAAGCACAAAACCCATTAAACTCACATTTCCTCTCAGCCAGGTAGCCAGGGAGAATCTGTACAACATGGAAACTCCAAAGGCTTTGTGCATGCAAACGGTCCAGGCATTGAAATAATGACATCCACAGGCAATATTCCCACTATCCTTGCAGCTTTAGGCAAAAGGGGAAAAAAAATCCCAAAACAAAACTGTAATTCTGTTAAGTGCCAAAATATCCTCCTCTGTAAAATCCCAGGAAGGCATTTCTCTGCAGAAGTCTGCTTTAATTACTCCTGGACCACTAACATTGCAGAAAACATACAGTTTGCAGCAAATCATTTTACACAGATAGAGGGCTTGATTATATTTAATGTTTCTTTTGCAATATTTGCTCAAGAGTGTTTTTATTGTTGCTCTTCTGCTTTGGGACGTGCACTGCATTTTTCTAAAGAGATGATTTATCCTTGCCTTCAAAAAATAAAGAATCTTGCATTCCTAAATTGATCAGATCGCTTTGTTTCTGGGGGACAACCCAGTGATTTTTATTTGCTTTATGACCAACTCCCAGTATGGAAACAAAGTCAGGAACCCAAAGCAGATCCAATTTTTCCCCAGGATCTATGAGTGTTTCAAGTCTCTGCTGCCCTTCAAGCGGTGTTTTACTTAATTTGTACAGAATAAGGGCCCTCAAACCCCACATGCAACCCAAGGTTTCGCCCTGCATCCATCCTTCTGCATCCAAGTTCTTTTTATTCAGCACCTTTGGAAGGGAACCAACAGCAACTACAACAAACTGTGGAGGTTTTAGATAAAAAGAAAGACGTGGAAGGGTGCTCTTGGTGGCCTGAATTTTGTTCTTGTGAAACAGAGGTCATTCCAAGTAAAGGTAACGGTGACAGACTGTAAGTCACACCATCGAGTTTTTACTTGCAGTAGAAATCAGGAGTGACTGCTAGACAATATTTTATATATCGGTAGAATTTTGTGGGATAACAGTAGTGGGATGTTCATGTATTGGGGGTTCAGCCAGCACAGAGAAACCCTCAGTTATGCCCCCACAGCCCCAATGTGCCCTCAAATGTCAGAGCTTTCCTATACATCCTAAACCCCCCTGCACAAGGAGCTGTTCTGTTTATCAAACCTGCCTTATCAACAAGCTCATTTTTTTTTTCCCCTCATTATCTGCACAGTGCAACGCTGCTTGGCAGTTGACATCTGGCCTGAAATGATGACACATTAAAGGGTTTAATCTCCTATAACTGGGAAAGGTTTCCAAAGAAAACAGAGGTGTACAAGGAGCACCTCCCCATCGTGGCTGTGCAGATGTCACCACCTTAATCCCCGAGCCCTCATTCCATAGCTGGAAAGAGGAAGGAAATTTCCTGCTTTTCCAACAGCCCCTGCTCTGTGTGTGCAGAGATCTGTGCTAAGGACATATTCTGATTATTGAACCTTTTTCTCTCCAACTGCACCACGTTTTATAAAGCAAACCAAAAAAATCCGGGTAGTTTTAAGCCTTTGCACATGTGCAAAATGCCCCCATATTGGCTGAGGCGCCAATGCCAAAAACATACACAAATCTACCAAGATTTAATTGTGGATTTATCCTCCCAGCACACCAGGAAACACCAAACCAAACAAAAATAAAGATCTGGATCTTACTTATACCTGCCAGAGGACTCGATGAAGGAGGTTGACCAACCAAGAAAATTAACATTTTGTTTCTGACAGGGATCTATGCAAAGCAACAGAGTTTTAATTTAGGGCTCTTTTCATCAGAATGATAACAGCTGTCATCTACTGGGTGAGCACGGTAATTACTGAATCTCCTCTGTGGAAAATGAATACTCAACGTTGCATTTACACAATAATATCTCAATCTGCAGCACCAGAGACAGCCAGCGACATTCCCACGGAAGGACTGACGCACAGCCCACCTCTGAATTCCTGCCATTTCACAGCCAGCTCCCCCAAAACCTCAAGAGTTTTTAAGCTCCTTCCAAAAAAAGGCCAAAAGATTCTATGATAGTATTCATGACCCTAAAGCTTCAAAATCCAGCCTGATTTATCCTATTCTTTCACTAGTTAGCTGAAATAAATCGAGTTTTATTAAGGAGGATGAATATTCTTCTCACCTACGATTTTAGCTTCTTATTTCCAGACTTATCTGCCACATACAGAAGAGATTTTTGTTCCATTCACCCTTTCCACACCAGCACAAGAGAACAAATAAGAAATTACACTTCAAGATTTTTTTTTTGTTTGTTTTAAACAGAAACATTTAAATATGTTTATCAATTAAATAGTAACTGACAGGAAAAAGAGAGCTTGGTTTTAAATCTAATTTCTCCAAAGTTGAGGATTTTTTAAAAGTCTTTTAAAAAAAGAATCAACTCTGATCCAGTTTCTTAATGGAAACAAATTTGGATTTTGAAAGCTAAACAACTTGATGAGAGACTGCAATTCTTTTGCTTACTAATGGAACAGTCTAACTAGAGTCATTATGGGAATGAAACTAATTAAAAAAAAGTGTTTCCATCAAAACATTTGTAATTGCACAGCAGAGATCAGTTTAAAAGTAGATGTTTCCTGATCATGAAAACAAGTGAAGTAAAATTATATGTTCTGCAGAACTGCTTGTACCAGCCCGGGCTGTATTATGAGGCAGGGGGCCAAGAATAAAGTGCTTCCAATCACTAAAAAAAATACCAGTAATTCCTGTATAACCTCACACCTTGGAGAGCAAAACCCTTCCAGTGCATTGTGTTGTTTTTTCACCAGTTGGAGAGGATGTGGCAAATAACTTTGGATTAGATAAATCACTTGGAAATCTATTTCAATCAATCATTTCCCCCTTTCCAGCCGTGCCCTGAAGATGTTTTGCCGAGCACTGGTTTGCATTCAGAGGAGTTCAGCACATCTGCCTTTTGCATCCCCTGCCATGCAGCAGCTCCTCGGTCTGGCTGAGGTTCCTGTCCCTCCAAACTGCCTCTCACAACTTCCCTGCTCCAAATTCATGGAGCAACTTTGGATTTTAGAGTCTGATTTACTGCCAGTCCAAAAGCACAGAGGCAGGAGCCTGAAGAGCTTGTTTTGATAAAACGAGTTTCGTGTTAGGCAGCAAATAAATAGGAAGTACCCAATTTGTCTTAATATTTTGAGGCATGTGCTTAAATCCTATCAATTCCAAAGCCCTCTCAGCCAGCTCTTGACAGTCTTGATTATAAAAAAAAAAAAAACAGCTTGAGTTTTCAAAGGAGCAAAGGAATCAGGGCATTCATCCCCTTTGGAAATCAAATGAAACTTTGGATGCACGGAATAAAAAGAGTTTCTATGAAGAACAGCCAAAAGCCAGCCTGAAGGAGATGTTTGAAGCAGATGGCAAGAAGCAGGGCTTCTATTTGCAAAATAAATTTAAACTTGAATGAGAGTGAGTGAGTGGCAGACACTGATCCATTTCCATATCAACGTAACTCAAGACTTAATTTTTTTCTCTCCTGCAGACAATATGTTCTGATGAGAGTTTTTTCTTTCACCTATAGATATATTTCTGGAAAAGCTGGCAGGAAACTGCCAAAGAGCTTCTTCACCGTGTTCCATTTAAAGGCAGACGCTTCTGTGGGAAAAAAAATTGTGATGCAGGACAGGGAAACGAAGCTGACATGTTTACTTGGAATAAGGAAGGATTTTTCAGTAACTGAAGTTACAACTTTTTTAAATGACTTCTTCTAACTCATCGTACAAGAGTGCTTACAGCAGTTATTAAAAAAATAAATCATAAAATTAGAACAACAGGGCTGGAAGGGATCTCAAGCAATCTTCCAGCTATTCCCTTCCCCACTCCAAACTGATGCTTGTCTAATATTTTCCTCAGCTGCAACTCACAATCACAAATATCCTCTTACAGCTAAAAATGAGTTTCTGATGTCTAGCTTCGTAGCCAAGAAATTTATTTTTATGGATGAATGAACACAGAGAATAAATTCTCTTCCTTCTTTTTGAAGGCTTGTAACACCATCCTGGTCTTGTCTGCAGAAAAGCAACTCAAGTTGCTTTTTTCATGAATTCTTTTTCCCTTCCTTTTTACATACTCTTCACCTGGTCCATATCTTTCTCAAATTATGGTGCCTAAATCTGGAAATAATCTTCCTCCTAATGCCCCACCAAAACCAAGAAGAGTGGAAGATTATGTCTGATATCTTCTGCAAAGTTTACTTCATTTATAATGCCTTTTTTTTTCTGTCCTTTTGGAAACAGCATCACTTTAGTTCATGTTCAGCAGGTGCAGGTACAACCACTACATCCCTTGTCCAAAATACAGACACAGACAGGTTTTCTTGCTGGGATCCCCTAAGAATAATAAGATTCGTTCTTCAGAAAGCCTTGTCTCCAAAAAATGAGCTGAAAACCTGAATGGATGGTGAATATCTTAAATAATATACATCAAACTGTGCATCTGCACTTAGAAGGTGGTTTCCCAGCATTCTGCAGAGGTGCAATTAAGTGAAGTTTTTTTTAAATACAGATTTAAATTAGGATTTTGCTCCTTATTACCTTGTAGTTGCTCACTTTAACTTGAGTAAAACACAATCAAAGTGCTGCTAAATCATCACTCACTGCTCATCGATGCAAGTCTGCATTTGGGTCTCAAAATTAAAATAGAAAAAGAGAATCATTCATGAGGCATATTATTTTCTATATTAAATGTTACAAACAATATCTTTGCTATTACAAAACAGCGATTTAGGCAACTGAACTAATTTTAGAGCATCTCTATGCAAATGTTCTGCTGAAATCACACCTTAAATGCAAGTCACCCTTGAGTTTGGAGACTCAGAGAATGATTTCATCAGCAAATGGTTTTGTTGGGAGAACCACCAAGTAATTGCAGGGCCCCTGTGATGCTGTGCTGGGATACTTTTATCTCATCACACAATTTATTGTCACACCTGCACGGTCTGAAGCGGACGTCTCAAAAGCAGGACTTTTGTCCTTTCTACAGCTGCATTCAACGTTGCCAATTCTATCTTATTCCCTCAAGATGTAAGATTAGGACAGGTGGCAAAGAGCACAGAGTGAACAGAATAAATCAGTTTGTTTGTCAGCTGGGGGAGGAGTTTTGTACTCCAGCGGCTGTTTTGAAACCCAAGACAAAGAGTGTTCCATGCACTGCTGAAACATCCACGCTCTTCATCTCCAATGCCCAAAGTTAACTAAACAAGAAAAAAATTACTGAGGAGGTCGCACAAACACTGACAGCAAGCAGCAGGTGTTTGAAACAGAGTTACTCCAGTTCTCCAGAACAGGAATTCCCAATGGTGCAGATTCCTGAAGTTTAGAGGATGACACAGCCCTGCTCTGACACCTGTCCTCCCACACTGCCAGTCAGGTACAGCACACGAGGGACATTCCCATGTCCTGTTGCCAAATCCACCCCTGCCAACGTGTCTACAAGCAAAGAAATTTCAAAATAAAGCCCAGCATGTGACAGGTTGGCTCATTTGCTTAGGAAATGTCATTTTTCCCATTTGATGTACAGCTGAGGAATGATCCCCCTTGCAAAGGGAAGGCAATTGCTCAACCCAGCACACTCTGGCAATTTTCACATAATTAGCAGAATACATTTAGTCGTAACCCTCTTCTGATGAATTCAGTCACACCTGTTTATGTGAAATCAATTAAGAGACCTTAATCTTCTTAGACAGTTTCCAGCACTCTATCCACAGGTTCAGGCCTGTTTCTTGTTTTGCAAAGTTTAAGTTATATTAAAAAAGAAACAATTATCCTATAAACTCAAAGACCTAAATTATACCTTAATAATTAAAACCAGTTACAGTTTTAGTCTGCAGCCTTTTGGTGGCCGGCCACATATCAGTGCAGTCCATTTTGCCTCTGAGAGGGGAAGGGGGAGCAGAGTAACCCCAAAGCCAGGTCAGCAGGAACATGTCTGTGTGCCTGCCCTGTGCCAGAACACACATTCCTGTGCCTGGATCTGCTCAGGACTTGTGGAGTGACGTAAGGGTAGAGTCTGCTCACGGGGTCATCCGAGGAAAGGAAGCCCAGACTACCTCCCCAGAGCATCCAAAATCCCCCTTCTTACAGAAGAATTTTTGGGGAAGGATTTAATTTCACCTCACTTCAGGCACGTCCCTAAAATAGACATTGACAGCAAGGCAGATGATTCATCCTCCAGAAACGCCTGCATTTCCTCACTACAGAGCCTCCACAAGAAGCTCAGGTCAGACATCCAGAGCTGGAGGAGACAAGTCCCACCATCAGTGAGGATGTACAAACAGCACTGATATTTAGTGAGAGGACAAGGTGCATGAATCCCTGCTCACCTCTGAAGTCAGAAGTTACCTGACTAGTTGAAGCTAAAAAAAGAAGAGTGTTCCCAGTCTCCACTGGGCATAGTTTGTGGTTTATAGCATGAGGCAGTGTTTTATGCCAAAGGAGAATTTAAATCTCACATCTGTGTTTGTTTCTTGGATCTACTATGCTGGCAGGTGAGTCATCCCAAGAAACCTTAAATTGCTTTTCATCATACATCTAACATCATAAAAAGCATTGAATTAGTGTCCAGAAATAGTTCAAATTGCAGCAGGAGCAAGGAGAACTCTTAGCACACTTACACCATTATCTCGTGGGATATACATGAAAGGAGCTGGGAGTACCTTGAAGGGTTTGGGGCAAATCCTCTGCCTAACCTACAGAGCTGCACAAAACTGCTCTGAGGTGAAACAAAACCAATGAAAAATCAACAGCTTCAGCAAAGGAAACCCTGACATGTAGTGTGTGGTACGTGTGACAACTGGCCCACTCCACTGGACCTCCTGGGAAGCTGAGGTCCTGCTCACTGCAAATTAAGAGTTTCTCTTGCAGTTGTACACATGCTACCTTTCCAGCCATGTTCATTACACTGTTTTTAGAAGGTGGATGAAAGAAAGGAGGAAGAAATAAGAAAAAATATAAAGCCCCTTTTTCCCCCCTCAGCCCTTTCTAGGAAAAATACCAAGTAGCAGCTAAAATCTGTTTGAGATCAACTTTTGTTTTATAAACTTTGGACTTCATTCTAATTGTTAGGGAGACGCATAATAACTGGCTTTAGCATAATTTTCTTTGGACTATCTCCCCAAAGCCACAATTAATGTAAATACCAGTGTCTTGTTAGTAATTTCCTTTCATTGGTAAACGCTGAAATGCAATGATCCGACCACAAATCACAAAGCAAATAAGCTTGCAGTGCTGTTCAGGCTACATGGTGATTATGCAGTTTGTACACGGAAGGGTTGATAAGGGAGATGTTTTGTGGCCAGAATTCTTGGACTGCTTGGAAGGGTTTCATTACATGCCAGAGGAGTAACTCTCACATCCTTCCAAGCAATGCAGCTTGCAGCTTCCAGGGGCACTTGGACTTTAAGGGGTAAAAAAGCAGAGTCAGACCTCAAAGCCAAGAGAACCTGGTGTGGATGTGGGGTCAGAGACCTGGTTACGGACTCTCCTCAGTGCACAAACCTGGGGGGATTTACTCCTGCTCGTGCATTTCCTGCAGGTCCTGAGGGGCCTCTAGTGATGGACAACACACAGCCACAGCAGGAGATGAGTACCAAGCTCTGTCTCCCTTCTCTGTGCCAGAAAACCCTTGCTGAAAGAAGAACCACCTCTGGTCATGCACAAGTCTCAGTCTTTCTAGTTTTGCTGTTGCTACGCATCTTTTTTAGCATTCACTTCCTGATGTACAAAAATACAGGTATTTTAATGCCCTATTTTCATTTTATAACTGGATATTTTGTGTAACAGCCAAAAATACACATCTCCAGTCAAACATGCAAATAACTGAAGCAGGTTTCAGTCAAAACCCCTCTTTACCAAAACACTTCTCCTCTGCCAGTCGCAGACAGACACAGACAGAGACGATACTAAAATATGCATCAGTAAAAGACGCTTTCCAGAGATTAAAATCTTTGCCTGAAATACAATTGGTACAAACACAGCAGAACAAAATCTGACTCCACAACCAGACTGCCCTGTTTGGTGTGGCAGGAGCATTCCCTGCAACACACAGCAGGGACAGGCTTCCAGCACAGCCTTGCCTTCATAAAACTGCAGCCAACATCACTCTGACCAAGTAGGAACCCTTGGGTTTAAATTGTATTTTGTGAAGGGAACAGTTCAATCCCAGTTCTTCCATGCTGCTCTATCAATTAGCTTCTCAAAAGTACAGAGCCATCACTTACCAGCAGGCCAGAGCTGCCATTCTCCCAACAGGGCCTCAGGAGTCTCTTTCCTGGCAGGAAAAGCCATCACGAACAGCTGCAAGGAAGAAGATGGAAAGATAATGAAATTAATCCCTTTGCCTTCCTAAGCAGCTTCCAAAATATCATCCTTCCATATCTGACATCTTGCAGTTTAGACTCTCTTCAGGGTGAGATGCAAAAGAAACACGGTACCTGCTTTTCAGTGACCAGGAAGGTACATGCCAAGGGGAGAAACAATTTGCTTGTAGCTGTGCAAGGCATTTGGACATGAGGAAATGAGTGCACAGCTGCATTGTAGGCTCCAGCTTTCTGGACTCTCTAGCACTGATCTCTGCACTTGCTGTGCTGGTGGAAGGGAAATTTGCTTCCCAAAGTGCAGGGCTGGGTTGTTGTGCCACAGTCTCAGCCAGCTCAGGTGTCTCTGCTGCTTTACAGTGGAGACTTCCATCACTTCTCAGGTCAGAGGCAGCACCTAATCCCTCCACCACATTTCCCTGTAGGAATTTCACAGTACCATGGCTTTGCTCATCTCTATGATAGATGGTTTTGAGAGGCCTAAACTATGTTGCAAAACAAATTTGAATTTGTTTTCCCAGTCACAAAAGGTTGGCAAGTCCCTTCCCCAGTCCCACAGCACCTGGGCACAAGGAAAATAAGGGGAAAAAAAACCCAAACAAACTCAAAACAAAACTCCACACCACCTTAGATATCAACAGTGTCTCAAGAACTGATCAGATACATGTGGATGCAAACACACAGATAATGATTTATCATCTTGTGTATTCTTACATTCCCTTTCCCCTCCTGTTTTTCCTCTAGGCTGTTTTTATATTCCAACTCCAATTTCTACGCTGGGTTTTCATTACGCTCCTGGTGTAAGAGCCACACATCCCTTCCCATCTTGTTCTTGCCATTTATTTGGAAGTGCCTATAGATGATTTGCAAAGGCCTGAGACCTCGCTGGGGTACATTTCTCAGCATTCAGCTCCTCCAGCTCCCTGTTGATCCAAATCACTCTGAATTTTTTTACCCTTCTTTGTATTGCCTGACTCCCTGACCCTGTAGATTATGGTTAGTCCGATCTTTGCCTTTCCATCAGAAGACACTTCTCAGCTAACATTAGATTTGAGCCTATTAGAGCTGCTGATACAAGAGGAACCCCTAAGAAATCCTGAAGGGTGGAACTGGGAATATAGCACAAGAGCAATAAGCTTGTTCCCTAGCAAACACGATCAAAATGATGGATCTTGCCAAAAGTGCCCATTGCCCAATTTTTGTTCTTACTGAGCTATAGGGTTTCCTTCACACCCTTTAATTACTTGCACCTTACTTAAGGAACACAGCTCAAACAAACAAACAGGAAAAAAAAAAGTTACACCGACGTAGCATGATCTTGACATCCAAGATGTCAGAACCATTATAAACCCCTTTATCGCAGAATGATGTCTTTTGTGCTCAGAGGCATGCTTGCTATTCATAGATCTACTGCTCAGCTGTTCCAGTTTTTAGTTCTGCATAAATGCCCACTCATTATGTCCAGAGGGTTTTGCCTGTAGCTTTGTGTTTGTAGCCTTGAGGCAAATGTCTTGATGGCTTAGGGAACTCGTAGCGAATGACCAAATAACATCGGATTTTCCACAGCAACGAAGCCATTATGGGACAGCATTTCTATGTAACAGCACCCTTCAGTGTGCAATCATTATAACTAAGGATTTAACCAGGCTCTGGGGACATAACAAAATCACTTTGAAGCCAAAAAATCCACAGTGAAATCTTAAGCATTAGATTTCTGAAATGCTCGAGTCAGGCAGCTTTGTCAGTTACAGTAAAACCAAGCGAAGGGGAAGGAGTTTTATGCAGATCTTAAGAATGAATCCGAGTGTTTGGGCCTGTGCATGCAGAGCTGGGAGTGCAGCTTTCCTCGTGCATTCCTTGCACACACAGTTTCCTGCAGTTGCATCTGGATCCATCATAAGCACACACACAGCCCGAGTTCATGTTCATGTTTTTAAGGATAGAATTTCAGCTGTGGCTGACACTTCTAAGTGTGTTGCTCACAATTTTGAGGAAAATCTGGTTAGACTGCAGGAGATTACACAGAGCCTTTGTAACCCTCACAGCCCAGGGAATCCAGAGCCTGAAACCTGGCCCATTTCAGCTGTGGTACTCCCCACACACTGACTAAGGGATTTATCTGGAGGGTTCCTGCTGAATTAGAGGCCTGTGGACACCAGGTTAACAACAGAGAAGGAAAAGTTTGTGATAAAATCAAGGACACAGCTCAAGCACTGGGTGAACACAGAGCTGCACAAGTGTGGTGGGCTGACCTTGGCCTACAGCCACCCACACCCACACCCCCACCCTCTCCTCAACAGGAGGGAAAAGAAGATTTGAAAACTCATGGCTCAACATAAAAACCACGGAGAACCCCGACCAGTTGCTGCCACGGGGAAAACAGACTTGATTTGAGAAAAACTAATTTAATGCATTGTCAATATAAATAAGTTTGGACGGTGAGAAATAAAGACAAAATTAAAACACCACGTTGCACACCCCCTCACACTTCTCCTCTGCTCCAGCCTAAGTCCTGAAATGGCTGCAGGAGATCCCTCCAGTGCCTTGAGCACCTCCTCAGGGATGGCAGAGCTGTTCCTCACCCTTTTCCCAGCACTCCTGGGCAGCATTTTGTCCTCTCAGACATTTTTTTCTGTCAGCATTGCTAACAGACCTGACTGTGGGCACAGACACCCCACACAGCCGGGAAATACAGGAGAGGAAGCCTGGACCTCTCCAGTGAGGGAAGCTCTCAAACTAGAAAGGAAATTATGGTCAAAATCCACTAAAACTCACTCCCTGCTCCAAGGGACTGGGCTGGAAGAAGAGCTCATGCAGAAGGAGAGGCTGCTTTAGCGGGGAATGTCTGGAAACAATCCCATGCGGAGCAATCTGTGCCGGGGCCGGCCTAAATGAGCTCCCTGTCATGGCACATGGGAAACTCCCCCGGTGCTTCCAGGAGGGCAGGCAGGACACCTGCCTGCTGCACACATGGCCTCTTTCTCCCAGCAGAGGCAGGGAATGAAATCCAGCCGAGGACAGGCCGTGGAGTGGCTCGGAGAGCACAGTGGCCTGGTGCAGCCATCACTGGGAGAGCAAGAACAAGGCACTTCTGGATGGCTCCTTCTGCCCCTCAACACAAAGCACCCAAGCCAGTCTTTTCCCCAGCACACATTCCCAAGGATGAGCTGTGCTTTGATAAATCCACAGAGATGCTGAGGCTTGGATAAGGCCTGCATTGATGAGGCAGGAAGTTGAAGCATGGAGCAGAAATGCATGACTGCACGGAAAAATCAGAGGTGTACCCAGACAAGTGACCGTCTTGGATAATAAGGTGATGTGATCCAGCACTGGGATGTGATGGAAAAAGGAGCTCCCAGTCACATCCTTCCCCAGTTTGTAACCCTGGCACACAATGGCTGTGCTATTTTGATGGGACTCAGAACAACAAAGTACAGAGCAGGGATGACTCTGACTGCGCATCTCGCCCCAGATCCAGCCTGCCTTTTACATCTCCAGGAGGGCTGGATTAATAGCAGCAGGCAGCAACATCACTGTCACAACAACTTAGCGCTGCCAGCAGAAGTAACAGGAAGAATAACCTCTACATTACACAATGGTTCAACCCAGCAGCATTGCTGGGCAGTGCTTCGGCCCAGCAGTGACTCACCAGAAACGCTCACAATGCTCCTTGTCTGGAAAAGGCTGCGCAAGGCTCCCCTGGGCCAGTCCTGCAGCTGCCCTGCCGTGGCCAGCACAGCCCCAAAGAGCAGCTGTGCATTTTACCCTCAGCCTCTTCCCTCCCCAGGGATGCAATTTCCTACCTGCCTGGTGGCTCTGGGTTTTAACCCCGGTGGAAGAAAGAGTCTGGGCCTCAGGGTTTTTTAGGTACATATTTTTGAGAAGGTGTTCTTTGACACCTTTCCCTTGTTTTGTAAAGGTCAGCTAACATACCCCAGAGGGAACGCTCTTGCAGGGATTAAAAAACCCCAAAAAAATTAGAGAGGAAAAGTTTAGTTCTTTCATTATTTGCCCAGTTCAGGCTTTGTAACTTTTCTGGTTTCTTCCTCAGACACAAGAACCTTCTTCCCTTCAAACTGCTCATTTGGGTAAGCTGGGAACAACAACTCTTGTTGCCTGTGAAGTACTTGGGACACAGTCCTGAAGTTGCCTGCATATGATGGTGTTTCAAACCTCAGAAATAAGTACAGGGCACAAGCATTAACTAAAGAGACTTCCAGCAGCCAGACATCAAGTCACCAGCTCCAGGAATCAGCTCTCACACCCAGCAGCAGCAACACAGACAGGTTTGCTTGACTCGTTATTGTAATGAAGCTCATTAAAGTCCCAAGGGAGGCTGTTCCACAACATCCCAGCTGCAGTGCATCCTGTAATAACCATTTCCACCCTTCACAGAATCCTTCAGGTCAGAAGGGATCGCTGGAGGTCATCCAGCCCAGCCTCACTGCTCGAGCAGGGTCCCCTTGAGCACCTTCCTCAGGACTCTGTCCAGATGGCTTTGGAATATCCCCAAGGAATGAGACTCCACAACCTCTCAGGGCAACCTGTTCCAGTGCTCAGTTCAGCCCCACAGTAAAGTTCTACCCCATTTTTTTGGTGGAATTCCCTGTGCATCAGTTTCTGCCCATTGCTTCCCATCCTGTCACATGGCACTGCCAAGATGAGCCTGGCTGTGAAAAAAAACCTTTCAAAGGTGATTGAGAACAGACTAGAAAGGGACAGAGAGACAGAAAGGGCCACCTCTGCAGCTGGCAGGTGTGATGACATCCCTGAACACACACAGATCCAGGCCATATTTAGAGTTCAGGGAAGGGCACATAGGAACCACAGGAAGAGTCAGGTTTTCCTGTGTCATCCTCATAAATGCGGTATAACCTCACAGTAGATCTGTGCAGGCACACACTTGAGAAGGCAGGGATATAAACCCAAGGGAACAATTGGAGGAAAGAAGCAGGAAAACATCCAGAGATACAAAATGCTGCAGTAAAATGAGGCCTATTAGCACAGACATGGAGCTACTCCTCCATGCAGGCCTTTATTTCAACATGTTTATTTCCTTTTATCCTATTTTTAAGTTTACATCCTGGTACAAGGCAGGAGATTTCCCCCTCCCCAACCAGTAAATTTGTAAGAGATGTGAAAGGGGAGGCATGAGGAAGAAGAGACATAAAAATTTAAAAATGTATAAATTTTCACTGGAGAAGTCCAATTCCTCTTTTGTACAGTACAACCACTTTTTAAGGCCGTGCTGACAGTGCAGATTTCACACCCCTCACAGTCCTGTGACAAGCAGCTATTTGCCTTTTTAGCCATGCAAAGTGTTTAGGTATTTCACTGTGACTTATTGCAGTAACAATTAGGGGCCCGAAACATGTGCCTGATCTGACCAGAAATACTTCAGAAGTAGCTCACTGTGACCAGAAATTAATTTTATCTCCCAAATTCCAAGCAGGCAGCTGCCACTGCTTTTCCCTGCACACACAGATGGATAAGGAGATGGACACAGCCATGGACACCACTGCCAAGGCCTGGGGAGAAGCTGAAGACCACAACTTTGGGAGTCCTGCAGGGAATGGCAGAACTGGGGATTAGGAAACCAAACCCTGCTAAAACAAAGCCTCTCAGGAAATCCAGTGCTGTCTCTCATTCAAGTCTCTTCATCACCTACAAGAACAGGGCTGTGCTGGAAGCAGTTTGGTTGGTTCAGCTCAACTAGCTATTAAAATCATAACCAGTTCCTTAAGCAACAGCTGAAAGTAACTTCCAGCCAGCTCTGCTGCCCAGCCTGGACACCCCATTCCAGACAGGGAGCTGGGCACCTGCCCCACTGCAGCTTCACACACCCCCAGGTTTCACTTTCAGGGGAGCAGATGACTCAATTTCCAAGCCCACCTTTATATCCAGCCAGCAGGGACATTTTTTGTCTTCTGCCCTCCTTAAAGTGGCAATTTTTTTTTTTTTTTAAACGCAGCAGCTGTAGCTAATGAGCTCCATGGCCACAGCCTGGGATATTTATCAGACTTTCACAAGCACCAGCCAGCACTTCCTAATGCCTCACAACAGAGACAACATCCAAGCTTTGCAGTTTCCTGGTATTTTTTTGCCTCACCTCCACATAACTTTTCCACAAAAGAACTTTCAGGATAAAGAGGATCAGCCTCTGTGGGATGCAATGAGCCCAGCACAGGAGGCACATGCAGCTGAGCAAGAAGGCATCAGCACTGATCCACCTGGTGGTCCTTGCATGGAATCCACTGCTCCCAGCAAGCCAGCACTGGCCAAGTCTAAGCTTAAGGTGCATTTCTGGAGATCTCAGGCCATTACTGACCTCTGCATTAATATGTGAGTCACCCTCTGTAATTAAGGATGCCTTGGCTTGGTGACTCGACAAGCTTCGGCTCTCCCTGCCACAGCCCTGCTGTGGAAGGAGGGATTTCTCCTATATGTGGCCTCCAACAGGTCTGGGGAAACAGCTCCTTCAAAAGGGATGCGTTCCCCATCACCAGCACAATATTTCCTTTCTGTTTATGGTCCTACCTCTGGGCTGTTGTTTTCCTCAAGTACACTAGCACAGATTTCCAAATCAGACAATCACCCTTGAAATCTTCTCTGACCAATTACTGGCACTGCCATTCTAGACTACAGAAACTACATTTCTGACATCCTTTTCTAAAAGGATATCCTTTTTAAAAGCTCTTTCACCTCTTTTATTTCCCCTTTCAGTAAAAAAGAAAAAAAGAAGTTTCCTCAGTTTTCCTTGTACAACACATTATGCAAATGCGCGGAGTTTATGTAAGATGATGGCCTGGGGCCACATCACCCCTGGCCCCGGCTGTGATCTCCTTCCATCTCCCAGCCCCGACAGGCCGGGACCTGCTGCGCTGGCTGCGGGACCTCGCAGCGAGCCAGGAGCTGCCGGAGCCGGGCGGGGACTCGGGCAGTGCCCTCGTCCCTGAGGCAGCACCCACCGGGGCCGAGGGAGAGCCCGGACCCCGCGCTCGCACCCTCCGGAGCATCCCCGCATCCCGCACCGCCCGCGCATCCGCGCTCCGAGCACACCGCGCTGCCACGCTGGAAGCCTCGAAGTTTTCAACAAGGTGGAGAGGGAGAACATTTCCCTTGTCCTGCCCGACAAGCAGCGCTGTTTGAACAGAGCCAAACAGCTCGTCACGCTTTTTTTTTTTTTTTTTTGATCGTGACTTATCTGAGGAAAATGAATACAAAGGAAATCCCGTAATCGATTTAACACCTTTCTCTCACCTTTTCAGTTCGCACCCAAAGACTCATTCTCATCTTTACCTCTCTGATGCAAGTCACTACCTTACCTTGCCAGCAAATGTGAAATAAAAGAATTAATTTTAGCTACGCTCGTGATGCTTTTTAACAGCACAGTTACACAAGTCCCGAAGAAGACCAGGCAGAAACAATTTTTGCTTCAAACGTCAACAAAAATCACTCTGAATCCTTCCCCCAGTCTAGCAGTTTTTCTGGAGTGAATCCCTGGAAACGCTCTGTGCTGGGGAAGTTAACAGGAGCGCCTCACAACAGCCTCACCAGGATCTTATCAACTTTTATCTCCCACCACACAAAGCCACTAAGTACAGGCGTTTGTTCGCCGTACAACACAAAGATTCCCCGTTATGGGAACGGGGAAACGGTACTTGAGGCTCTGAAGGGGACACCCTGCCACTCACACAGAAACATGCATAGTTTTTCTCCTTTAACGTCCTCACAGCCGCCTCATACACATGCAGATGTGCCCTGGCTCCACTCTGTTATCAGAGCTTACCTTTGCTGAAGGATGGCGCTGGCAAACCCTCAGGAAGAAGCAGCAGACCAGCAGCACCCAGCAAAAAGCGTTTCAGGCTTATATCTGCTGCTCCGCTGGAGCCAATCGGCCCCAAATCCAGCTGATCCCTCTCATCCACTAAGGTGACCTCACAGACTGATTCCTAAACGCTTTAGCCTGGGCTTCTAGGAACTCGTGTGTGAGGTCTGGAAAACAGCATCCTCTGCAGAAAGGCCAAACTTTAGCTCCAAGTGATGCCTCTGTCCACATTACACCTTTGTCTGAGTCACATCGGCTGGTTGCAGACCAGGTAAAAGCTATACATTTTTAACTTAATAAGTAATAAGACCTAAGGTGTGAGCGGGTTTTTTCCTCTGAAGAGGGCAGGGCCAGAACCCACCTGCACCGATGTTTTCAGTGCTGTCCCCATCGGTGTTTCTTGTTAAGGTTGTAAAGAACCAGAGCCTCATCCTCATGTGCTTCTGGTTTAGAAAGTGACACCTTTTTGTTTGTTTGTTTGAATGCCAAGGGTTACTCGGCTTTAGGTCTCCAATATCAGAATCTCTGCTGACAAGTTTGGTGGACACTGCTTTTTTAGGATTACAAGGATCGATGTCCAAGCACTGGACGGTGGCTTCTGGCAGTTTAGGACCTGCCCTAGAGGTCACTGACACTTTGACCATTTGGCTTCCCCGGCACCTCTGAAAACACATTTTCCTGGCATCTCCAGCTCTGAACATCCTCCAGCTTCTCTCGTGTTTTCTCTGGATTTCACCACACCTTAACCCTAAATATAGAGCACCATTTTCAGCTAATTAGAGATTCTTAATTAATTAGAGTTACGGATTTAAAGATTCAAAGCTTGACAAATGAGCTCAGGCATATTTTGCTTCAAGAGCTGGAGAAAATTACTGGTCCCAGGTGGTTGCCCTACCTCTCTGCTGGAGGTTAATTGCTGTTTCTCCATCCCAGCCCAAAACCTGTGTGCCTCCATCCCAGCTGCTCCAGCTCCCAGTCCAGCATCCAGCTCAGCTCCAGCTTTTCCAGCTGCCAGGGTTGTGCTCAGTCCCCCAGCAGACCCTACAACTGCAGCTATTCATGGAGTTTGGGTTTTTTTTTCCTTTCTCCATGGAGCTGATGTGATGCAAAGAGGGAAGGACAGGATGAAGACCTGGCAGAAGTGGTTTCTGCTCCCAGACAGGAACCATCATTCCAGAGAGCTGAAATCAGATATTTTCCATTCTGTCTCTTTAGCAAGGGAGCTGGCAGGATTTTAGACCACTTTCTGTCACTGAAGAACTATTTCAATTAATTATAAATAATTGTTTTATTGCAGCAATCAGCTGAAGAACATTATCTTTCCAACCCTGTGTTTAACCTGCCACTTCCCCCTTGGTTTTTGTGCTGATTGACATAGAAATATAAATTCTATGCTCACCTAAAAGATTTCTGCTGTTATTTTTTTCACTGTCAATCTCTGGACTTTCTGCTGCACTCATGAACAAGTTATTTGAGTTTTGTGGCACAGAGCAAGTGTCTGTATTATTACATGCTTTTAATTTTAAATTATGGGTAAAAAATATTCCATATGAATATTTCGGGAATGTGTCATGGCATAGTAGCAGCTAGTGAGAAAGGCCTTCCCAAGAACCAGTTAAAAAGGGCTGTTTAGCTAAAAGAGAGGAAAAAGGGAATATTTGTGGGCAGCCTTTACACAACAATGGTACATGGAAACCAGCTGGAGCATCCCTGTAAGACAGACAGGGACATCCAATGAATGCAAAGCGGCATCTGAAAGTGGGAATAAACTTATTGAAATAACCCCGTGAAAGTGAAAATGGAAGAGGGAGAAGGCAGCAAATGCTACAGAACAGAATCTAACAATCTGTTAGGAACCGGTTCCAGGGTAGCCCCTGAGGATTTTTGGCAGAGATGATCACCCACGGAGTTCCATGCATCGTGGGACACGAGGCGACAGGAATGGCCAAGCACCAGAGAAATGTCCTGACAGCCACAGCTGGTTTGGATAACACCCAGGTTTCACAAAGACACGGCGTCTGGCTGTGCTCTGGGTTTGGGAACAAACTCCCAAGTGCATTTGCTGTGGCTCAGCTCCTTGGGTCACCCTCCCAAAGCGACCCAGTGGGGTTTGACAAAACTGGCTCCGGGTTCCCCACACAAAACCTGCAGTATCCATAAACGTGCAATTCAGATTTCTTTTAGTGACAGGGAAGCACCTTGGTCCCTAACCTCGTGTTCTTTTGGTGAAGTAACAGTTTGGGGACGAAGCACCAACAGCACCCTGCTTTCTTCTTAATAAAGTAAAATAATCCAGTTGTTATTTCAGAGCAAGTTCCCAAAGGCAGCCCAAGCCCCCTGTCAGGAGGGAGGCTCCGCACCACAATTAGGCCAAAATATCTACAAGGATGTAAATAAACATTACATGCAGGAAAAAACAGAGCAGAAAGGGCTACAGCAAATCAGCACAGCCAGCTACCACAGCAAGGCAGACCCATTTCAAGATGCATTTCTGGGTTTACTCATATTGCAAAATTCTGAAGGAACAGGCAGCAGAGCTGCAGCCAAGAGTTGGGGAGAGACAATAAACAGTGAAAAAAAGTGGAGGGCGAATTAAAACTGAGTCAGAAACAAAGTTAACTGAAATCAGTCACTAAATTAAGACAAAAGTTCTATTTTTATTTAATATTCTACTAGTTTTGCATCATTATTTCTCGCTGAAGCCTCAGACACCAGGAAAAAAGTTTCTTTTTAAACTGAAAGCAACAATGCCACGAAGTCACAGCGTTTCATGGGGTGGACTCTTGACTAATCCTCAGGTTTGCAATTAACGATGTGTGGCAATCAGGCCTCTCTCAGGTGCTGGGGTGGCCAAGGCCATGCCCTCGGTTGCCACAGGGGGAAGGAAGCAGCTCCCTGCCTGCCGTGGATCCACGTGGAAAGAGCCCAGCATCCTGATGCCCAGCTGCTGCTGAAACATTTTCTTTTTCCACAAGGCAATTTTTTACTGAGTACCATGAATTCGACTATTGTGTGGGTATGTATCAAATTTTTGCAGGAGGGCAGTGCTTTAATAATTTTTACTTTTAAACCCTAATAGGTTAAAGCCTTTTTTCTTCATGTTAATGACCAAACCTCTTCTTTTGATGGGAGATGGGCAAGGGAAAAGATTGGACAGAGTTATTTGAATAATCCATTTTCAAAGGAAATGAAAAATGGAACTTCTGAAGAGTCTTACACTAGAACTTCATTCTCTTTTAGCCAACTCAGGAATAATCTGTGTAAAAGCAGTAAAAACCATAAAATTTTGAGGATGAGGAAGAAGCAAGGAAGCACGTTCCTGTATGTTCAGACCACACTGCTTTTTAGATTCCCTAGGAATGAACATATTCCTTTAAGATTAATAATTTTGGGTGAGAGAAGTTTAAGTGTCCTTTTCAGGGGATGGAACAGAAGACTTTGTTGTTGTTTCATGGTGCTGGCACAGCTTAGAAGGTGGTTGAGCTTCAAAAGAACGTCCCAGCTCAAACATACAGTAAAGAAAAGCTCTAAGGTAATGGAAACTCCACATTTCTAATGTTCCACACATATGAATAGAACCCGAGTCAGTACATTAGACAATTGAGCGGCTTTGCTTGAATGCACGCAGGAATAAATGGAAACATCCTTATTTCCTATCCCAAGGGGCAATTATTTCACTGCCTGGTTTTGTGCATTAATAAAAAAAAAAAAAGCAAGATTCCATTGTCTGGTAGCTAAAATATCTTCCTATATATGCTGGATAAGCAGCCCAGCAGCAGAAAGAGGAACAGAATTGTAGCATTGCATTCTCTAAACAAGCTCTCACCGTAGCCAGCATATTTCTGTGTATAAATATATCAAATCCATAAAAATACACTTCAGAAGCTTGTTTGTGTTTTTTAGAAGTTCTGTTAGTCATCATGTGTCCTGGCTCTGCCTGTGCCTACAGATGGTCCAAAATGCTCATTTCTGAAATGCCACAATGAGTCTAACAAATGCAAAGGCTGGAATTTCACACCTCTTTAGGAGAGAAGGCGACTGGATTGCAACTCCAACCCAGCTTTTTCTCCCAGTTCACCACTGATACAGGCATTCATTTCTTTGTGCTTCCCTTTCCTTTCTTCTCCTTGCACACCTCCAGTGGCGTTCCTTTATCCTTTAAGGGAAAAAATAAGAACATGAAAACGATTTATAAGCAAGGTGTTCAGAAATGGCACATTTTGCCTCTTTTACACCTCTGGAAAAGCACTGGCGTGACGTGAACTGAATTCTCACTTGAGAGCCCAGCGTCACCTTCCTCAAGGACTGATCAGGTCTTGAAGGGCCAAGGACACACCAAAGCCCAGATTTAGGTTCCTTTTTCAGAAAGCACTGGGAAAAAAAAGCCCAATTTCTCTTCAGGAACCTTTGGTTGCCTATTTTGCATCTGAGACACCGAAAATTCCAGCTCCTGCCTCGCCCCGATGGCAACAAAGCGCTTTGAGGAGTTTCTGCAAAACGTAAACTTCCTCAAATCAGTGAAACTGGGCCGACAGCGGATGGGGCACCTCTCCAATCCCACACGCCGGGTTTTTGTGGATATTTGTCCTCAGAGACAGATGATTCCAACACAGGCACACTGAGCAGGACACAAAGCTGGTGGGATTGGTTTTTATTGAGAGGCAGCCTCGCAGTTGGTGTTCGAGCTGCCTATTTAAGCAGGCAGAAGGCAAGATCATGACATCTTAGGAAGGGGGGGAAAAAAAAAATAAAAGATTCTTGGAGATACATAACGTGTTTAATTGAAACCATTAGTTTTACTGGCAAACAGCTTCATCTTTCTGTTCTGTTAATCTGAACAAAGTGCTGCAATTATGACTCAATACATAATGTCCTCTAGTGCTACTCGCCCCACATTCCCCGAGCAGAGAAAGAAAACAGAGCTGTTCTCAGTTAACAAAACATTCCGTGCTTCTAGCCAGAATACTTTTATTATATGGTTATCATATACATCAGAATTATAGTGGGAACATTTACAAATATGTGAAGATAGCTGAGAACCTCCATTATTCACATACACACTAACTCACACACTCGTTTTTTGCATGTCTACTCAGTTACCAGGTGAATGATGCACAAAATTATTGCTTTGTGAACAAACACCTCAGATGAAATCTAATCTTCAGTGGCAAGAAATTAGAATAAAAAAAAAAAAAAAAAAAAGTCTTAAATACCCTGTATAACATACCTGTGCATAAACCTAAAGATATGTTTAGCTTACCCATTACCTTTGAAATACTTACCAAAATTAAAATTTGAAACCCATTTATAAAAAAAAAGTATTAAAAAGTTCACCATTATTTACAAATCCGATTAAATTACACATAAATAAATATTTACATTCAACACACTGCTTCCCTTAATACACATAAAGCCTCCCTGGAAGTATTTTTTGGCCTTAATAGGCAAAAAAAAAAAGTAAAAAAAAAAAAGTTATGTGCCTATTCTTTCAAGTTTCCCCCCCAAATTTAAAAACAAGACAATATAAATATGTGAATAAAGCTGCAACATCCTTAGACACAGAAAGTGAATTTTCTAAAAGTATTTTCATTTTGAACTAGTCCTCGTTAAAAAAATACCAAGATAATATAAACTGCAGCCAACATTGCTGCAGTTTTTAAAAGCCTGAATATTTCTGTAAAAAACAAGCATGTCAAATGCCATCTTAAGCCTAGTTGGATTTTAGTACCCTCCTATGGTAATCTGAAAATAAAGAAAAAAAAAACCAAAATAAAAGAGAACAAAAAAAAAATCCAAGAGAAAAAAAACACAACCCCACAGAATGATCTTACTATTTTCAGGTGTTTATAAAAACAATTTTAATGTACATAAATCTCTATACCATTGTTTAATACTGCTTTATTGTTACTGTTGCATTTCGAGAGAATGAACCCCTGAAATTGTATCAAGAGAGCAAAACAGGCTTCCATCTAAAATCTGTCTCTCAAAAACTACACGTGAAGCTGGTCCCCCACGAGATACTGGGATGTGGAAAAGGAATCTAAATAAATCTCTCTGGATAATTCCACCAACCTCCCCCTTTATAGCACCACTTTTACAGCAAAGGATTCGATACACTTGTCCCGAGTACTTATCTTCAGGTAATTGCTTCCACAGAACAGGGATACTGCAGCTTTTAGCAAGACTTGTCTCACGGATCCAGCAGGAGTGAAGATCCTGAATGATTTTTTTTTTTTCCTCCCCTTTTTTCCCCTCCTTTCTTTCAAAAAAAAAAAAAAAAAAAAAAAAAAACACAAAAAAAAAAAAATTAGAGGTATCACACACCCCNAAAAAAAAAAAAGACAGAAAAACCCAAAAAAAGACCAAAAAAAAAGACAAAAAAAACCAAAACCCCAAAAAAAAAAAAAAAAAAAAAAAGACAGAAAAACCCAAAAAAAGACCAAAAAAAAGACAAAAAAAACCAAAACCCCAAAAAAAAGAAAGACAAAAAAAAAAAGACCAAAAAACAGACACAAAAAAAAGACAAAACCAAAAGAGAAAAGAAAAAAAAAAACCACCCAAATCTCTATGTTCCCCCTGGCAAGAAGATCTCAGTCTGTGTGTAGGAGGAAGGGTAAAGTCTGGTTTTCCTTTCACTTCCTGTGCTTGTCCATTTTGTCAATGGTTTTGTTGCTCTCTGCGGGGCTCTGGTCGCCAGCGTTCATGTAGGATTTGTCTGCTATTTTTAACGCTTCGTTTAGGTAGTTCTGGACGGATGTCATGGCAGCACAGATGGCAGCGCTCCCAAAGCCGTGTGTGATCAGGCTAAAATGAGTCAAACAGCCCTGGATGCCAGGGTCCAAGATGGGGCTGGGTCTTGTGTTTCCCAGAGGAGTTCTGTCCTGAGTGAGGAGGTCTGTGAATTCCTTACAGATCTGCCTGCAACACACAAAGGGCTCACGCTTTACACCGTGCAAATAAACAAAAATGACAAAGATTTGCATCAAATATTTGGTGTTTCTGTGGAAACTATGAGAAATTCAGCGTTTAAAATTAAAGCAGGAAAAAAAAAAAAAATCAGCATCATGTTCAAACTATAGGCCAGGCAGACAAGATTTCTGTTTATTGGCACCACTTCCTGACAAACCTTCTGTTGCATCCACATCACAAAAACACTCTGCAAAATAATCTCTGCACCTCTGGTGCCTGCCTGGCCCTGCATCATTTGCTCCAGATTTGAAGTGGGGAGTGGGAATTCAGTGCTGGTTTCTCTGAGAACTTTCCCAGCTGCAGCTGAGTGGTTTAGAAAGGCTCGAGCAGCTGAAGAGGAGATTTAATTTAGTTGTGTATATTCCATGTATACGTGGGGAGGCCGAGGCCCTGATCCTGCAAACACTAACACATATGCCTGGCAAAACATGAGTGGTTAATAATGCTCCAGCATATGTTGTTTGCTGCCTGTAAATCTGTCCCCTCGAAGGGATTTCACAGGAGCTGAGCAATCTTAACAGAATCATCACTTTATCAGAATTTCTCAGTCCCAAACGTCTTCCAGAGGATTCTTATTAGTGCCAGTAACAATGCCAATAAGGAAAACACTCAGGAGCAGGAGGAGTGCTCAGGGAAAATTAGCATAATGCTCAAACTATAGGAAAGGCAGACTAGATTTCTAGATTTCTAAATTTTTAAGAGATCTATTCTTGTAAAAGAAGATCTCTTTTAAAGGAAGCCTGGATGAACTCAACACCAGCAGTGTGTTTTGCATGTCTGATGTGAGCACAAAGTCAGGGTAACTTTCTCAGCAGTTTAAGCAGGTTTTTCCTCAGCTCCTCTGCAGGGTGAGGGTGCTGTCAAAAGCAGGGAATTACCTCGACCCCAAACCAGAAACCATCTCAGAGCAGAACAAATCCTGAACTGAAGCTCTGTTAAACCTGAGCCTGGGAGAGGAATTCAGCAGGGGAAAGGGGACAGCGAGCACTCCAAACACCAGTTTTGGACAAGCTTAACTTAACACAGGGACCTGCTCAGGGTGGGGTTTACCCACAGGTACAAAGTGGCTGCAGAACAGCCAGAACGAAGCTTCTCTCCTTCCCCCTTCCTTCCCCTTCACTGAGGTTTGTAACAGGGATTTGTTTAAGCACAGGGACTTTCCACACCTACCAAAGGATGCTTCCAGTGAACTATAAAAACCTTCAGCCATAACAGGGAAAAAGGGACTCTCCAGCTCCTGGCTCCCAGAGTCCCAGGGGAAAGCTGGGAGCTGCTGTTGCCAAAGCAGCTGTGAGGACACGGGCTGAGCTTCCCTTGCTCCAGTTCTGACACTCTTCACGTTCCCAGGCCACACCTGCTCTCCACATCCTCGGCCCTGTCACACCTAGGGACACCTTCTCCTCCAAATTGTCCTGGTGGAGGACTTTTCCTGAAGTTGCTACTGCAGTTGAACAGAACTGGTCCAAACTGCTTTAGTTACCTACAGGATTGTTACCCTTATTATCGGTTCAGACTCAAATAAAACTGCTGCCACAGCTGAATTCAAACCAAAACCAAATAAAAAGAATTGCTTCATCGTCCCAATTAAAATTAGACACAAAAATCCACCAAACTATCCCCCAGTCACAGACAGTCACGGTCAGACAAAAACGCGTTCAAAAAGGAGAGAACAAATGAAATCCAAGCTGAAAACTTACTTTGCAGCAAGAAGCATGTTCTTCCTGTTTGCCATTTCGTTGCGGCCCATGTGTGGTCTGGTTAAATATTCAGCCACTGCTTTGGAAGGAAACTCTGTCTCACACACGTAGCCAAAGTCACGAGCAAGATGCACAGCTTCACCTGCATGGTGAAAGGGAGTGCTTGTTAAGTGGTGTAATATCATTTTTAATAAGGAAATCAGGGAAATATGTTGCGGATTTTTGAAGTGTGTTCCTGTTTTAGGAAGGGACACCATTCTATCACTCATTACCATTTTCTAACTGATGGATCAGTGTTTCTTTGTAAGTTTGTGTCAATAAAAAAAAGAGATTTACATGGAGACTGCTACAAAAAAGAATTCCCTTTCTTTTATACTAAAAAGAAAAATTCCTGTCTCTATCCAGAATAACTGCACAGCAAAGAACACGATTCAGTCAAGATCAAATTGTCCACTGATATTTAAAAATATCTGCCAACTAATTCCACTTATATAATAAAAATTTTCAGTTTAGAATGCTTTCAAAATATTTTTTCATACGAAGTTTCAGACAGAAAACCAAATTGCAAGGTGTATAACCAGACCACTTTTTTTTTCATTAAAACAATTTGATCAGGCTTAAAAGAAAAAAGATTGGCATGATCACTGCAACGTGCACACACATCAGCTCTCTGAAACTTCCAAGGAAAGCTTTTAAATGGAAGTTGCTGCATTATAAACAGCAGGAAGGTATCGTTAGATCATTTTTCACTCTTTTCATTTCAGTTGCTGCTTCTATTCCTATTAAATTGTGCCACTACCAGGAGCTGCTTGAAACAGGAACACCAAATGTAAACCACACACGTACACATACACACACCCTGCAGGTCAGCTTCACTGACAGAGGGTCCGCAGAACACGCCACAGATTAAAGGGGCTCCAGTTTCCTATCAGGAAGTCAAAAGCTATAAATCTCACTTTATAAGCTTGTTTATTAGCAAAGCTGCTGAGGACACCGCTGAGGTAGGGCAGGACTGGAGTCAGCTGTCCCAGACTCCCAGAGTTTCCCAACAAGGAACCAAACCCACTGATGGGATGAGTTTCACCCCTTTTGCCTTCCCTGCCTCGCCCTCGTGAAACCCAAAACAACCCTCAAGAAACAGACTGGACAAAGGTGCCTTTGGCACGTCCTGGCACGGAACTGGAACTCTGCAGCCCTGCCAGCATCCCGGGATGCAGCCCCGAGGAAGAGGAGCAGTGCCTGGGAATGTGTGAGCAGGGCTCACGAGGGAGAGAAGAGCCCCTCGAAGGCAGCACAGCCCTTCCTTAGGTGCTGCAACGTCCCCACCAGGCTCACTTTAAAACAAACAAAAAAACCCGTATTACTTTCAGGGACTTTCTAACCTTTCCACGCTTTGCCTAGAGGACAAAAGCTGTGCACAAGGGGAGAAAGTTTATTTTTAATTCGAGACTGACCTTCCACCAAAGATGTCAATAGTGTCACGTTTGCAGCTTTCCTTCTGCCAGCAGGAAGATTCAAGCCAATTTTATCCAGTTTTTCCCTTAATGATCTGCCACCATTTTTAGATTTGGCTCTGTAATTAAAGAGAAAAAAATGGCCTTATTTATCTTCAGGGAACACTTGTTTTAAGATGAGAAATTCCAGTTACTGACATTCAATAGGGTTCTACTGGGGTGGGGAGAAGATAAAAAACAGGCTCTTTTCAAGTGACCTACTTTTTAAATGCTCTACTTCAAACCAGCCAGGATGAAACACAGCAGGTCAAAATCAAAATATTTCAAACTGCACCACTGAAACCAACAGCTGTAGAATGATCACAAGCCAAATTAAGTGTACACAAAAAAAGATGTAGAAAATGCCCTTGTAATGATTAATCAGGACCACGAGATTTAATAAAAAAATCATTCCACAGCGTCTTGGGAATAAGAGACAGCTCCATGTGCTGGTTTTGAGACAAAACCCCAGCTTTAAAGACAGAATGAGAATCGCTGTCAGAGCTGTTAATAGCACTTCTCCAGAGGCAGCAGAAGTGCAAAGAAGTTTTATTTCCAAAGCCTATTAGGATTCAGTGTCGTTGAGTTTCTCGAAAATCAGGAACTCGCTAAAAGGCTCTGTGGCTGTGCTCATGTGGCTGCTCGCACACAGCAAAACAGGGCAAATACAAACAGGGCAAATACAAACAGGGCTGCCTGGGAGGGGAGGGCATCCATCCTACCTTCGCAGGACTCCTCCTAGCAGAGAGGCATTGAGACACTCCGGGGGCGAGAGCCGCCTCTGCACCTCTGCCACTGTCACTTTGTACTTGGACGTGGAGCTGAGCAGGGAGAGCCTCCCCGGGACGGAGCAAAACACTTCGTTGGGGTTGATCACCACCCCAATTAATCCATCCTTTTGGCAGGGCAGGCTCAGAGCGCTGTTTTTCGTTAGGGAGATGGGACCTGCGAGAGGAGGAGGTATTTTATAAAAGGGGAAAATAAATAGGAAGCGGCGAGTGAGTTTTCTTTCCATAAAAACAACCCGGGAGAGAGGATTTTGTTTGGTGTTAAATGCTCACACCACTGGCCCCCATCCCCAGCACCCATCTGCAGCACAGCAACCCAAAGGTCCCCAAAACTGTTCCTGACCAGTTGGATTTTGCCACTGGATTCCAAGGAGCTGCCGAACACAACCAAGAATGCTTTTCAAGGCACACGAACCCCACACCTCTGGAGCAGGAGGCTGCGAGGTAGCAAAGCCTCGCTCCCAAAAACTCGATACTACGACAGACTCCAAATTAGCATCCTCCAGCTGCTGCCAAAACTCTTCCCAAGCTGGGGCAGGGAGAAACCTCCCAGCTCGTGCTGGCCTTCATCTTCCACCTCGCACACGCAGATTTAAGAAACCGTCTTTGGAATTTAATCCCAACAAATTCCTACCAGGCAGCGCGGCAGAGAGGGACGCAGCCCAGGGGAGAACCGAAAGTAAGGAGCTGCTCCTCCTTAATAGCTGCAGCCTTTAGGTGAGGAGGGACAACAAAGGCTTTGGAAGGAGCAAACCACAGATCCAGCTTTTCCATCCCCTCGTGAATCCGCCCAGTTCACCCAGTGTGCTGCTGGCGAAAGGGTTAAAGAGCCGAGGTCGGCCCCGCTCCCGGAGGGGGAAGATTTGTCAGTGGTGCATCTGACAGCGAAATTATTCTCCCATGAGCTAAAGGCAGCAATCAGCGCTCTGACACACACTTCTGCTTTTCCTCAGTTAGGTATTTGTTTGAAGTCTTCAGAGGAAACTTCTGATTTTTTTTTTTTTTAAGCACAAATTTGTTTAGAAACAAAAGCAAGGAAAAAAACCTAAATTACTGTAAATTGAGTCAATACGTCTTCCTCCTTCCTCAAAACCTCAGCTACAAACCAATTTCGATTAAGATAAAGCCAAACAGTCTTCTGCCAGCGAACTCAGTCCTTTCTTAAGTCTTGTAAAGAAGTTGCAAAAAAAAAAGTCGGGGAAAAAAAAAAAAAAGAAAGAAACTGTCTTCGAGTGCTAGCAGCAACAAAAAACCCCAAACAAACAAACAAAAGAAAAGCCCCGTGTCACTTTACACACACACGTATTTCAGGAAAGATCAAAATCGGTTTAAGGTCCTGGTTTCGATTAAGGCCACAACACAAGAGCACACGGTGGGGGGACAGTCGCGTCCCCGGAGGAATCTCACACCCCAGGGCAGCCCTGGGAGTTCGTCCCCGCCGCCACCTTCACTCGGACAGCGTTAGAAAAATCCAGAGACAGAGAGTGCAATAAAAACTCGTCCGCCCTCCCGATCCCAAAGGATCGGTCTTTATAAAAATAATAGGGCGTCACTTCACCGGTGCGTCATTAAACTTTTAACTATTGACAAGGGAAAGTAAAACTGCGGTGCCACCTTACTGACCTTTTCTAATGACTGTCTGGTCATGCATTAGTAAGTGTTGATCTTCCACATTCTGGAAAGAGAAAGGGGGAGAAAGTTTCGCACCTGGAAGAGCTGAGAGGGAAAAAGCCGGGGACTTTTGGGAAACCCACCCCCTCCCCGCATCCTGAGGGACGAAGGGGAGGAAATGAGGATTTCTCTGCACGGACGGGGATGGGATGTGCAGAAGGGGTCGGGGCCTGTCCCGCCTCGCCGAGGGGGGGTCCGGGTGCTCCTTACCTGCACCTCCTCCATCTGGTGGGCCATGTCGTGCAGGCCCAGGTTATCGGCCAGCGCCGAGGCGTCCAGCCCGTGCCCGTGGGGCAGCAGCAGCTCGGAGCGCCGGAAAGTCTCGCGGCGGCTGCCGGCAGAGCCGCTCTCCAGCGCCGAGAGGTGCGGCACCAGCCCGGGGCGGCCGTGCGGGGCCAGCCCCGCCGGCTCCTGGCTCTGCCGGTTCGGCCAAGCGCTCTGCTGCTGGCTGGGCGGCGGCGGCGGCGGCTGGTGCAGGGGGTTGATGGAGAAGGGGTCCCCGAGGTGCGAGTAGGGGTCGCTGGACTGGGAGTAAGGCAGCGGCTGGTACGGGGGGGGGAAGTA